>CM018041.1:2657500-3042458 GCA_008638375.1 Nyssa sinensis | reverse complement strand
TCTCTGCACTTACAATTGAGCAATGTAATTCGAGATATAAACCACTTTCGTGATATAAGCAATTGACCTACATCATTAGTTTATTTTCTAACACAATTTTTCATATGACTCTTAAGATTTTCAATACCATATTTACTATCACAAAGATAACAAGAGTCACACTTCTTACACTTACATTTTTGTTTTCCATTTGAATCCAAAAGAAGTAAGTCAAAGAAATTCTATACCTCAAAAGTCAATTTTCGATGACGTTTCTTAACTTTGGAAGTTTGAACATCTTTTTCACTTTTCTGTGTGGTTTGTTCTACACAACCAATTGATCCTCCATTTGTCAATTCAATGCTCAATTTAATGTTATTTTCTTCATTGTCATTATTAATTGCTTCCATCTATATAATAAAAATACAAAAAATATTGTAAGAAACAAGATAAGAAATATACAACAAAACTGTAATATTGCAATAATTAAAAATTAAACAATTAGACAAATGCAAGACGCACAGGAAGCACAAAGCTACTTTTAGAGGAAAGTTATTTGGTGTTCATAACTGAAGAAGAAATTATATCATTTTTGCATTATATAAGAATCAGTCCTAGTATGGTAAACTGTTTTTAGGCATAGGTATGACTTTAAAAACAAAGAAACTTAACAGGTAAATAGAAATGAGTAACATTGTACAGAAGATGATAAGAATTGGTAAAGGAATACTAATGGCCGAAAGTCTACTGGGATATGGGCGAACTCCTTTCAGAAAAGAGTTCCCATAAACCATGCTTTGAAATTATGCATAGATTAGAAATGTGGATGGCTGGAAGTGAAATAGAAATGCATTTCAATTATTAAAAACATTTCATACCAACCTTCCACCTTGAGCTTTTGGAAGTTCAAGAGAATTCACAAAAGATGATGGACCAACACGAGTCACCGGTAGACCATACTAACAGCCCATATGGAACATCAGTGCCATCATTAAGAACTATTTTCTGAGGTTGAACTAAATAAGCCACATAAGAAGACATAATGGAAGAACACAAATCTTAGTCATCTTAAAATCAAAATCGGAATAATACATAGATGCTGACGATTGGCTATATCTGCAGCTGCAAGGGGCCACCCCCATCAACAGATTCAACACAAGCCCCTTGGCCTCCTTCTTTTCGACTAACATTAAGAAATCTCTACGTAGAATCAAAAAAATTACAAAATAGCTAACCCATTTAATACCTTAAATAATCTCTATGTACCTGCGCTTGATAGAGAGAGTAGATGTTGACGATTGGACACCCCTAGCCACGGTTGAAGGGGATCGGCTGGACTACCAGAGATGAGTTGGAGAGAGTGGATCGGCTGGACAGCCAGGACCGCCGAAGAGAGTTTTTTGGTAGAGAGAACTCAGAGAAAAAAAATGAATCCAAAACTAAGTGCGGCTGAGATGAGAGTAGGTTTTAAATCTAAAATTCGTTATGGGTTTTTGTTAGATGTAATTTACATTAATAATCTTACTTATACGAGTAATATATGTGTCAGATGGGTTAGGTGGGTTTTTTATTAAACGGGGTTTGACACGAATAATTAAATTAGTTATTTGTGTTAAACGGGTCAATCCAAGCACGACACGTTTATTAACCGTGTTAAACAGGTTAACTCGTTTATGACCCGAATCATATTAACTCAACCCAAACCTACTCATTACGTGTCGAGTTCAATCGTGTTATCGTGTCGTGTCAAAAATGACACCGTAACAGTTACGCATTGAGTAGAGAAGATATTGAGAATGCCATACTTGGAGGACCATAGGGATAAGAGTTATAAATTAATTTTGCTTGGTTAAATTCATGGGGTTTCCTTCCCACCAGCCCTCCTTTTGGACTGTCTTCTCCATGAAGACTCCTAGAGTTTAGCTTTTCAATTATGTCAGTCAATCACTCTCTCCACTTACAATTGAGCAATGTAATTTACTTGGCTGCCATCAATCGCATACTGATAAAATATTTGTTTATTCTGATCAAGGATGCTCGTGAACTTTGTGGCAATAAAATTTTCTTATTTATTTTGATTTGAATGTAATTTCCACAAACAGGAGTTTAGTTTCTGGACATGATAGTGAATAAAATGCTCAAATATCCTCATGGAAGCCAATCATTATAAATACACTGTCATAGAATTACTAGAAGCAATCTGCCAAAATGGTAAAGAAAGTTC
This sequence comes from Nyssa sinensis, assembly GCA_008638375.1. Lineage (NCBI taxonomy): Eukaryota > Viridiplantae > Streptophyta > Magnoliopsida > Cornales > Nyssaceae > Nyssa > Nyssa sinensis. The sequence continues at coordinate 3,040,255 of CM018041.1, read as the reverse complement.
AAAACAATGGAGCATTGCAGAGAATTGGTAGGTTTTTATGCTATTGCCTTCTCAAAAACAGGAGTATTACATTTCAATACAGCTTGATGCATTACACAACCTAAAGCAGGATGCAAGGATCTTTTCTTCAGTTCAAATGTGTTATTCTGGTAGCATGCAAACATTCATGCAGCTTACATTTCTCCTTTTCTTATTGCATCGTACCCAAAGAAAGGCTCATAAAAGGTTGATGATAGTTTTAGCAAGCCATCAATATGATGCAACCATTTTGGTCCAGGTTGTCGGTAAAAGATGAGATTCAAACACAACACAGGCAGAATTCCAGATAAAGATGAGCTGCCCTACAATTAACTTCAATGTGATTCTGCAGATTGAAAATGAGACCAATATTCCTTGACAAGCTGCCCAAACAACGAACCTTCTTTCTTAATTAACTTCATCGGTTCATCATACTCCATTAGTTTCCCTGCAATAGAATCCAAAGATTTACTTCACAATTGTATTACTTTTTAACAACAGTCAATTGAAGAGCGTGCACACTCACAAAAAAGATGTATCGTTCCAACAAGCAGGGCTGAAAACTCACCATCACAGATGGCAAGAACCATTGTGCAATCCATTACAGTTGGTATTCTGTGAGCCACAGTGATCACGGTGCAATCAGCAAATTCAGTCCTAATTGTCTTTTGCAAAATCAAGTCAGTAGCATTGTCAATTGATGCAGTTGCCTCATCAAGCACCAATATCTTGCTTCTCCTCAACAAAGCACGGCCCAAACAAAATAATTGCCGCTGCCCCATGCTCCAGTTTGATCCATCTTCCACAACTGAAATGACATGTTCTTCGTTATTACCAATGATTAGCATAAAATAATAATAATAATTGCTACTGAAATGTTGAATATCTTACCAAAGGAGTCTAGGCCCTCTTCTTTCTCCTGGACAGCCTCCCTAAGCTGACACTTCCCCAGAACCTTTTGAAATCATGAAAGTAAATTATCATTTTTGTTAGCCATTGCAAACCATATAAAATAAACAACAAAATCTTTTTCCTTCTATATAAACATTGTCAACAATTGGTAGATCTGTGATCTTCCCAATATTAACACCAATAACACACACACACCAAAAAAAACTAAAATTTACCTCCCATATTTCCTGGTCAGTATGTTGAGACAGGGGATCCAAATTGTATCTTATGGTTCCATTGAAAAGCGTAGGATCTTGTGGTATAATCCTAAAACGTGACCTCAAATCATGAAGTCCAATTGTGGAGATGTCAATTCCATCTACTACAATCTTACCTCCTGTTGGCTCCACCAGACGAAATAGAGCACCTATAAGAGTAGTCTTCCCACTGCCAGTCCGGCCAACAATACCGATCTTATGCCCTCCTTCGAATGTACAACTGATCCCACAAAGAACGAGTGGCGCCTCGGGCCTATATTTGATCTGTCTCAAAAATCAACCATGCTCACGTGTGGTAGCCTTCAATAGTATAAAAATAAATGCAAACAAAATTTACCTGCAATTCTTGAATCTCAACTTTACCCACAGCTGGCCAATTGACTGGGGGACGGTTCTCTTCTATCACTTCAGGAGCTTCACTTGGTATGTCCATGTACTGATTTAGCCGTTCTACAGAAATAATGTAATTTGCCAGAGTGCACTGTTTTTGAATGGAACCAACGAGTGACATATTTATTGAGAGACCATAGGACAAAGCCATTCCAATAAATCCTGCAATGACGCAGGTGATGGTCATGAGAAACCTCAAAGCAAGAGTCACTAGCTTATCATATTTCTGTCCAACAATATTTAAAAGCACAACCACATGGAATCTATATTTTCTCCACAAGTAGCAATAGTAATAACAGGAAAACTAGATAAATACTCACCAGAGCTGAAAGTTCCAGGAGGAAGCAAAACCATGCAGAGCGCTGATGACGAAAGAACAAGGGCACTAAGAGTTTCCAGCCGTTGGATCAACCACTCATTCGCTGCAAAACTGTGGAAGAATGGACTGGCATTTATGTCAATGAGGTCAAGATTCTTTGCGAAGAATCGATCTTCCTCTTCAAAAGCTCTTATGGTTGTGGCTCCTGCTACAGATTCAGAAAGATGGTTTGCCACAAAAGACTTGGTTGTGCCATTGATCCGCATCAACTCTTTCGCAGAGGCAAAGTAGTATCTCTATTGACAAGAATTAACAGCTTCCATCAAAATTACTCCAAAAGAAAAATAAAATCCTTTTTTTCAATAAGTAAGATTTTAACAAAAATATATCAAAAAATATGGAAGAGTATCATAGTGTAAGGGGCCAGAGATCACGCAGGAAATACCAACATGCAATTACTTCTCCCACTCGAAAACCTTATTAAATTCACCGAATCGCACGCAATGCCAAACAATTCCCAAATCCTAGTTTATCACTCGTCTCTTTTCCATACTATGTAAGCCAAATGGTTCTAGCAGATTCTTTTGGATGTGGGTAGCTTATTTAAGCATTCTTCATCACAGAACCTCATGTATTACTATTACCTGTAAGCGAATTGCCAGCAAACCCATCGGTATGGAGATAAACAAGACTTGCCAAGTAACAACGGCTAGCACTCCAAGATTAGAATAAGCATTTGTGGTAGCCGCAACAGTGGAGATGAAACTAAATGGAACGTCAAGATCAACAATACTCAAATCGGATGATAACTGTATTAGCAACAGAAAGAAAGAAAAAGGTAGGGAAGTTTAGCAATGAAATCTGTAGAGCCAAAATCACAATCAAATATTGTGTTTCAGTACTTACCCGACTCAGTATCCTTCCCAAAGGTGTGGAGTCATAAAAAGACATGGGCGCACTGAAAAAGGGAGTTTAATAGCTGTGCAAATAAAGATTTTGATGATTGCATAGCCCAACGTAACTGTTGATAGAGATCTACCGAGCAAAAACACTGTTGAGGAAAATCCAATCACCAAGTAAACAGTGATCAATCTCAATGTGCTAACATCAGGATTTTCAACGTTAGCAGCCATCCAAGAGTTCTGTAATATCTGACTAGCCACGAAGGTAAGGTGACAGAGACTAGCCAAGCAAAAAAACAAGAAGCCTTTGTCCTGATTCAGATACTGTATATATGGCTTAAATCCTGTATCTCCTACTTCTCTCTCTTCTTGCTTAATCAACTGATCACCTCCAGATGCTTTAGATTGTTTCTCAATATGAGCCTTCCCGATCTCTCTAGCAGAAGGTTCACGTTTCTGTGGAGAGCTAACCTCTGCAAGCCTCTCAGAACCAGCAGTCTCTTTATGTGCATTGACAAGTTCTTGAAATTCTTGGCTTGAGGCCAGTAACTGATTGTAAGGAGCAGCACATTTGATTTCCCCGTCGGACATCAACTGACAAGAACATTAATCATATTATAACTGATTGCTTGTAAAATGATGGGTTCTATCTTTTCTGTTAGTGCCTAGTTATGGCATAATTACTTAATTGAGTGACTACAGTGTATTACCCATCCCTAGCTCACCAAATTGTGCTCGATGATGATCAGACTGATAAAATAATTACAGTCAGGAAAATCATTAAAATACTATCTTTGGCAATTAATACTTAACCATAACTAATTACAGGTATCCGTTCAAGGAATAATGTAACTGGACAGCTGTTTGGTAACTCCTAGATAAGAAGGCTTGGCTTTATAATTTTACAAGGCAACAGCATCCTTAATAAATAATTAGTTGATAAATTATGAGATGCATTTCATACAAATAATGCAAAAATTAAGGTCTCTAGACTCAGAGTTGGTCATTGAAAGGCCACCCCTTCCAACAAATTGCTTTAACAGAGACAACATCGGGTAATGACCTATTATGAAGTATGAACCGCCATTAAAACATGCAAAAGCACCCACAAAATCATCACTTCTCATAATTAGCTGTCATCAAATTGGATTCATTTATGGCCTACTGATCGGACAATCCAAAGGGATAACACAGATTTGAATTAAATTAAGACCCACCTATGAAAAGTTACAAATATATCAGACAAGAAGTGTTGTAGGCAACAAAGAGTAAGATGAAGCCACCAGAAAACAACCCACACAGTTCACATGTTTTAGCACATCTGAATTACCCAAATAATGCCTAAATGCAGGAAGGATATCAACTTGGTGAGTCAGAGATAGTGCCTAAATGAAAAGTAAACTCACCAAAACAGAATCAAATGCAGGAAGGAAATCAACTTGGTGAGTCACAAGTAGGACCGTCTTCCCTGAAAGAGCCCCCATAACATATTCCTGCCAGAACTTAGGTGAGCATGTGCTAAAAGCCAGTGACCAAAGTTCAGGAATTGCACAACTATTGTAATAAGGGAGTTACATTGAATAGGCTCGTAGCAGTATGTGCATCGACAGCACTAAATGGATCATCCAACAGATATATATCGGCATCTTGGTACAATGCACGAGCAAGTTGAATACGCTGCTTCTGTCCACCACTCAGATTAACTCCTCTTTCCCCAATCTCAGTGAGGTCACCATAGGGCAGCAACTTGAGGTCTTTGACCAGTGAACACTTCTCTAGTGTTTCTTGGTACCTTTGATTATTCATGACAGATCCAAATAGAATATTCTCCCTTATAGTTCCAGTTGGGATCCATGCTGATTGAGAAACATAGGCAATTTTCCCATAAACTTGAACCTGCAGAATGAAGCAAATGGAACCAGATTATTCATTAATGATAATTCATAGTTTTCATGAAAGAGGGAGCCTGGTCACCCCCATTCATGTATGTTTCTATAATTAGAAAGCGAAAGACCTGCTAGGAAGAAGCACAGGGTCACATATGAATAGAAGCAGGTCTTACAAAGTACAAATACAAGCAATGAGCCGTAAGAACTCACAGTTCCATGGATACTTGGAACCTCTCCAAGAATTGCGGCTAAAAGGGTTGATTTTCCAGAGCCAATCTCTCCACATATAGCCACCCTTTCACCAGGTCTAACCTCTAAATCAACATCTCTAAGTATGGGCTTCAATGAATTCTCTTCCCAGGAAAGATTGGCTGACTTAACAAAAATAGCTTGGTTCCTATTTCCCATGTTGCACTTATGCCGGACATTTGCAATCTCCAGTTCGGGTGCCTCAAGAAACTTGACAATCCTTGCAAATGCAACTTTTGCTTGAATGACCACCCCAATGACATCGGGGGTAGATCTAATGGGGTCCCGAACCAGACGTAACGTTGCTACAAAGGTGAAAACATTATTAGCATGTAATGGAATGCCAAGGAAATAGCAAGCCCCAAAAGTAGCGGTAGATACCAATACAGGGGACATCCAGAAGAGAAAACGATTATATGATTTACGCAACTGAACCACTGATAACCACTTATATTCCACTTGCCTCAGCTTTTCTATGACATTTTTGAAATGTGTTTCCCATGCATACAGTTTCAACACCTTCATGTTCACAAGAGCCTCTGACATACACTTCAGCCTCTCATCTTGTGCCACCATGAGCTTAGACTGGAATCTATGTTGTGATTTAGCAAGGGGAGTATTGCAAAGCACGGTGAGAATTATCACCACCAAGGATGCAATTGTTGCTAGCCCTACCGCGCGGAAGAGAATTACTAGTGCAAAGCAAAGCTGGAGGCTTGTTGTCCATGTTTGATGAAACCAGAATGGGAACTCTCCAATTCGATACGCATCCACAGTAACATAGTTTGTTATCGCACCAGCTGAGTGCACCATTCTGGCAGCATTAGATAATCTCAGTTGCTTCCTATAAATGGCTGCTGAGAGCAAAGACCTCACTTTTAGACCAATTAATCTGCTTCGGAAGTACCACTGCCTTTGTGATAAGGATTCAATGCACTTTGAAAAGAAAAGCGTTATAGCCAATACATAGCCTTCATATTTAAAACTTTCTTTACCTTCTGCAACCTCAATGAAGGCGTTAAGAAGCAGAGGACCAGCAGACAGAGTGATTATCTTTAGCAGTGCAAAGAACCCGGACACGAAAATCTCTTTCCAGTGACACAAAATCATTGTCCTCAGAATGGATGGTTGGGATGACGGTTCAATTTGTTTCTGTTTGTTCAATTGCTCTGTGAACCGCAAGTAACAAGCGACCGCACGCTCTGCCTCCCGCAACTTGGGTATATCTTCATCCTCAAGAGTTTTTTCCCTGCCCCTTTTCATTAAGGGGTTCAACCACCAAAAGGACATTTTACTGAAAAACCCAGCTGTGGCAAATGGACTAACCAGGGTAATAGGATCAGTTTTACTGCTGCCTCTGTCCTCCCCATTCAAGGGGGTATAAAGATCATTCCCATCAATAGTCTCATCTTTTTCTTCATATTTGTAGCCCTTGTAGGTGCACAACAACAATAAACTTGCTCCTAGAAAAGACAGAACATCTAAAGCTATTTTTATTGACACTTCTTTGCTAACAATGGTAGTGAAGAGGGATGAACCACAAGAAATTCCGGCAAACAAGAAAACAAGAATTGACAAAAGCCGTAAAGGGGCCTTTCGAAAATGTTTTCCCCGGAGGCTCACGGTTAAGCCGACTAATAACCATGTTAGTCCGTGAAACAAAAACAGTAACCACCAATTCAGAGGGAAAACGGTCTGGGTTTTCCTCAACTTCTCTTCAACAATCCAGATGCCCAAGCACAAGTATACAAACCCCAAGGAACCATTAAAAATAGCAGATATAACCTGCAAAGATGACAGGCCCTGATAGCGAGCCAGCATGTAATTGGATTTTGATGATGTCTTCTGAATCATATTGAATAAAAACATGATTAAGATCATCACATCGAGACAAATGATCATTGCGTGATTGATACATGAAGAAGGATGTGTCACAAACACAAAATCTGTGCTGCAGGGCTTTCCACTGCTATCCGGACAATCAGATTCGTCACAGAACACAGTCCATAGGCCCTCCATTTCTCTTTAAAACCTCCCTTTGCTCTGTAAATTCAGCATCGAATAATGGATTTATAAGGCAAGCATTTACATCTCTTAAAACATCTAAAGATCTAAGCAAAGTAAAATGTATTATTTACAACTACAAGTGAAAGATGATGAATTCAAACTTGTGCGCTTACAATGAGAAACAATAATCAAAATAGTGTCACTAAAGATCAAACAGAAAAAATGGAACTCCAATGGAGCTTCTATCTTCCAAGAAGCTTACGGAAGTAGTTCAAGTCTGCTAGTGAGATCCCTCTCTCCCTATATAAGCTTACAGAAGTAATTCAAGTCTCTAGTGAGATCCTTCTCTCTCTATTTAAGCTTACAAAAGCAGTTCAAGAATCATAATGTTTCTCACGACAAATGACCTTAATTGCCCAAAAGGTTGGTTCCTTTTTTGCTTCTCGTCTCAATCCACTAATTTAACAGAGCTTTTGGTGCATATATTTCCTGAGAAAGAACCCAATTAACAATCAATACCCCTTCAAATGCACATAACTTCCAATAAAATCAATTTCCACCACAAATGCTCTCTTGAAATAAACAAAATCAATACCCCTTATCATATATGTATATAGGTACAATGTATCTAGTGTACACGTGGTGGAGTGAGAAATTTGGAGGTCCGAAATCGTCATGGCTCACGTCTCTTCCCTTTGGACAAGTGTTGTCGTCTTTCGACTTCTGATTTCCCCAGTGTTTCGCCGTTCAGTCAACAGAGACGTATGGCATTGGCTTGTGAGAGATCGATCGTTCGCTTTTTACACTGAGTAAAGGTTAGATCCGATCATCAGACTAGTTTAATATTGTACCATTATTGACAAGTACAAAGTTACAAACGGGGATTAGAGAAGCCCCCACCTTTCTAGAATTTTTTACCAAAATAGGATGGATTTGAAACTTTATTTCAAGAGTGGATTTGAAACTTTATTTCAAGAGTGGTGTAACAGAAGTTATTTACCGATTTAGGGTGGTTGTGAAATCGTTTTTTGGAAAGACGATTTTTATGTTTTCATCCGTACCATCAGACTTCACTTTTCTCAGCTTCTTTTCTTCACTGTCACACGCAAAGCTGTGCTTGCACTTTTTTCTGCTTCTTTTCTTCACTTTTCTCTGCATCTTTTCTTCTTTTTTTTTCACGTTTCTCTGCTTCTTTTCTTCACGTCAGACTTCACTTCACTTTTCTTCTCCCTCTATTCTTCACTTTTCTTCATTGTTAGACGTTTTCAGCACTTCTCTCTCTACTTTTCTCTACATCTTTTCTTCTTTTCTTCACATTTCTTTGCTTCTTTTCTTCACTGTATCTCCACTTTTCTTCACGTCAGACTTCACTTCACTTTTTTTCTCCTTCTGTTCTTCACTTTTCTTCATTGTTAAACGTTTTTAGCACTTTTCTTCTCTACTTTGATTCTCTCCATCTATCCATATCAGGCAAATCTCTTTTTCTCTCACTGCTGTCTCTCCCCAGCTCTCTCTTTTCTTTTCTCCATTCTTCTTTGCTTTTATTCCTAGCCGAACCGTTTACCTAGTGTTTTTTTTTTCCCGGTTTCTAACCGCAAAAGGAAGAGGTTAGGGAGAGGAAAGGGGACTGAGAATGAGGGATTGGACATTCAGTTCAAGATGGAGAACCTATAGTTACGTTCAACACAGCAGACTACTTGTGTTTGGGGTTACCTTTCTGTCATTAAAACAGAATTAGCTACTATTGGAGTCAAAAGATTGGTTCGGGCTTTCCTGTTACTAATCAATTTTTGCTTTAATACTGGTAAGTGGAAATTTGGCTCCTCTCTCTATCTGTCTCTCTACATATATATATATATATATATATATATATATAACCTGTAGTTACGTTCAACATAGCATAATATCTCACTTGTTAGATAGATTACATATCTGATTTTTAAAATTAAAGTATTCTTAAATTGAATAAATTTGTGACTTTTTTTGATCAAATATTTTTGAGTTTTCATATGTGATTTTTTATGATCAACTATTTTTGAGTTTTCATTTGTGAGTTTTCATCTTCTTGCATCTGAAGTTGAGACTGGTATGGTCAGTCATAGTGATTAAAATAAGATCTCACTTGTTAGATAAATTACATATCTCAATACTATGAATGATTCTTATTGTTGGTCCTCATTTGTGATTGATCTGTCTTCTATGCTTATGTATAATTTCTATTATTTTATCTGTATTTTACAATTTCATGTACATGCATATGGAAGGAAATATGAGATAGGAATGGGTTCCATTGTCCTATTTAGAAGCACATTTTTATTTTGCTCAATCAAATTATTGAAGTCTTTTTAAAAGTGAATTTTAGAGAACTTATTACAGTAGCATGGAGTTAGTTTTGAACATAATTTACTTTTTTAATATTTTGGTTAAATAATGGGAAAGAATTTCTGCACCTGGTTTCAGAAAGGGGTTGGATTCCAAGTTAAATCGTTCTATGAACAGAGATCATGTACAGTTAGATTCTAAATTAATTGCAACTGAAATACAAGGTGCAGTAAGGGTTGATCCGACTTTAAAGATAGATCTAATTGTCGAGCAAATGAGAGAAAAGTACGGTTACACGATCTCCTACAGGAAAGCTTGGATTGCAAAACAGAAAGCAATTTCCATGATATTTGAGGATTGTGAGACATCCTACAGATTGTTGCCAAAGTTTATGGGAGCACTTGTCAAGTATAATCCAGGCACAATTGTTGAATGGTTGTATCGTAGCAATAGCAACTCGGACGTGGTGGTTTTCGGCAGATTGTGTTGGACATTTAATGCATCAATTCAAGGATTTCTGCATTGTCTGCCAGTTATAAGTATTGATGCCACACATTTGTATGGAAAATACAAGAGAAAGTTGTTAATTGCAATAGGGACTGATGCTAACAATCAAATATTTCCTCTCGCATTTGCAATCGTTGAAGAAGAGAGTTACAATAGTTGGCGATGGTTCCTATATTTGTTAAGGTTGCATGTTGTGGGGAGGAGGGAAGAGATTTGTTTGATATTTGATCGGCATAAAGGTATAGTTGCTGCGGTGAAAGATGCGAATTCTGGATGGCAACAGCCATTAGCATATCATTGATTTTGCTTGAGGCATGTTTGTAGTAATTTTAATAGCAAGTTCAAAGATGCCCATCTAAAGACACTTGTTTGGGCAGCTGGAAGTGCACATCAGATACGCAAATACAATTCCATCATGTAAGAAATTAAAAGCCTCAACCAAAAGGCATATGATTGGTTGAATGAAATACTTGTAGAACAATGGATAGTTGCACACGATAGAGGTTGAAGATATGGACATTTGACCACTAACATCTCTGAGGTTTTTAATGGTGTGCTGAAAGGTGCAAGAAATTTGCCAATATCTGCATGTGTACAACTGATTTTTTTATCGTCTAGTAAAGTATTTTTGTGTCAGGAGAGGTTTTGGGCAACAAGCTATATCTGAAGGTTGCATGTATACCCCTTTTGCCGTTTCAAAGATTACGTGTTACCAATCCAAGATTGGTGGACACGTGATCGCAGACTTCAACATGTGCTCTGGCGAGGCATCAGTTTTGACAAGGAGGGGTCACTCACATGCAGTATTGACACGTGATGGTGTATGTTCATGTGAAAAATGGGTCATCTACAAAATGTCATGTTCTCACGCCTTGGTTGTATTTGCAAAGGCTTCTGTTGATGGATGAAATTATATTAATAAATGTTATAAGTTGACACAACACATGGCTATATATGCACCTAAATTTCATCTTCTTCACCATGAGGATTATTGGGACGAGCCCATTGGTCCAACTCTGTGCCCTGATCTGACTATGAAAAGATTTAAGGGTCGTCCACAATCGATACGAATTCGAAATGAGATGGACACAGGGGAAGGTTGTAGGCCAAAACAACGTGGGTATTATAAGGTTAGGGGACATGATAAAAGAACTTGTCTAACAAGAAATCAGCAACCCACGGGGAACTAACTCAGCTATTCAAGTAGATGTTGAGCAGATTTTTTGTCTTTGTTATCTTTTTTTTTTTTTTTTGTTAATGATATGACAGAAATTATGTATGTTTTTGTACTAGTTATGAGAAGTTACTGTTCATTTTTAACTACTGGTTTCCAGATTACTGTTCATCTGAATTTTCTTTTTTTTTTTTGTGGTTGTTTGTTCTTTTAATATCCATGGAATGAGGGATCAATTCCCAGGTTCTGTTTAAGGGGACTTCATAGAGGTAGAACAGAAAATCAGATTTGGTCTAGTGTAAACATTTGACAATTAAAAGAAAGATGAGAGAAGACACTAGGTGAAAGGTTGAGAAAATGCAATTTTTTGCAATATTTCTGCATCTATATAAACAACAAAAAACCAGCTTTATGTATGGATATTGAATTTAATTGTTGAACTACTAATTTAATTTTTATATTTTTCCAGTTATTGTTACACACCCAGTTTTATCAGCTGCTGCTGCTAGAAGCAGTCTGAGGCCACCTTCTTTGCAAACCCTTCTTGAGGACGTGCCTTACTCAGCAGCTGTTCCTCACAAGTTTTCTTTTGGGGGTGATTCTGAAGGAAAAAGCAAATATGAGCTCTTCATTGTTCTGTCTTTTAGAAGAATTTTCTGTTAATTAACCTTAAGATATATGGTTAATTCCTGGAGTGTGCAATGGAAACAGAATTGTGTCATCAAACTTCTCTAAAGATGACCGTGGCAAACTGTCGTTGGTAGTTAGTCATTATTGACAAAATTTATTGTATAAAGCGTCTTTTGGAAGCGTCTTTCTAAAAGACACTTTCTTCGTAATATTTTGAAAAAAAATTTATTGTAAAGAGCGTCTTTTGACGTCTTTTCAAATGTCACTTTTTTAAAGTATCATATTTTGGTAAATAAGTTTGAAAGAATTCTATTTTGGAAAATAACTTTTTTTTTTTTTTATCCTACTTCCGGATTTAACTCCACCTTTCTAATTTTTTTTAATATTTTATTTTTGTGTCACAATTTTTCATAAATAAAATGATGTGCACGAGGGCGTGCAAACTGAAGCTCTTTGTCTGCATACCAAGTGGACTCTTACAACTCCGGTCGCCACCCTTATTACCTCTCTGGTCCAAATATTGAGAAAATTCTTACATGAATTTTAAAACCTAACCAAACAATGTTAGAAATTAGACATCTCATATTACTTTTTTATATGCTTAAAAGTCATGATGACACTCCACTATAATCATAAACCCTCAACTCAGTGAAAATAGAATTCGATTCAATGTATCTGCTAATGCTATTCAACTTAAATTATATATATCTTTTTGACAATACAACATGATTATTAAAAGAAAGCGTAAATCAAAACGTTAGGGTATAGATTTCATTGAATCTATAATTCTAATTAAGAATTTGTACAGTGCTCGTTTGATTCACTATCCGTTTGGATGGAATGGTGGAAATGGACGTTCACAAAATGGATATTTAAAAAATGATTATTTTAAAAAAAAAATTATTTACTAACACTTTTTAAAAACATCTATTTTAATCTTAAAAATATTTAAATAGACGTTTTGAGAAATTCAAATAAACACTCAATTAGTCCAAAAACTCGTTAGAAATGTGAATAATCTAAAATTGACGGTGAAACTACCCATCCAATCACAACGTAAGTGGTAAAAAAATATAGTTTAAAAAAAAATACGATTTGAAAAAAGTATGATTTGAAAAGTTATAATTTGAGCGTTCAGCGCTGTCCTTTTTTTTTCTCTATTTAAATATGGAGGGAAAAAAACTAAATTCTTTTTCCTTGTAAATTTATATTTTGAGGAGTATTTTAGTTACGGTTCATGACCCCAAATTACCAATTTCACTAATATCATTCACGAAAATATTATATATTCTGGATTTATGCTTTTGAACTCTACACGAGTATCATATAGCCGCATTATCGCTTATCTGGAAATATAAATGAAGATGCAAATGGGGATACAGACAGAGAAGATTGTCTTCCAGAGAAGAAGAGGCCACGGTCTGTCTGTGAAACGCAAACCCGGTGGATTTGACAATGAGTTAAAAGCGTAGTGGGCTCGGTTAAAGATGAGGCCGACCAGTTTCCCAACGCGGTATGGGCTTTCCTAAATGGCCTTTAGACTTCTTTAATACGGCGATTCTTTCACGGTACCTTTTGGTTTCTCTCTGCATTGCTTCGCTTCGTTACTCTGCCCTTGCATCTGCAGAGTCTGATCATTTCAGGAATAGAGCAGGACCGCCGTACGATTCACAAATCCGGATGTACAAGCCGACCGCATCTTCATCATCTTCGAGCCATCCAATGTACGGAGCACCGTCCCTCTACCCTAGGATCGGTCACTCCGTCAACCCTCCGGTTGGCCGTACCTCTTCTAATTATCAGACCTCCTCTTCTAGTAAGTCTATTATGCAATACAATACATATATTCGTTTGAATGTTTAGGTTGAATTAGTTGTTTTCCATTTGATTGCTGAGGAAACTTGGTGAGATGAAATAATTGTCAATTTTTATTGTAAGATTTTTTATTTCGTATCTTTCTCAACCATTTTTTTTCTGCCAACAACTGGATTTTTAGGGTTTATCAATTTTTTTTGAAGATGGACAGAACATAAGGTGCCAGAATTTTTCAAACCTATAAGCTGATAAACAATAATGATTTCAAGGAAAACACTCTTTTAATCAATTTCCATATGTTGGCAACAAAAAAAATCAATTTCCATATGTATATGTGTGTGTATTTGATGTGATCCCTCATTTCTTTATTTCTTATTGTTTTCTGAAATTTGCAGCTGGATTTGGAATTAGAGTTGCTATAAAACCAGAATATCGGATTACCCCACCGGTATGATTTTGAGTTTTATATTTATTAGGTCTTGAACTATATTTTTATAATATTGCTTCTAGTAGTTGATTTGATGATGTTCTTTGGCTGTGATAATCCGTGTTCGAAGTGCCCATATGTATAAGTTAATCATTTATAGATTTCACTGGCTTGATTAATTTGTGAAATTGATTTTCTTCCTTCTTTTTATCTACTTCCTAATTTATTCATCCATTAATAGTTAAGTGTTGTTTTCAGACTACTTCAGATAGTTGGCATACTCTTATTCATACTACTACTCTTATTCAACCTCTTGAATTCAGCTTGATACAATTGTTTTATACATAGTGCCTAAGATTGCACATTAAATGAAAAGTATGGAAAAAAAAAAAAGAAGTTCATGAACCATAATTTTTTTTATTGGTAATACACATGCACCCATGTCATAATAGGGACTTGAACCTGGAATAGGAGATCAATTGGTTTAAAACAAGTTTATTGTGTGTGTGTGTGTGTGTGTGAGAGAGAGAGAGAGAGAGAGAGAGAGAGAGGGAGAGGGGTTGATTAGCCTAAAGTAATTTTTTAAAATGAAAAAATTGGACCCATCTTGTTCATAGTGAGTTAGATGACTCAAATTAACTAGTATAACACTCAATTAGTCTGAAACAATCTTGAAGAATTATTCAAAGAGTCAAAATGTGAAGAAAATTTTGGCATAATTGTCTCTCCTAGGATATTTAAGTAAATCTTAATAGTTGTTTTATAATATTATTATGATCTCGGGCTTTCTTGCAAGAATAACATTATAGGGCTATATTGTAGGATTAGTAAAATAGGTAGAATCGGGAGTCAACTTGGGATCCTAATGATCTAATAGGAATTTTATAAGGATTCTACCCACAAGATATTTTTGATACAATCCAGATTGATTAGTAAAATCGTAGTATCTGGATATGGATCGGGATTTTTACAACCATGGCTTTTAGTTTTTTCTCTTTCTAATTACGGGCCTTTCTGACATCCTTTGAATCAAAGATGATCACTTCCATCTCTGCCATGTATGCTTCTCCAAACCTTCTCTGGTTAGTATGATCTTCCCAAACTACAATGTCATATTGGTTTAGCTTCTCATGGCATAATTATCCAAAGAAATTGTCTTAAACGAAGTCATCAGAATGCAAAATTCTACATTAGATAATGAAGGCTTCACTAAGGGGCTGAGAAGTCTTTCAAAGTCTTTGATCACTAATTCTCTGGAGGTGATGGTCTTTTAAACTTTCTCCTTGTTAGAAGACCTTGCATACTAATGCTTCCTAAAAAACTCTTCCTTCCCCAGTAAATATTCAGTTTGTGTGTGTGAGTGTATAAACTGTAAACTGCTCTCTCTTAGCTGTTTACCAAGTTCATCCAGTCGCCTAGAAACGAAAAACAATGGTATTTTTGTACTAGGGGCTCCACTATTGATACTTGCCAACCATCTCAGAAAAAATTTCAGATGTGGATTTATGGAGAAGATTGTTCTGTGCTTCCTTTAGAGAAACACATCACTAGTGTCAATTTTGGTTGGCACACTAGTGTTCAGGCTAGAGCTTTCTCTAGGAGGCACTTTAGAATTTGTGGGAATTAGAAGTGCATAGAGGGATTTGAAGAAAGACCTGGAGGAAAATGCTGGTGGATTCAAGAGGTTAGATTTTACAAATGGATTTCTACGAAAATTGAAAGATTATTAGTCTTTTAGGATTTTGCTGCAATTTTAGTTGAGCAATCTGATGTCTTTTAACTTTTAAGGCTTGATATCTCACCATTTTGCATCATAAAATTTTGAGATAAAAAAACATCTTTCACTCAAAATAAATAATTGAATTTTCTTAAGGGCACTTAAAACTGCTGCTCTACCATGTTCTTTGTGTCGAAGGCTATGCAAGCAACCCCCCCCCCCCTCCCGCCTCGGGCGGGGGAACCCATTTAACATTTTGAAGATGATAACCTTGCCCTCTTGAGTTTGGGGAAGTGTTACAAAATATATTGCATGTGTTGTCTATTTAATTATGATGTATCTAATTATTTGGTTTTATGGTACTTCCATGTATTGGTGTTTCTATTATATTTTGGAATCAACTCGGTTTGTATTATAAGGCAACATACTATTCCCTTTTTAACCACCCCCCCCCCCCCCTACCGAAAAAAAGGAAAAAAGAAAAAAGCATTAATGAAATTGTAGACATAAGAAAACGTAGTGTTCTTTTCTTGGTTTAAAGATTTAAAGATGCCTCATTTGATTGTGTTTGTGTATGAATTGTTTAATTTGTAGCCTCAATTGTCCCCACAAGTGGGAGATATTCCCCGAAGCACTTTCCAGTTTGACTTTGAATTTGAAAGGAAGATATTAGCTGAAGCAGAGAAGGAAAACCAGAATTGGAGCAGGCTTGGGCTGGAAAATCTTCCATCTAAAAGTTCAGAGTTGACGTCTTCTTCGGTATGCTCATTTTTGTTATGGTGGTTTATATTCTGTAGCTTGCTTTGCATTGTTGTCCTGTTATGTAATGTATGTGGATCGGTTTGCTTGAAACCTCTAATCTGGTTATTTGAAGTTCCACATATAATGATAAGATTAACATTGGTAATATTTGCTGATAAAATTTACATAGGGTAACTTTTTTTTTTCCTTGTAAGATTCTGCTTGTTTAATCATTGATGCAGAAAGTTCTGATTAAGGTGAAGATTAAGTATAGAACAATCAAAGGAACATTTAGTTGTACAGGGTGCTTAAAGCTGAGTCGTCAAAAAATGGAAAGTGGAATTGATTTGAAGCGGTTTTTTTTATACCAGTTGTGTGGTCTCACTGATGAGAGTGCTTATTGCAAGCTGGTTTAAAGTACCGATGTAACAGATCTCAAATTTCAACTTTTTAATCATTAATTGTGGGCAACTTTTTTCTTCAATATAAGCCATAAAGGGATTATTCTTGAGAATTGTTTATTGCATAAGAGTCATTTGAGTCACTTTCAAGTGGGTAATATCTCGAAATGGCTTGAATTCACTTTCTGGCAGATTGGATTGGCAAAATAATCAATGTTCCTCCTGGCAATTGAATGACAGAGTAACTATTGATGTGTTTCTGACTTGTTATGTTTTATGTTCGAGTGTTCTGGACTTCAAAATCTTATCCTCTAAATTGAGATTGGGCTTTTATGCAGAATAGTAATGGCTGGAGACTGAAGTAAGGCACTGGCTGTGTATGTGTGGGTTAGAGCAGATGAGGAGGAGGAATAAAGAGGAAAAAGTGTTTTTTTTTTTTTTTGGGTGGGGGTTAGATATGTTGTGACAAAACATCTTCATGTTTAGTTGGGGGCGGTATGGCATTGAGGCGTGAAGATTTTTTACAGCTTCTTGTATGTGTGCTGGGCTGCTGGCTATATGATTAAAACTTTAAGAAATGATGCTTCTGAGCTTCTCTTGTTGAGTAATCGTTCAGTAAATGTTAAACTTCAACGAACAGTGGCGGCACATTTAACTGCGATATTTATGGATACTCTTTAAAATATCTCAGTGCATGCTTGGATGCCCTGTAGAAATTACATTGCCTCTTTTGTGTTTAGTTTTGGATTTCACATATAAATTTATGTAGTCTCAGAGAAATTGAATTGCTTGCCTTTGTTCATGATGGGGCCATTGTAGATAGAGGCAGCCATCCTTGTGAATGATATTGAAAATTGAAAACAATCTTAAAACTGATAAAATACCATCAATAGTGGTGATGTTTTCCAACTTCTGTAATGTCTCCTCGTTGGATATCAGTTTCATACTTTCAAGTGCCATGTGTAACATACTGGAGCCATTCAAATTGGCTTAGGATGTTAAATTATTCTTTAACAGGCTTATTAGTTTTGATACAAAACTAGAAGTCTCCATGGCGGTTCCCACCCCCCCCCCCCCCCCCCTCCCTCTCCCCCCTAAAATAGCTTGTCTTTGATAAGGTTGAAGAAGTCAACATTTACTTCATTGCAGGGCTCTGCCACAAATCCTGTAGTGAGCAAATACATAGCATCAGGTCTTAGCAGAGAGGCTGTGCCTCTTGCAATTGCAAACTATGGTGATAATCCAATGAAGGTATTTTTTTCTTCTAAATTTATTTTTTGTTTTTAGCTCTTTGTATATCATCGTGTTCTTTGCATACATATTATCTCAGTCTTCGACTGTAATGTCTATTACTCTCTATTTACTGTGGGGCTCTGTCAGGCATTGATCACGGTATAATGATCATCTAATCTGCTGGCTTCAATATTCCTGTGTGTATATGTCCATTGGGTTTGAATTCAAATTCACGTGTCTAAGCTTGGGTGCTTGCTTTCTTCTTGATATTACTTCATATGCTATAGATAAATTAATTAATGATGGGGATATTCCTAGTCTTTGGTTTAATTGTTAACCCCACTCATGGAGAATGAAAACTTTTGTATGTAGTACGGCCTCTATGCTTGTTCGGTCCTGCATATCCGTTAGGGGTTTACATTTAAAACTTCGATATTCAGATGTTAAGATTGATTTTAATTCTCTTCAGGTTAAGGAATTTGCCAACAATTACACCCTTTTGCGAGAGATGGGATTCTCATCGACCAGTGTTGCAGAAGCCTTACTCATGTACGACAATGACACAGACAAGGCATTAGCTCATTTTCTCAACAGTTCGTCCTGAGGATGCTGGAAACATAAGACTGATGCAGTGATATTGATTATTGGGCAATGGTATTGTTCAAATGGATTGTGTAGAAATTTTACTATAGTGTGGTGACATTACTTTGTTTATACAATTGTAAAAACACTGTCAGACTTTGGACGCACTTCAGTGCTCATTTGTTTTCACCTCTTAATAGTGATGTATGTTTTTAGAGTTGGACTCGGAAGTTGGATATTCATCCTTTCCCAAGTATGAGACTCTCTGCAAATATATCAAAACTTCAGTATTGCATGGTGGTGGATCAAATCAACACCATAAAGGAGCTTGACTATCTATTGGATGCATCATTTTTATTATCTAGAGGTGCTACTGTAGCAGAGATCAGAACACGTGAGGAATTGAGAGGACCGTTGAAAAGAAGAGCTATGTTAAAATGCAGATGACCATTGGATAATAAATTGTATGATGGAGGG
Source organism: Nyssa sinensis (assembly GCA_008638375.1). Lineage (NCBI taxonomy): Eukaryota > Viridiplantae > Streptophyta > Magnoliopsida > Cornales > Nyssaceae > Nyssa > Nyssa sinensis. The sequence goes on along the minus strand of CM018041.1, from coordinate 3,021,286 downwards.
GACAACTGTTAAATGATATCGCACTTAGATCCGAACATTTTACAGACTTGTACACTCAAATTTCAACATTCAACTAGAAAATGAACAGAAAAATGAAAATGACTCAATTCTCAAGTCAGAATACTGGTTATCAAAGAGTGCTCAGATTTTTTACAGTTGCGATTTTCTCCACAGTATTTAGCACACATTTTAAAAGGCTCAGTTGTTTTCATAGTGTCTATGATCATTTAACACGTGGACCAATCATATGTCAAAGTGAATGAATGTACTGCAATATCAATTGAAATAAAACGTCGTCGTCTTTGGGACAAAAAAGACCAAAAATTCACTCGGACGCGGGAAGCGAATGTACTACAATGTCTATTGAAATAAAACGTCGTCGTCTTTGGGGCAAAAAAGACCAAAAATTCACTCAGACGCTGGAAGCCACTCTACTATATATCAGAGCCAGGTTTCGATCCTGGGACCTGTGGGTTATGGGCCCACCACGCTTCCGCTGCGCCACTCTGATTTGTTGTATATTCATATCTCTAAATATATAATTGTAACATACCATTATGAATGGCTCTTTACATTAAATAAGGGCACGCCCAGGCTCCCAGCTTTTAGGTCCATGCCTAATTTGAATTGGTCTTATTTAAAGCTTAAAACCATGGCTGAATTGACGTTCAATGTGTCCCATCCTCACAACATTTTTGTGCTCTATTTTTGTTCTAAAAATTTTCATCTAATGGTTGGGCTAAACATATTCTTTGCCTTTCTCCCTGTCCATAGAAATCCTACAAGCTAGGTAAGATTCAAATCTTAAATCTCTTATACAATTAATTAAAAACTTTACTAATTAGATCCAGAGATGAAGTTGGAAAATGGCTGAAAGGATACTATTGTTTTCTTTGAGTCTGACTAGAGTTATGGAGCATAAGAGGAGTTATATATAGCAAAGGAAAATGAATAGGAGTTGGGTTATTCTTTGTTGGAGAAACGCTAGAGTCAATTACATAGATCAAATCTTTGCGACATGATTGGTCTATGTATTATACGCTCACCCATCATGCACTTGCGTGATATGCACATACTAATTACGTTGCGAAAGTTTGACTTTTACAACTAACGATAACAACGCTCTATTTTTTTTTTTTTTTGTTCTTTCTTTGTTAACAAAAAAAGAAAGAAATGAACATGACTTGATTTCATCCTCAACATGAAGAACTTTGGTTCAAATCAATGGAGGAATGAGTGATGTCTATTAAAGTGCATCAAATCCTAATTAATTTCAATAATTCAGTAATTTCCGCTTCTTCATAATTAGACAGTATGGAGATAAGATAGTAGGTAATAGGCATACCCCAGGGTGGGGACATTGTTCTCAAGTTTGTGAAACATATAATATGGGCATATTGAGATCATATCATTAAAGGCCACACATGTTGCTTTGCCTTCAGTTGTTGGGACCTCATAATAAAATGAATATTAATAATCATGACATGTTCACGAATATTTAATAAGAAGCAACAAGCAAAAATTATACTGATCATGCATTCTGGAACACATGGCCACTGGGATTTGGTGGGGCATATTATATATATGTATATATCATACACGTCAATCTAATACATAATTACATTATATATAATCAAGTCATTGTAGTGGCTGGGAAGAGCAATTTGTGATATCCGAACCCTCAATGTGACATGAAGATGACAGAGTTAAGATTTTGTCTGGAATTTTTTTTAATAAATTTATTGTTAGAGTTTAAATATTCTTTCTTCTCTTTAAAAATAAACAAGTAATGTTCGGTGTTTGAAAATTTTCTTCAAACATATAAATATACATTTTAAAAAAAATAACAATAATAATAAGCGGTGCTCGAACTGTTAGAAAATTATTAAAGCATAAGACACCAAAACAAATAATTAAGAGTTCGGACAAAATTCTTAAAATTTTAATCAAATAATCAAACACGTTTTTAAAAATGATTTTTATAAATATAAATATAATTTTAAAGTGCAAAAACTTCTCAAATGAATATAAATTCACGGGATAATTATAAACAATTATCAAATGATATGAAGTCAACTTTCACGAAAAAAGGATTAATGAAAACTCATCCTAGGAATGTAGAATGGTTAGTTTTCACTCACATGACAGCGATTTGATTAGTGGTCCACATTGAGTCTGATGTTTTATTGTTAATATAATCAATATAATAACTACCCATGATTGGATTATTACCAAACAAAATTGTAAAAGAAAGAAGTCTAAGGTTGGGTTAGGTTAGGTAGAAAGTTAGGCCATGGGTTAGCCAGAATGGGGGTCTGACAACACAACATTTGACTCATGCAGCCGCCCAAGTCTAATCTAGGGTTTGTCCATTATTAATAAACATATTTTTTATCATATTATTTAAATCATTTATAATTTAAAATAACTTTGTATAAAAAAGATTAGGGTTAAATTATAACTTTTAGAAGTGTGACATTTTTAATCATGAGTACTCCTAATTTGAGTTTGTATAAAATAAAATAAAAATAAATAAATAAAACATACAAATATATATATATATATATATAAAATTTACGTTATTTGATAAAATATTTAAGTTTACGGACAATAATATTCAATTCATTATGAATCAAAAAAATTACATAAGCAAAAACTCTTAAAACACGAAATTTTCCATTTTATTTCAAGAACGTATCTTCTCTTATAAATTAAAATTTTAAAAAATAATATCTTTATATAAGCGGGTTATAACATAATAAACAAAATATATCAAAATATTTAAAACAAAAATGAGCCAATTTTTTTTTTAAACCAACGAGTTATTAAAAATTTAAATAAATTCATGACAATCACTCAACAAAATAATCTTATATGAAATAATTAACAATTAAATAATTATATAAAATTTTAAAAGAAACTATATCAGGTATATTTTAAGATTATTTATACACTTTGATTTACTTATATTTTGGTGAGCTTGCCAAATATAAATTTTCTAAGCACCAAAAAATATATATATATATATATATAAATTTTATTTCTTCTTAATCTAGCACTTGTTGAAGCTAGCATTATATTTTAGCCACTTCCTTAAAACAATTTTTTTTTTATCAAAAAAAATAAAAAATTCATAGGATAAAACGACAGGGACAGGGAGACTGGTGTAGTAATATTGATAAACTCCCACGTGCAACGTCATGTCAAGCGGTGCCAAATCATGTAACAAAGCCAGCATGATTGATTGGAGTTGCATTGGTAGAATAACCATTTCAATGCACTTTCGGTGAAGTAATTGTCAAATGGTCCCGATCATTCGTCCCGGCAATTCAGACAAAGACAAAGGTCATGTAAGTAGATAATACATGAATAAATTTATATATATATATATATATATTTTTTGAAATTTCTAACCATTATATTAATTTTTGACAAACTATAATTTCTCTACTCCGATTAAATATTTTTTATATTTTTTTCCCCAAAATGTTAAAATTGTCTGTCTATATTTTTTTATACAATTTTTTTTTTTAAATTTGACATTTTTTTTTTAATTTTCAAATAAATGTTTATTAAAATTTAAATTTATTTTTGTATAAAATAAAAGATTCTTTAAAAAAAATATAAAAAATTGGTGAAAATTTTAAAAATAGAAAAAGAATATATTGAAAGGTAGTTCGATATTTTGAAAAAAAAATGACTAAAAAAATAATTATAATTTGTCAAAAAAAATAAAAAACATTAGTGTAATTTTAAAAAATTTTAAAAAAATTAATGTAATTATCAGAAACTTAAAAAAAAATTTAATATAATTTACTCAAAAGACAATCATATCTAGATTTACGTGATTTTCATTTGAATAATCAAACTAATGGTACATATTACACGGACCATTGAATGTTTTTTATAACCCAAGTTGTCATTTTAGTAAAAATAATATTATCTCTATAGAAAAGTTATACCGAACATTATTTATGAAATATTATGTTATTATTATATTAATTTTGTTTCAAATCATAATATAACATGTATTTAATATAATACTATCACAACATTTAATAAACTTTTTTTTTGAGATAAAAATAACACTATTTTTTCTCATAAATTACAATGTCAACACTTCTCTTTTTTAAAGGCCTATCTATTCTTATTAGAGTGATAGTAACTCTAGGTAATAACACTAGGGTGTTATCTTTTTTGACTTTAACACTTTGTCTGTTCAACCTTACAAGAAGAGGGACGTGAAGAATTTGGTAACCTACATTTACTTGATTCTAAGTCATTCAAAGTCTAATGGCAATGTCCATTTTTTTTATTTTTTTGTTTTATAAGAATAATATTAATGTGAATAGTAAGGTTTCAAACTTTGTACATATTGCATGATTAAATTAAAACACGAAACTTTTAAATATTTTTAAACTTCGTAGTTTGATTAAATTATATAATATATGTGTCAACGCATACATTACATGATTTAATCAAAACACGAAATTTAAGATTCTATCACAGATGAACATGAATCTATTTTTTTTTTTAATTACAGACCAATCATACTATAATTGAATTATTAATATAATTTATTTTTTCCAAAAATACAATTTTATTTTTTCTTTAAGCCCCGAACCATATGTATCTATGTAGTCGCATGAATCCAATGGACAGACTTGTAAGCGAAGGCCGATCTTTTAAATGATTCGAGTTAGACATGTGATCAATTCGATTAAAGGCTCATTCCAATATATGTTTAAAAAATTAAAGAGTCAAATTTAAATATAATTTAAAACTCATTATTCTAACGAGTTAGATTTAAATAATTACTGTTCGACTTATTCAATTATGGCCCTAAACATAATCACGCAAAATTACAAAAATAAATAAATATACAAAAAAACAAAAAGATGGGCACAATTCCATCCAGGAAACCTTAAAAAAGGGTGTTCTTTCCTCACGCGCTGGAATGTCGAGTGGTATTAGAATGCCAAATTTTGAATTTATTATTCTTAAAACATTGCATTGACGTAACTATCCCTGTCGATCCGATGAAATTTCCATATTAACGTTCAAATATCAGTTACAGGGTTTGAACAGTTGAGTTACAGAGAGGTCAGAGAAATTTAGCCAAATACAAACCCTAACACCAACCGCATTTTGGATGGCAATTCAACAACCCAAGAGATTTCTATAAGCGAAAATGGCGGGATTGGTGTTCCCTACCCCGCAAGCACTCTTCCCACTTTGCTCTTAATTCTTCGTAGTAGTTCCGCTTTGTCTGCACATGCAGCCTCTCCCTCTTCCTACGCCTCCGAAACATTTAAAATATTTTCTTTGCTTTCTCAAAGCAACTTCAATCATTTTTATTTTCTAATGAATTTCTGATTTCCCAAGCAAAAACAGGTCACCTCATCATCACCTCTCCAAGTACGGTCCTCGCTCTCGCTCTCTGTCCTATTCTTTTAACTGTTTTCTGATACCATTGTAAGAATGTAATGCTAGCTGTTGTTTAATTGCTGTTCATTGTGAATTTTCTGTCGTTAGATTGGCGAGACAAAGAGAGAGATTGAGGAACTCATCGGTCGATGTTTTACAGATTTTGGAGACTGAAGATTGATCTTTGATGCAATGTGGAGGTAAGTTCGTTTCCTTCGAAGATTTTCAATATCGATTAGACTCTGTTTGTTTGATAGAAAATATTTGGGAAAAAGAAGGAATTTTTTTTAAATTTTCATCTTTAGGATCTGAGGAAAACATAATACTAGCCAGCCAATAGAGGCTTTTCTTTTTTGAAGATAGAAATAGTTCAAATTTTCTGTCGGTTTCTTTCAATTCTCAGCGGCCAAAGAGAGGAAGGTTAAATTTCAATGAGAATAAGTCAGTAAACGTCGGATGAAAGTTCCAGTTCCAAATTCGAAATGAACCAAATAGTTGTGTTTTTTTTTTACCCTAACGGTTGATTTAAAGCCTCACAAAGTCTCTACTTTTAATGTAAATTTCATAGAAACGGCTATATTTTTAATGACCCATGTATGTATATATGTGTGTGTGTGTGTGTATATCTATATATATTTATATATATGAATTATGTTCAAACTTCTAATTTTGCTTTTTCTTTGTCCAAATTCAAGTAGATGTGAGAGGATTTGCGAAGAGAACTTGGTCCTGTCGACCGTTGCCTGATCTTTGATCTTTGAATGAGTGAGGAGATGGGTCTTAAGTTCATTTTCTCAGCAATTTTCTTGTTGGGAACTCTTCTCTTTCTCGCAACCACTGAACCCACAGAAGATAAACAAGTCTTACTTGATTTTCTCCAGAACATAGCTCACTCGCGCCCTCTCAACTGGGAGGAGACTACTTCTGCCTGCAAGAGCTGGACCGGAGTGACGTGCAATCAGGATAAGTCCAGAATTATAGCCGTCCGGTTGCCGGCAATTCACTTTCAGGGTTCGATTCCATCGAACACTCTTAGCCGCCTATCCGCACTTCAGATCTTGAGTTTAAGATCCAATGGCATATCTGGTCCTTTCCCTTCTGATTTCTCCAAACTTGGAAATTTAACAGCTCTCTACCTTCAATTCAATAACTTTTCTGGCCCTCTGCCTTTGGATTTTTCAGTTTGGAAGAATCTCTCAATTATCAATCTATCAAACAATGCTTTTAATGGTAGCATCCCTTCTTCAATTTCAAATTTGACTCACCTTACTGTTCTGAATCTTGCTAACAATTCGCTTTCCGGTGATATTTCTAATCTCAATATCCCTAATCTGCAACTTCTAAATCTATCTAACAATAATCTCAGTGGCAGCGTTCCTCAGTCTCTTCAGAAATTTCCAAGTTGGTCTTTCTTTGGTAACAATATTTCTAGTCAAAATTTGTCGCCTGCACTTTCTCCAATTCTTCCACCCAATGCAGCACCGTCAAAGAAATCCAGAAAACTCGGGCGAACCTGCATTACTGGGGATCATTATTGGCTGTTGTGCCCTGGCATTCTTGGCACTTGCTGTTCCTGCTGATTGTTTGCTACTCAAATAAAGGAGATGGAGATGGGTTTTCTGCAAAGCCTCATAAGAAAGAAGTATCTGAAAAGAAAGCGGCTTCTGGAAGCCAAGATAAGAGTTAGCAGGCTTGTGTTCTTTGAGGGTTGTAATCTTGCATTTGATCTGGAAGATTTGTTGAGGGCTTCTGCAGAGGTGCTTGGGAAGGGAACATTTGGTACTACATATAAAGCAGCGCTGGAGGATGCAAACACAGTGGTAGTAAAGAGATTGAAGGAAACAACAGTTGCAAGAAGGGAATTTGAGCAGCAGATGGAGGCTGTTGGAAATATTAGGCATGAAAACGTGACTGCGCTAAGGGCATATTACTATTCCAAGGAAGAAAAGCTTATGGTGTATGACTACTATGATCATGGAAGTGTGTCTGCAATGTTACACAGTATGCTGGACATCTTCAACCTCTCACCTTTGTTGCTTTGCTTATAACTATATCAATTCAATTCATCCTTTGTTAATTGCAATTGGTTTTAAGGGCTACTCTGAATTTCCTAAAAATGCAATGTTTCTTTCAAATTCAACTTTCAAGTTTTAGTATGATTTACATTTCATCATATACCTAGTCTCTTTACCCTCCATGACGCCATCAAGAGGAACAATGAATCCCATGTAAACTCGGCAAAATACTTGAAATCATAAAAGCGTGACAAAGGGCTCATGGAAGAGATTACTTGATTGCAAGGATTATATTAACTACATTCTAATGCTGATGCATATCCCATATTTTGCAGCAAAAAGGGGCGAGGATCGGACTCCACTAGACTGGGAAACTCGATTAGGAATTGCAATTGGTGCAGCAAGAGGCATTGCTCACATCCACAAATCCAATGGTGGGAAGCTTGTCCATGGAAACATAAAAGCCTCCAACATTTTCCTCAACTCCCAACGATATGGTTGTGTGTCTGATCTTGGTTTAACAACACTGATGAGCCCAATGGCACCGCCAGTGATGCGGACAGCAGGGTACCGAGCCCCAGAAGTGACAGACACCCGCAAAGCATCCCAGGCATCTGATGTCTATGGCTTTGGAGTGTTGCTGCTCGAGCTTCTCACCGGAAAGTCCCCAACACATGCAACGGGCGGTGATGAGGTTGTCCATTTGGTGAGATGGGTTCATTCTGTGGTTCGAGAGGAGTGGACAGCAGAAGTGTTTGATGTGGAGCTTCTGAGATATCCTAATATAGAGGAAGAGATGGTGGAGATGTTGCAGATAGGGATGGCATGCGTGGCGAGAATACCAGATCAGAGACCCAAAATGGTGGATGTTGTAAGAATGGTCGAGGGTGTAAAACGGATCAATACTGGCCGGCCATCGTCGGAGGGTTCAACAACACCAACTGTGACACCACCAGGGCTTGAAATTGGATCCTCTTCTGTTTCATAGTGAGGATTTGTTTTATTAGAAACTAGTTGTGGTATAAATTTTTTTGGGGATGGGCACATGGCTTTGAATTAATCTAGTCTTTGAATCTGATTTTCTTTCTGGCACATTAATGAGAATCGTTTACCTACCTGTGTTATTAAATATTGAAAATGTTAGACACAATTTTTTCACACTTAGATACAAGGTGACAATATTCATATGCAATTATTATGGTAAGTCCTATCATCTTATATTTTTTTTTAAGTCAAAACAGGAAAGAAAAAACAATCAAAACTGCTCTAGAAGCTTCTCTCACAAAGGCAATGGACATAAGATCTGCCTTGAGGAATTTCAACAGCTCAGGAGGAGGATTCTCCAGCACCCCCGCCGCGAGAGAAGTGGGGAGGAGGTGATTTTCTTGGCCCTGATTAGCCAAAAAAATCTGCACTTCTATTTCCTTCCCTAAACACGTGGTGAATTTGCAAGCCCTAAATCAGGAGGGAGATGGCATTCTTATAGTCGGATTCAACCACATGTGGTATGTTGTGAAGGAGAAGAAGTTTGAGCCCTTCCTGAATGCTTCATAGTTTTGTCAGAAGGCTTGAGTTTATGCCCATGAAATCTGCACTTCTACCATCATCTTGTATTTAAGAGTGAAAAAATGATGTGAAAATTCGTTATGCATCACATCTTTTTTAAATATGTAATTCTAAATCTTGTACCCAAATTTTTAAAAATAATAATAATACTAATAAAAAGAATAAAAGAACCTATGCTGTTGTATAGGGATTGCACAAGACTAATTTGTTTGGTTACATTATTGGTAAATTATTTTCTATTCTCTTTAAAAAAAATCAAAATAAAATTGTTCAATTTTAAAAAATTATTAGAATTATTTTTTGTTTTTTTAAAACTACAAGTTCATTTATGAATATAAATAATAAAAACAATACATATATTTCTAAAATTTTATTGCTCTCACTTTTTAAAATATAAAAAATAATAAAACAAAAGGAAACAGAAAAAAGATAAAGAGAATATATTGTCTTAGGCGACTTGCAAAAGTTTACCTTTGATCAGCAGGAAGCAAGATTTCCAGGCGAATCTATCTAATGATCTGGTGGGTCTCTTCCAGCGTTCATGCTTTGCGAAAATCATTTCATTTTGTCTTGCAAAGAAAGAGAAGAAAGTCCAAGACTTCACTTTGCGAACTTGGAAAGTCACAAAACCTGTCTCCGGGTGCTTGTATTCACACCCTGACCAATGAGTGTTTTACAAATAAGTTAATAAATTACTTATTGAATTGACGTGGTAAGTATTTACTGTCTCGAATATAATACATCGAATCAATGAATAATTTTTCATGGACAAGGCTACATGCGGGTGCCGCTATAGCACCCATCACCAAGTTTTTTTGGTAATTTAAAATAGACTGAAATTGTTAGTTGATCATACATTTTTTTATAGCTCTCCCCTTCCATTTATGTGACGCATTTAAGAGAATATTGAGAGAGTCGAGTGAATCTTTTTTTGAAAAGGAGATTATTTCGGTTATGTTTAGTTTAACTTGTTCATTACACTTGATATATTTTGAAAGACACATTAAGTATTTAATTAATAATAAGTTATTTGGATGAAATTTTAAACCATGTTTATTAGTCACAGTTACTATTGATTAAAATATTTTTGACAAAAATAAAAATAAAAGTTATTTATTTTAACTTTATTTTTATATAAAATGAAAATAAAATTAAAAAATAAAGAAGTTAGAAAAATTTATTCGAAATTGAAAAATATATATAAAAAAAAACACACATGAAATGAATATTTTTGTTATTTTGAAAAAAATTAAACATGAGGAGAGGTATCTGTAGCAGTGCAATTTCAAAAATCTCAATTTTTTTTTTTTTTAATAATTTTCAAGAATCTCAAGAGGTCGGTGTAATTTATTCTAATTTTATTTATGGCTGTTTTTTTTTTAAAGGTTAATTAATAATCAAAATGAAACCCAATTTTCTTAATTAAACAAGCATACAACAAAAACTTATTTGCAACTAACTAAAAATAAAACCTTAAATATCCATTGATTGAACAAAGCAAGAAAGAAAAGAACAATTGTTTTCTTTTTTTGCTGTGAAATAAGTATATTTTACATTAGTATGTATGGTTGTATTAGTATGTAATTTTATCATTTTTTATTATTTTTGTTTTGTGTTCATAATGACCTTTACCTCTCATTGATATTTTTGACAAATTTATAATTTAAAGTCACAACAATCTCTCTTCCTGAATAGTACCTATATATATATATATCATATTGTTTGACATGTAATATATGTATGTGCTTCTAAGCTAGTGTGTGTGTGTTTTTGTGAGAGAATGATATCTAGAGAGAGAATCAAGTCTTCTACTTACTCAAATGTCATTCCAGCATCCATTGAAGTTGATCCAGAGTCTGGAGGATGGATGGTGATCTGCAGCCAGTCATTTCCCATGCTGTTTTGCTCTTCTCGAATTTGTCTGGCAGAATGTGCACTAGATTGGCTACACCAACTTACCTCAATTGTCTGTAAGGTGCTTGTATCCCCAAAATTAGATGGGATCTTCTCGAGTTTTTCACACCTGTGCAACACTAAATGCTCAAGTCTTGGAAAATGACTGTTGGAGGCATTCCATTGCTCAATATTCATGTATGAAAGTCTCAAGAATTTGAGTCGACGAAATTCCCCGTCCCTTGTTTCCCAACATGGTCCAATGCAGGCCTGAAATTCTAGTTTGAGAGCCTCAAGATTGAGTAGCATCCCAAGAACAGACATTTCCTTCCACTCTAAGAAGGTACGTGATAAAATTAACCTTCTAAGATTTGGCGGGAAAGTAACCCGTTGGAGATCAAAGCTTTGGCGATAACTTGACCTGTTTAAGAGCTTCAATGTTCGAAGTTGGTTTAGAAAGCCGAGTTCAGGAAACCAAAAACTGCCCTTGAATGTTTCAAAACTTCCACAAAATCCTAGCTTTCGAAGATTGGGAGTCATGGCTAAGACACTCCGGCAAGATGTAGAAGGTTCTATTTGAGTGATGGTTTGCATGTTGTCCAATACCAATGGATAGCCATCATTGTTAGGGGTTCTGATTTTATTTCTCCCTCCAATACATAGATGCCTCAACTTTACCATCTTCCAAATACTAGGCGGTATGGTAGTACCCATCCCTTGTGATACCATAAGGGTTTCTAGGTTATGGAGGTGGGAAATCGAATCAGGGATCATCAGGTGCTTACCTCGGAGCGCTAGGTACCTCAAAAGAACTAGTCGTACTATACCATAGAAAAATATGGGGATACTGATAGCCGATAAATCTAACACCCTCAACAGTTTAAAGGTTAAAAAATAAAATGACATAAAATTATCAAGTGATGGAGAAGGACTTTGTTCAAAAGCAAACCACAAGAAAGAACGGATGTGCGGAGTCGAAGAAAAGTCAGGAGTTGAAGGAAAGTTATCAAGAGGGCAATAACGGTTGCACAATAGACGCCTTTTCACCGTATGGATGCATAGCCGACGTTGCTTTCTAGCTGTATGATTTGAAGATGAAGAAAACGAAAAAGGGCGGGGGAAAATTACCACTAGAATCTGCATCATATCTAAAATTCGAGAAATGTCATAGCAGAAAAATTGCTCATGTGCTCTAGGTCTTGAAGAAACTTCTTCATTCTCACAAATTAGCTCCATGAAATTCTCTTCCTCAGCTTGTCTCAAGCAAAAATCACGCAACAAATCGTGGATGCAGCATGCTTTGATTTCGCCAGTCGACCTTTTTTTTGTAACTATGACTAAGCTTCGACCAATTAGATCCATCAAGTATTCCTCCCCTACATCCTCCAAGCTTTTTTGCCCAATTTGATGTATAAATCCCTCAGCAATCCATAAACTGATCAACTTCGATGCTCGAATTTCATGATCTTCTGGGAATGCTACAAAATAAAGAAAGCAGGATTTCAAGTGAGTAGGCAAGTGGCTGTAGCTTAGTGCTACTGCCTCCATGCATTGCTCTGTGTCACTAATAATATATGAAGTTACACTTTCAGCAACCTGCTCCCACCAGTCAAGCGTCCTATCTGTCTTTGCAAGAAGTCCAGCTATTATAACAATTGCAAGTGGTAGTCCCCTGCATTTTTTCATCCATTTGCATGCCAATTTCCTTCAGCATTGGAGGACAACTTTCTTTTTGGAATATCTTCAGTTGAAACAAATCCCAACTTTCATCTTCAGTTAAAAAGCGCAGAAAATGAGGGCTACCAGGTTTAACATGCAAAGCCACGTCAGCAATCCGACTAGTTAACATAATCCTGCTTCCATTGTTGTCATTTGGAAAAGATCGTTTTAAATCATTCCATGCCTCAATATGCCATATATCATCCATGACAATTAGATATCTTTGGCCCTTCAAGCGCTTGTACAACTCTTCTCCCAACTTTTCATCACTGACCGTGCAAATTTCATCTTCATGCTCAACAATAGAACTTAGAATGCCAAGCAACAAATTCCTCTTCTGATAACATTGAGACACACAGGTCCACCCACGAATATAGAAGTGATGTATAATGAAAAGATCACTGTACACTTTTCTTGCCAGAGTTGTCTTCCCCAACCCAGCCATTCCAACAATGGAGATAACTTCCAGCTGCTTCGATACTCCGGTAAGTCTCTCTTTTATCATCTCTGCTTCATAGTCAAAGCCGACCACAGTTTCTTCATCCACACCGGGAGGAATACCTTCTGATGAAAACCTAATATGGGAAGACATTCCAACTTCTGGAACAAAACCAGATAATTTCTTGTCATAATTCTCCATCAGCTTTCTCTTTGTAGACTTAATATTTTCAATGACATCACCCAAAATTCCGCAAGGATAAGGTGGATAATAAATTATATGAGCCATGCTTCTCTTCCTCTCCGCGACAGATCTTAACCATTCAATGATATCTTCTGCCTCGTAAGACAAATCTATAATTTGCGCCGTCTGATCTTTCACTTCCACATGCTCAAGGTATTTCTTCTCTGAATCCTTGAGGAAGCTTATCAGGAATTCTAGCTCCTCCACAAGAGACTCCATTTGATTCCTTTCCACTGGAGAAATATGATCGCACGTTGTCTCGCAATTCATCAGCTGCTTCAAGTTCTTCAGGAGGAGAACTGCAGCAGTGCCGGCCATCTCTCTCTCTCTCTCTCTCTCTCTCTCCCTCTCTCTCTCTCTGTGTATATATATATATATATATATATATATATAGGAACGATAACTGTTGGAAACCGTTCTGCATACAATATGGAATTCATTTTAACTGTGGCACAAATTATTATGGAAGTCATTATCTGTATAGCAATATATAACACCCAAACTCATACGGAAGTCATTAATTATAATTTACTTAGTTAATTTTTTATTTGACATAAAACAAATTTGACGTTTTAATCAAAGAAAAAACTGTCTTTGTTTTGTCTTTGTTCAGCTTGTCTACTCTGCAAATGAAGATTAGATTTTCTATTGCAAGATGTTATTAAGGCTTGCAAGTTGCAGACATTATGGTTGTAAAATTAGCTGTGCCTTTAATTGTATCAACATCAATATCATTGACCGTGCAAAGGAGGTGCAAGAGCATTTCCAAGAAAGGAGCCATTCGGGTATTCAAATAGAACTCCGATGGCAGATTCAGCAAATATAGTTAAGGAATCAAAGTGTAAGTAGTAAAATTTATGAGGAATTTATATGAATATATAAAATAAAATAAAAAGTTGGGGAGCCAAGTCCTAATTTTTAAAAAAATTCTAACCAAATAAAAGGTAAAAATTCGATTTCAAAATTTTCAGGGGCCTTAGTCCCCCCCTAGGATCTGCCTCTCAATGGGAACAACTACTCCAACAGGGGAGCCATCTCGTTATCCAAAATGTATCTTGTTCATATGGGAATTCATCTATGAATCCTTTGAGAAGAGGAGGGGCAAAAATACAGTAAAATATAAAAATAGATACTCTTTTGACTATCATTAATATAATGCACAGTATGGTGATGGGAGAAGCATAGCATTATAGTCCGAGGGAAAATGTATTTTGCCTACTCGTTATTGGAGATGTTCTAAGATTTTCTTTTCCTTCATTCAACCTTTTGAGCCAAAGTTGGATGATAGATTATGTCATGTCTTTTCTAAGACAAGAAGAAAAAAACATAAAAATCAATTTATATACAAGTCGGATGGTATATATGGTGCCAAAAATGCCTTCTCCAAGTAAGAAATTTCATAAAAGAAAAAGGATATATTCCATTATATTATAAACGTCAAACTATGATTTGTTGAGCCACTTGAGACTTCCAAGCACCGTGCCAGAAGGATAATCCCAAGACTCGAACTTGAAACTTTAAAAATGACTTCCTAAAACCTTATCCAGTTGAGCTACCTGGGTTTGCAGGGTGATTCCATGTATCTGGAAGAGAGTATATGAATAGCTGTAGGTTGATGAACCCATGATCAGTTATCATAGTGAAGAGGCAGATATTGGAATTGAAGTGTGAAGGATTTGGAAATGAACAAAACATAGAAGAAATGTTGAACTCAGAGCCTCTATGTAATTTTGCCTATGTAGGGCTTGACGGCTCTGAAGCTTCTCTCGCAATAAATGCACCATGAGTGTAGCATATAACTCATCCAATCCAATGCTCTTCTTACATGCTAAGTTAGAAGGATTTGACCTGTTCATATATATATATATATTGGTTTTGTCATTTTCATGATAAGTATTTGAAAATGAAATTGAATACATAATACCTAAATATATATAATATGTATTAATTTGATTTGTCATTGTCCTGAGAAGTATTCAAGATGAAATTGATTAATCTATAATTCCATATTAAATGAATTTATTTTGTATCTTATCTAATTTACTGGTTTGGACTTTGGATTGCTAGTTTTTATTTTTATTTATTTTATTTTTTATGTTGGGACGGCAAAAAATAGAATATTTTATTAAAATAAAAGCTCACAATGGCTTTGGAGAAATTCTTCAGTGGGAGAAGAATAATAGAGGAGCAATACGGAATGATTATCTTAAATCGTAACGTGTTAGAAGAGAGCCTATTTATGGGCACATACAAGGAAAGTAGAATATGGAATATGTTTGAATAAGTTATTCATGAAAAGAGAAATATAGAATAAGTTAGAATATGAATTACATCTTAAAAACTTAGATGAACCCTGGGTGAAGCTGCGTGGCTGAGATGCTGATGGGCCGTTGTAATGGCGAGTGAAGTGAGCTCACAAAAGAGCCGGTGAGATGAGCTCTCAAAAAAAAAAAAAAGCCAATGATGGGGTGCCATGGCAACTAGCGTCGAGAAAGAGTGGATGAGGCGAGCTTCTTACAAGCTGCTGAGTTCTGCAAATCTACATAAACCAATAGAAGGCGCATGAAAACCAAAGGAGAGAGGCACATAAAGAGTACGGCAAATGCATAAGAATCAAGATAAGCACGTGAGAGCCCATTGAAGCCAGAAAACAGGCCCGTGAGAGCGCGTCAACGAAACTAAGAATCTACAAAGATAGCGCGTGAAGCGCGGCCATGAAATTAAGAATTTGCAATGGTGAGCGCGTGGAAGTACAATGATGCAATAATCTTTTTTTTTTTTTTGAATCTAGAGAGGAACGAAGAAGAGATAAGATGTTATTGGTCCAAAGAAGAAAGTATTGTTGGTCCAGTGGACGACTAATAATGCCTATTCGCTGACTAGACATAAATTGAATAAGGAAAACTCAACATGATAGGGTGAATAACTCTGACACTATATATATTAAGCTAACACTTCTTTCACCAACAAGTTGCAACCGTAAAGAGTTGGCAAACTAAAATAACAAAGCTCGAGAGTATGAATCTTAATGTCGGTGCAAATTTTGTACTAAACAAATCAAGAAAGACTTGAATCAAAAAACTCTAAGAAATAAAGAGTTTTTGATATAAGAGAGAAAAGAAAAGAGAGAAAATAAGCTATGTAAATTTAACTTGATAATCATCTATCTTTTACGATGAGCGCTTATTCCTAGCTCCTTCCATCAATCCATTCGAATCATGGTGAAATAGTTTGAAATCTGCAATCTCAAGGGAAACAACTTCCATAAAAGAGCATTTAATAATTTTAATTCTTAATATTCCAAGTATGAAAGAAAATATCTCTCTTCATGTTTCCCTGAGGCCAGCAGGGCCTAAATAAACAAAATAGGAAAATAGAAAAATATTGTTTTAGGTAACTTCAAAAAGCTTTCTATTGATCAGCAGAATTTCCAAGCCACAGGAATCACAAAAAGAGTGGTAGTATATAATAATTACATCTAATTTTGTCTTTTTATCCAATTATTCAAACAGGCCCGGGCGGATGAGATGCTGTGCCAACATGTGACATCTCATCTCACCCTTGCCAGTACACACTCGAGCTTATTTGCATGCCCATCCCACTGGGCTGGCCACTACCACATAGACACATCCATTTATCTCATACGGATGACCCATTTCAGCAGCACCGTCATTTTATTTACTTGGTCTGACATTCATGGATGTGTCCAGTCAAAAATAAAATAAAAAAGAAAGAAAGAAGAAAAAGAACAAGTTCATGCATGCTAAATTTCCCGTCGAGCAATGTCTTAATTGGCAAATAATTTTACGTTGAATTTGACGATTTCAATTATCAAAATAAGAAAATCCATATGGACTTGGTTTGTAGTTAAAACAATTACACACACAGCATTATAATATGAAATCAATAATCTACAATATATGGTGTGGTCTGGCTTCAAGCTGAGGAGTACCTCTACTTCGCAATGACTTTACACAATGAAAAATGTCAATCCCACTCGTAGGTGAGAGAGCAAAATGGCAAGGATTAACTGCACTTAACTTCCTCAAATATATGATGGCAACAATAAACTGCAACTCACTTCCTTGAGATTCTTGTTTTAACACCACCTGTAAATCAAAAATATTGAAAGCCTCAGAATGTATAGAACCATTATAACAAAAGCATAGGGGTGTAAAACCGGGAATGATAATTTGACAGGGACCAAATCCTTTCCCAGACCTTCAACTTCCTCAAATTGAACTTCCTTCACCAGATCAGCAGTTGCATTGTATTCAAACCTGCAAATATATGGGGACGGCATGCAGTTACTGAAAACAACATTCGAAAAAAATAAAAATAAAAATGAAAAAGAAGACTAGTTCAATCAATTGAAAAAAAAAATGATACACTTAGACATGGAATGTAAACAACATCTGTACTAATGATCAATTCAAAGTGCCTATGCTTGGATGATACACCAATCAAGGAACCAAAAGAACATCGTTGCATGTTGCATGAGCTCTCTAAATATGTAAAATGCAATTACAGAATATCCTCCCTTATATACACCTTTCCTTTCAAAGAGAAAAATATGCATATATAGAAAAATATGACGTATCACCTTCACACGACAATAAATTAACCTATAGTAGTGCTAACAATCCAGGCTACAAACTTGCACAAATTCAAAATGGCCATCATCTCCACTGTTTGTTTTAAAATAAAACGACTACCCTGTGGTTCCCCTGTACAAATTAATTTAAGTGGTTCCCTTGTCTAAATCAGTTTTGTGGGTTTCTAGTACAATCAAATGAAAGTCCATAGATAATTGTGTATATGACGCACTGTTGTATGCATGCAAGGATGTATATGTAAGTTCATTATAAAACATTAATATACATGCACACACACACACACATATATGCACACATTTATACAGGTGTACACTCGGACTTATTAATAGCAGCTTGAAAATATTCACTATCTAGTATCTTTCTGCAGTAATGCAAGTCAATAGAATAGTGATCAACCATGAATATCCAGCATCCAAGGAGAATCACAAGGCATCACAAAAGCACAAAGTAGATGGTCCTACAACTAAGTGGAATTTATTGGAGACAAACAGGAGAACTCAGAACCTCATGGTTGCAATACCGAAAAAGGTCTAAAGGTTTGCCTAAATTTCTAAATCTCCACCAAGGAAAGCCACCATGCTGAGCAGGGAAAACTTTTGACAACTAGGTCAAACCAACAATATAAACAGAGAACACACTTCTACATATATAATGATTGTACCATGTAGAAACCAGAAAAAGGGAAGAATATTCAGAACTAATGTTATAAGTACAGAATGACAGCATAATTTCCATTTACCTGTTGGAGAAGGCCACCTCTAGTTCATAATCAGATGAACTTTTGGTAGCTTCCATAAACACAGTTACAATTTCAGTCTTTCGGGTACTAGCCATGAGTATATCATACTCGGTTGGGATGATAATTGCAAAGAAATTATCACTTAGTTCACTCAAACAAATCTTATCAACAGCAGCCAGGGCTATTCGCCTCTTAAGTGCATGTGTCTCCGGGTCAACAATGTAAACGGCAAAGTCAGTAATCAGCAACATACGTTGTTTCATTTTTCCTGAACAGGTAAACTTCAAAACTTTGTCTGCAAAGAGAACTTTCCGGTCACCTGTAGAATGGAAGATTGTACAGAGTCTAGGGATATAACGCAGTTTAAAAGATCCAAAATTTAAGGAAAAAAAGAAGAAGAACATTCTCTAGCAGACACTAAGGATTTTCATCAGTGCAGCTACTACATCAGTGTCCAACAGAAAGGATCTTCTACCAACTAACACCACTAAGATAAACAGAAACAACTTAATTTGCATGCGCATATTCATTCTTTGTAGGAGACAAGAAAAATAGCATCAACAAGGAGAAGGTATCAGGAACTGGGCAAGTATTATTTCAAAAAGGGGAGCATCCATCAACACAACCCCCCCCCCCCCCCCCCCCAAAAAAAAAAAAAAAAAAAAAAGTTAATATAGAAATGAATTTTTGTGCAATGTGACCCCATCATAGTACCTGAGATTTCATTTACAAATACAGGGAGAAGCTATGGCGAAGAATTTAAATTTACTCAATTCATCTCATCTCAACGAACCTTGTTTTTCATTTAAGATCAATAACATGAACGTTACTCTATCTAATGTCATCCCTCGATTAAACCGCAAACTCATATTTTCCTTTACTATCTCAGTTCATCTTAATTTTGGTTTTTCCCTTCTCTTAACACGACCCTTAACATGAAACATGTCACTCTTCCTTACGAGTACAACAATAAATCTCCGTTACACATGACCAAACCATCTTAATTAATTTTCTATCATTTTATCTCCTATAGTTACCATTTCACGAATTTATCTTTCTTATCATACCACACGTTTATTTCATCATTCTTATTTCATCCATATTCATTTTATGAACAAGTTCTTTCTTAATTGTCAAATATTTCATCCTATACAACAATGTTAAAGAATTTATAAAAAAAAATCCTAGTTGACAGAGGAAGGCTCTATCACCTCTTTTGAATGTCCATGGAATTCTATAATCATATTGAACATGAAACAACAACTTGAAAACACAAGTTGATGGCCTAATATGAAGTTATCATCAAATCACCAATAATTATATGTATTTTTTTATTAATTAATAGAAATGAGGTCCTTATTTTAGATGGTAGAAAAACCTTAATCTATTGTTATGAAAATAGTAAACACTATTCGAAGTTAACTGAAAAAATAAACAATGAAGTTCTTCCAAATATTAAGAAAATCACAACAGCACAGTGCAATGTCTTTTTTTTTTTTGTCCAAACAGCCCACTTATATAGAGCTAGCTCACAGTAAACCAATTTTCATATTTCACCGGATTTCTAATAAAAAAAAATATTTCAACAGAATTAGAAATTCCTAATGGTGATCATCACATCTAGTACCCCACATTTATAACAGCATCCCAGCCGAAAATTTCCTAACTTCATTCATCAAACAACAGTAACACCATAATCCATTAGTTCCATATCCCTCCCTGTTGCCAGTAAAAAAGCAGGAAGAGAACTGAAGTCATGGTCTTAAATATTTCATTTCTCTTGTTTGCGTTTCCAAGAACTGATAGTATCAACTATCAACTTAATCAGGCTCAGAAGATATTACATAGAATTTTCTTTTGTTTTCTCAAGTCATTGGATAGACATTCAAAATTTTGAAATCTTTTCTTTTACAGCAATAATCATATGCTGAAACATCAGAATTTTAAACTGTATTAACAGCAACACAATCAACTCAAATCAATTACCATCACATGCAGTGGTAAAACGTCTGTGGAAGCATCCCAATCTCAACTATTCCAGCTTGATTCAGAAACCAACACAACAACAATATTCACACCACAATTTCTAAATCTTAGAACATAGTATCATAAAGAGAGAATAGAATGAATCGATACCATGCAACCGGATTACCGGATCAAAAAATCAAAATAACGATCAGTTGCAACTTTTTAAGTCTTAACACATCCAAAGAAAACATTCTAATCCTAAATTTCCCAACTTGATTCAATAAGACAACAAAAGTACAAAATACACAAAAAAATGAAAGAAATCAGTGCCAATTCTTCATATATATATATATATATTGCCTCTATTTAACCAAGCCGAATTAGGCCATGTTAACAGTATTGGATTTCGGTAATCAGCATTAATTCAATACCTTGTTTTTCGAGAATTTTCATGAGGTAGGGCCGTGAAGGGACGTCGAGATAGTCACCCCTGTAATCTCTGTAAAGCGAGGCTTTTCTTCGGACCTTAATCCCCATGAACGGCTCTTGGGATTCCGTCACGTTGCTGTCTGAGGGTCTTAGCTTGATACTGCCTTCTTGACCCTTACCGTCGTCGTTTTCTAGGGTTTCAGATGCGTTTCCGTTGTCTTCGTAACGAGCTGGTCGGGCGTCTTCGATTTGGACTCGCCGGTGTGATTGGAATCGCTTCATTGCGGATACGCGTAAGCCGTTGGCAACTCGGTTGAAATTGCTGACGCAGTGAGTCACCGAAATTTTGGCAGGGGTGGAGACCTGGATTTGGAAGGGTGCGAGATATATTGGTGGAGGCTATCTTGTCCACAGTGTTCAGTGCGCACCGTGTCTAAATTACCCAAATAACACAAGCCATGGATGTTCAAATCTCCGAGCTGACACCAGACTAAGAATTTGCTTTTACAATAAGCAGGAAGGAAAAGAGATTAATTAAGAGGAAAATGAGATGAGGGGAGGAGAGGAGGATAACAATGGGAGGAAATAAATAAAATAATATAAGTCTTTTTTTTTTTTGCTTGGAAAAAATAAAAATGAGAGATGTTATTTTATTATGTGAATAAAAAAAGTAAAATAAAAATTCACTTAAATTGAAACATAAGGATAGAACTTGTAATTATTAACTCTTTAATTATTTTTTTCATCTTCTTTTATTTTTGAAAGAAACTTAACATAGATCAAATAAAATAAATAAATAAATTCTCTCCCTCCCTCTCCTTTCTCTTCTTTTCTTATATTTTTAATCAAATGTGAAATAATTAAACTCGTTTAAAATGTGTTCACATGTATAATATTTGTTTAAAATGAGTTAATTATAATTAATTTAATAAAATAAATAAATATACTCTGACTCCCGTTGATTATATAATTTAAATAGGTTTAAAAAATAATTTTTTTATGCAAAAGAAAATTAGCAGAAGGGTCACCATTCAAACACACTTGTTTCATTTTTTTTAATATAACGATATGAGATGAAGAATCAATTGTTCACTTTTTTTTTTTTAATACACAAAAAAAGAGATAAAAAAAATTAAATTCATACTAATTATAAGAAGAAAGTATATTTAAAAATTTTTAATAAATAAGAGTTTTAATTACTTGTTATTATTTAAGTGGGAATAAAGGAGAGGATGAGGACGGGGAGATTCAAATTGTAACCAATCACCGTTAAAATATACATTTTTTTTCAAAGTCTCAATCATTTGTTCAAATTTTTCTTTCTTGTTTCTCTCCTTTTCCTTTGGGCCCCCTTTCGGCGGAAAATATTCTCCACGTGGAGCCCACAGGAAAGAATAACCCATTCACGGGGTCGATGCAGGGAAAAAGAGAACAAGAGATTTATAAAAGTCGTCACTCCACGGAGTCACCCTTTCCTCCTCCTCCGTCTTCCTTCTTTCATCAGAAAAATAATTCACCCCCAAATAACCAAAAGCAAGAGGGAGGATCTAATCTAATTCTTCTCAGGTACAATTTACAATCTTTGCAGCTAGTTACACATCTATATACACGATGTAGAGTTGTATGTATCTGTAATTTTTTTTTTTTTAATTTTTGAGGTTGCTCGCTTCGATCTGAAGTGATCTAGCTATTAATTGCAGGTCTCGTCATGGCTTCAAAGCGGATCTTGAAGGAACTCAAGGATCTTCAGAAGGATCCTCCTACATCTTGCAGCGCTGGTATCACATTTCCTGAAAAACTCACCTTCTTTCTCGCTCTATATAAACTTACGTATAGATATGCATAATCGATCTATATATAACCCTTGTATTTATTTGGTTTTGATCTATGTGACTTTCCTTTTTTGCTTTGTATGATCTTCCTGAGGTAATTTTGGATGATTTATCCCGGGAATTTTTTTATTGTAAGTGGGAGTTTCTATGTTCTGTTGCGAGTTAACGCTAATTATTTCATTTCCGCCCATACCTTTTGTGTTAAAAACTTTTGTTTTTGCAATTGATTTCTGACCCTGTTCTCTGAAATACATGTAATGCTTTCCTGGTAGATAATAGGGGTTCCTGTTTTTGTGTTAGCAGTGGCAAGATTGTGAACTTCTGGAAATTTAAAAATAAAAATCATATATTGCAATAGTATTTGAAAGATTTTTGTGTATGCAATTGTATTTATGCATGTCGTTGTATAGATAGTTATATTAGTCCATTATTTTGATTCAGAGTTGTAGGCTACAACTGAGATTTAGTATATTTATATTCTTTTTACGCTTTACTACTTAGAGGTAGATTTTTTGCGTGAAATAATGATTTAGGATTTGTGACAAGGACCAATGAGCTCGATCTTACATGGATTCTGGAGTTGGCTTGTGATGCTTGAGCTAGGCTATGTGTTTCCAAATCTTAACACATTTGGGCATGACTCAATTATTAAAAAGTTCAACTAAGTTTCATCCGTAGGCTAATCTAGAACAATGTAAGTTGTAACAAAGACTGGCTAACTTGGGGCAGTTCTATTATTTTGAAATATTCATGCAACATAGTAGCTTATCAAGGTATCATCCTAGGAAGCTCATGAAATAGATGCCTTTACACCATGCCCCAAAATATGGTCTAGGCATCAATTCATTGAAGGGTCAAACTGGGCAGGTGGTCAGGTCAATTCACCTTTCCTTTTTTCTGTCTGCTGCACCAATTTGTTGATCCAAAATTTGAACCTTACCTGTTTTGCAACTTGCTAGATTCAATGTTCTTTGGTATCAGAGTCATTTCATTTGGTGAATGGCCTGGAAACTGACAATCCATATCAGGCGGTGTTTTTCAATAATTGCTTTACATCATTTAAATTTCTAGAATATATTTGTTACTACAATTTGAAGAGAACCAGATTTACAACTTTATTCTTTTCATTCTTTTTGCAACTGTTTTATTTTTGCTTTCCTTGTTATTTCATGTATGTTTCAGGTCCTGTTGCCGAAGACATGTTTCACTGGCAAGCAACAATTATGGGTCCTCCAGACAGTCCTTACGCTGGTGGGGTTTTCTTAGTTACCATCCATTTTCCTCCAGATTATCCATTCAAGCCACCTAAGGTGCCTCATTTACTCTAATTGTTTCCCATAAATTTGATCCTTTAATTATCCAACTGTACTTTTATGATATATATATATTTTTTGTTGTTGTGGTCTCCTGTTTTGAATTGCTTGCAACTATTCTTTCACATGTAGTGTTGTTGAATTTTCAACCTAAGACTGATTTTGAACGTATATGCCTCTACTACCTAATCTGTCCGTGGATACCGTGTTTGTTTCTGGCACTTCTAGGTTTTTTTTTGTTTTGTTGGAACCATTTGATGTCATTCCTGAACTTTAGGCTTTAGGTTTTATCCTCTTGTTGATGTTAGATTGTAATGCAAACTATGTCATATTTAGTGCTAAGAGATGTCACTATCAAAGGGATGTAAATCTTCTGTATGATAGAATGAAATAGCTATTATGATTTTTTTCCATTTTCTTGCTGAAGTTAAAGATAATTGGATTCGGCATGTAGATCTAGCCTTGAGTCTATATTGCTACCTATAAGGCTGGTGACGGTAAACATATAGCTGTGCTTAGTTCATATGGTCTTTATTGACTTAGACAAAGAAGCATCCAGGTTCTGGAGATATAACACAGTGGTCTTTAAAGAGTTCTACATCACACTCTACGTGGTAGAAAACCTTTGTAAAATATACCAAATGCAACCATTTTTCTTTCTTCTGCTCGCTATAGTATCAATATGTGCCAATGACGTGCTAGAGTGTTAAGTGAACAGTACGTGTTAAGGATATGGCATGGCAATAAGTCCTGCTTTGGCATTTCATAGCTGCATTTGTGCATAATTGGTTGTTATATGCCCTAAGGGCCACTTATCTATCGAAATAATAATAATAATAACAAGAAGAATAATAATAATTGGTTGTTATATGAACCAGAATCCACAGCACTTCATATTCAACATGGCCCTTTTTGAATGCTAAAGCTTGAAGTTGAAAAATTGATAATAAATTGCAAAAGGAAAAGAAATGAAGATCATGCATCTCTTCGTTAAATAGCATTTTTCCCTTCTTCAATGTGAAGTTGCTTTCCACCCTTCCCAACCACACCACCAAATATATCACTCACACACATCCAATGTTTTTATTAGGAAAGAACATACACGTGCTTTCAGTAGACACAAGATTTAATTTATGAGTCACAGTACCAACTTTTTTTCTTTTGGGTCTCTCAAGTGCTATAGTTGCCTTCAATTTTTGATTATATGAAAAGAATGTGTATATTTTCCCTAAAACAAAACACAAAAGTGGGTTTGGGTAAAATCACTGTTAATTAAAAATAATACCCAAAGAAATATTGTCCATGGGGCCTAGAACAAAACATGAAAATTCATAGGATGGCCCTTGCCATGTCATCCATTAATGAATGGAATATAGAGAGCTGCTTCTAATCCGTCCACACTGCCTTCCATACTCTTTATCTCTCTCCGATAATTATGCTCGGGCAATTTTACACCATTAGCTTAAGATTCATTAAAAGAAACCCACAAAGCAGAGGTTTGTTTTTGTGTTGTATATTGTAGTTCAATAAACTGAACTGCCCATGGTAAGGCTTTCCACATACCTGAAGAGTTTCTTTTTCTTTTATTGCTGAGGTTCAAACATAGCCTGTTGCGCTGTGTCTCTCATACGCATTCACATTGATGGATCTTGCAGGTAGCATTCAGGACAAAAGTTTTCCACCCGAATATAAACAGCAATGGGAGCATATGCCTTGACATCTTGAAGGAGCAGTGGAGCCCTGCCCTAACCATTTCCAAGGTTAGTTTTTCCATGTGATGGCAGCTTCCAGCTTAGAAAATCAAAACAAGCCACCATTTAAGAAATCTAACAACATTCGAGTTTACTGGTGATTATCATTACATAAAATCCTGCCAGAATTGTTAAATCACTTAATGATCCTGTTTTTCTTCTAGATATTACTTAACCTGGAAAATTATCTGTTGCAACATTTAGAGCTGATATTGGCTGGACCACATTTTCCTTTTTCTTCTTTAATTTTCAATCTTATTTAGTGAGGTTTTTGACATACCTGAAATGAATCACTGTTCATCAGAGTTATTTCCTTCTGATTGCCTTCATCATTGAGCGAGTGAAATGGTTCTTGTTTTCATTTATAGGTGTTGCTCTCAATCTGTTCCTTGTTGACGGACCCAAACCCCGATGATCCCCTGGTGCCAGAGATTGCTCACATGTACAAAACAGACCGGAGCAAGTATGAGACAACTGCGAGGAGCTGGACCCAAAAGTATGCCATGGGCTAAGTAAGTTATATTATGTGTTAGGGCAGAACCTTTCTTTCTAATACTTTGATCTTTCAGTTCTATGTATGAATGAAGTTTGACCTTCCTCTAGAATCCTAAAATGGACAAAAAGAGAGGTCTAGAACATGCCTTGAAAGAAGGAAGAAAACAAAGATGTTTCTTTAATTGTTCCTCTTGACACTTTTTTTTTCCCTTCAGGGCATCCAGAGTTTACAACTAGAGGGGTTGAGTATGTTTTCAGTTAAACACCTCCCCCCCCCCCCCCCCCCTCCTCTCGAGCACTTGCGGGAATGCACACTTACACTTTCGGTTACCCTGATATAAGTTTATACACTCTCTGTCTAGATAGTTACTGTGTCAGCATCATTATGAAAACAGAAATATTTATAGAAATGCTTATCAGGAACACACATTTGCCACGGAAATGATCATCAGGAATATAATTTTTCCACAGAAATACTTATTAGGAACACAAGTTTGTCTTGTATCTGACCTAGATTTCGTAAAGCATTCCAACTTGCATAGTCTTTCCGGGTGGGATTCGGAGCTGTGAAAATGCTGCTCTAGAGTTCTTCTGAAGAAATCTGTACAAGTAATCTATTGTGAAGCGAGCTAACCAATTATTGTTCCTGTTTGATCTGAGAATAGTCCTTCCCATCACAAACACAACTCCTTTCCCCACCGCTGAATCTAAATTTTGGTTTTCATTTGCGGTTTCTGTGTGCTCAAGGAGATTTGCCACCACTGAAGCTGCATAATCATCTTCTTCCATAGTCTGTGAATCCTTGTAACCATACTGAACCAAACACCTATAAACCCCTTCAATTCCCAATTTCCCTACTTTAAACCGTTCCTCTGGAGGACAGTGTTGATCGGAAGAGTTCTCACAGTAACAATCACCATAATTTCTCGAACAGAACTTGTGTGTTGAATGTAATGTCGGACTATCGGTGGGATACCATTGACAAGGTCAGTGAAGAAGAAGCAAATTCCGGGTGTTCGATAAACAGTGCCTCTTGATAGCATTTGGTCCAATTCGCCTATGCTCATCTTCCTCTCTGCTTCATATGTGCTCTTCTTGCTCCTGCCATATGCCCAAGACAGCATGATTGTCAACAAGAAAGCCGAGATAGCAAATGGTGCCCATCCTCCTTGTGGGATTTTCTTAAGCAACGATGACATAAACACGCCCTCGATTAGTACAAAAGGAAAGAAAAATGCACAGATGAGAAGAAAATTCGTGTCCCAAATGACAAGCATCACTAACGTTGTCAAACACGTCGTTATGATCATCACCCAGATAACCACCACACCTGCAATTATAGTTGGAAAAAAAAACCAGAATCATACTCCATAAAAGTCTCCAATTTTCAGTGGAAAATTGGAGGAGCTAGGCTTACCATAAGCATTTCCAAGTTGACCACTACCCTTGAATCCGACAACAAGACCGAGGCATAGAATCATGAGAATATAGTTCACTTCTGGGGAGTAAACTTGTCCTTCGTGCTTGGAAGAAGTATGCTGGATGTTAACCCGAGGGAAGCAATCGAGAGCAAGGGACTGTTTGACAATAGAGAAGCATGCAGAGATCATAGATTGGCTAGCAACAACTGCAGCAAGTGTAGATACAACAAACATAGGCCAGTATACCGGAGTCGGAAGGGAACTGTAGTAGGCGTTGCTGATTTTATCAGGGTTGTTAATCAAATAAGCTATTTCGCCGGCATAGGTGAGGACCAGCGATGGATAAACAAAGCAAGAGAAAGCCAACTGCATGCAGAAGCCATCACTTCATTAAACTAAGATGAATTATTAACTTTAAATCTTGATTAACTTATTGGGTTCTCCTTTAATACCTGAATTGCTCTCTTGTTGAAGTGACCCAAATCAGCAAACATAGCTTCAGCCCCTGTCCCATAATTTATAAAGGATTAGTGCCTATTTGGTTAAGCAGTTTAAATTGTGGTTTGAGTTAAGCAATTGTGTATAAGTTCTGTTTGAATTAAATTGTTGAGTATTTGAATGAGTTATTAAAAAATACTTAATAATTATCAAATAGATGCATTCATAATAGACTTGACTAACTTAATGAAAAAATTAGATTTATTAACTTAATCAAACTTCACTTTATGAAAAAGTTGTGGTCAATAAGTGCGGTTTAAAATTCATTCCAAACAACTTCTTTATTTAAGTGTACTTGAGGGTCTCAAAATGAATTAAGTGCAATAGAAAAACTGATCCAAACAGGAAATTTTAAGGTTATGTTTGGTACGCAAAAATGGAATGATCGTTGTTGAAAATGACATGAAATGGAATAGTGATTATTCACTTGGGCCAAAAGAATGCCTGAAATAACTTTAAATGAAATGCCCATTCCATTTTCAATCATACCAAACAAAAATAAGGAATAAAAAAATTGAAATGAATAAATGTTTATTCCACCGGATCAAATATGAAATTTATACCTCTACTGAAAATTAACTTTACAAAAAAAATTTGTTTTTGTTTTAGGTTTAGGAACACAAAATGCATGTTATATATACCTGTTATGCTCAAGAATACTGAGCCAAGGAGATCCCATGCAATCCTCCCATTTCTTAGGAAGAATTTGACTATGTAGTGAGGTGAAATGGCCTTGAGAACGGATGGATGGTATGTAATAATATTGTAGATTCCGATGGCAACATTTGTAACAAACCACATTACCATAATGGGAGAGAAGGAGATGCTGACTTTATTGGTCCCACATTGTTGGAAAGCGAACAGAGCTACTAGAAGCACCACCGACATGAGAACAACATGCTCTGCCAACACCATAAATTAGAACGTCTGTGTCTCATAAGCTTTGCTAAAACTACTGCTAATTTACTTGACGAATAGGGTCGCAATTCAGACGGATTTGTTTCGGACCGAGCCTCAGTTAATTTGAGTCCGATGTTGAATTCGAACAATTTAGTCCGAACTCAATCCAAATTAATATTAGTATCGGATTCAATCTGAATTAGACAATTTTTTAACAATTTAGATTATTAATTTAAGATTTTATTCACAATTTCTTCAATAATTTATTGTCTTTATCATATTTTAATCATCAAATAAAAATTTTAATAATTTCTTTCATTCTCCTAAAAGAAATCAATCATTAAAATAATTCCTTTAAAATAATTTAATTTTGACCAAAAAAAAAATTTAAAGGTCAACAAAATTTTGAAATTATAAAAATATAAATAATAATGCTTAAAAAAAATTCTGTCGAATCTAATAATAAAAAACTAAAATATATAAAATATTAGATTTGGACTTAAAGTTTCTAAAGTCTCAATCTAAATTTTGAATGGGAGTTGAGTTTTTCTTTCCTACACCCATACGAAGGTCTACCTCGAGCATTAAAAAATCCATGTTAGGTTTGGGTTAGTCTATCTAAGTTACACCCTTATTTAGGAAAGTCCCATTTTGCTGTCTTGCCTGATTTATGAGATGGGACAGAAATATAGGAGTAGATCAATTAAAAACCGGCAAAGTTTGGGGTGAAGATTGGTTCAGGTACCTACTTCTATTTTATATTTAAATTATATAAATATATTTTAATATTAGAATTGAGCATCGCTATCTTTAGTCTCAAATTTTAAAACTTCGGGATGTAATTGGTATACATGCACATCACACAAACAGGTGATGCGTGAACATTAATGTACACACACTAATCACGTAACAAAGTTTTGAATTTTGCAACTAACGCTTGTAATTCTCATTCAAATTACATAAATACATTTAATATTCTTACATTCCCTTTAATAATCTTACCTTGTGTTATCTTTGGGGAAAGAGATTGGATGCCTTGAAGGGCTGAGAGAACTGCAACATTAAAACAATCATGACTAAGGAAAACGCCCAACGGAAGGTCATATCAGTTTGGATGAACATTAAAAAACTGTGATTTTAAAAAAAAATTCCAAATAATTTAATTGAAACGTCAATTTTAAGCTTTTTACAATCTTGAAAAGTATTGTTAATAGACTGAATTAAACATTTAATTTATTAAAAAATCTGTTTTGAACCTGAAAATGATAGTTTTAAAATTCATTAAATTTAACCAAACACATACTTAATAGATTGAGAGACAGAAGTTACCACAAGTGGCAGGAGTGAGGGCTCCATCACCGATGACCATGCAGGTGCCGAGTAATACAACAAAAGTAATAACGATCTGAGCTTTAGAGCTTTTCTCGATGAAATTCTTGGTCTTGGATTGCAGAGCACTCCCTCGAGTGTAAAATGTCATATTTTCTTCCGATTCCAACCTTGTGTTTTGAATGCTAACTAGTTTGCTCTGGATATTAATGTGTCGACAGAGATATGAATACAAAGCAAAAGTACCACCTTCTCCATGATCATCGGCATGAAGAACAATAAACACATATTTGATCAGAACCAGTGTGGTTATAGTCCAGAATATGAGACTCAGCATCCCTACTAGATCTTCTTCGCTAAGGTCTGAATACCCAACTGGAGAAAAAACATTTACAGGTGAAGTGCCAAGGTCTCCATATACTACTCCAAGAGATTGGTAGGCCAGCAGTACTGTCTGCATTAACCCATATTCCTGATAATATATATAAGCAAGTTTTTGGTTAGAGACAACTCAATTAGAAACATTCATGCAATTAAAAGGCTACTATAGTGCACAGGCTCCTGCTTTTGTAGGTCTGATACAGAGTCTTATTCCGGCAAACGAGAGAGATAATTCTTACCACTCGAACATATGACGTTTTAGTCGCAATGGATCAATATTGTGGCAAGACCAAGCTTCAAAGCGCTCGTCTTCCACGAGACTCTCGTTATTACAAAGTTTGAAGAGAATTTGATATATGCAAACTTACAGCGACTCGAACTAGTAACCTCATGGCAATGAAGGGTTAGAAACATTGGTGCAATTGCAATTCAATAAATTAAAATGACTCAAAGATAAAAAGTAGGAAGGAGTTGATTGACAAAATATCCAACAATTTTGTCGTACTTGTGATCAATGTAAATTCATATGAATCGAACAAATCACCTTGGGTTTGTTTATAGGAGACTCGTATATCCTATTGAAACTCAAGGTTCTCTCTGCTATGCCCATGCTTTCAGTTTCAGGTATTTCATCACCAATGCTGCCATTTTCAAGGTCTTCGTCTTCCATGGAACCGTGGGTCCTGGTTGCGGCCTCCATGTCTCAACACACTTCATGTTCAATGCTATATATGTAAACACACACACAAAATACAAAACAGACAGAGCAGGTAACTAGATAATCCGAAGCTATATTTAAAACACGCGTGCCCGTCTACGTTTACAGTAAAGTAAACAATATGGGGGTGGCATGCATATATGTAAAAAATTCTTTGGATCATTTCACCCTTCAACCAAATAATATGCCACATGTAATTGCAGTCAACTTATCCACATATTACATATTATTTAACTTTTGAGATCGTAGAACCATTGAAAAATTTTATCATGTTGGCCAATTAAATTAAATTTATAATTTTAGAAAGATTTTTAATTTAATTTATTGAGTCTTATTAATATGTAGAATTTTTTTGAATAATCCTAATTATAATTTGACTAATACTATAGTGATAATTTTTTAATTATAGTTGAATAAGTTATAGTAGTTTGAATGGAATTAGATATCCAAATCAATATAGAATTTATAACCAGTATTATATATATATATATATATATATATATATATTTGGGTTTTTGTCACATTAAATGATGAATTACAAAATTAATAGAGTTGTGAGCAGTGGCCGTGTGTGGCTCTAATAGTGGGAGAAATTGCCAAAACTATTAGAAGTTGAAGAATTGTTTGTTTTCAATAAAATATTGTTTTACACGTTTCCAAACTTTATCCAAACTTTGTTCTTCAAACTTTGCGTCAACATAGTCGTTATTTATTTTATTTCCTTTCTTGGATTCAGCCATTGACTAGTATCAGAGTATTTTTAAATTTTATAATTAGTATCAGAATAATTTTTGAGTCCTACATTTGATATCAGAGCCAGTTACAATATCGGGATAACTTATCAGAGCCAAGTTTGATCTTGGGAGAGCCAATTTTGTTCTTGGGATAACTTATCGCAGCCAAGTTCAATCTTGGGAGAGTCAGTTACGATCTTGTGGTTAATTTATCAGAGTTTTGTCTTGATTTTGGAAAGCTGCGAAAAACTAAAGTTTGGTCTCGTTCTTGGTTTATCACAAAGAACTATAGTTCTCGTTTTACTTAAAATTGTGATTTTGAGTGGTTTGTTGAAAAGTTGTTCGAATAAAATTCGACGGTTGTTTGGATTAGAAAAAAGATCTTGCGGTAGTACAAATAATTGTGAAGCAAAAAAAGAAATTTTGGTTTAATCGATAGGGAGGTTAGCTTGATTTAAATAAATTGTTGATTTAAAAAGATCTTGCGGTAGTACAAATAAATTGTTGATTTAAAAAAAAAAGGGACATCGAGATTAATTTTTAGACAAATTCAAGTATGTGATTTAAATAAATTGTTGATTTGAAATTATGAAGAAAGTTCTGGTTAATAGACAAAAGCTTGAAATTTTAAAAGTATGTGGTCAGAATATTAATGAGTGATTTTATCGTGTTACACTATATCTTAATATTTACAATGTATTTAATGTATTAGATATTATATTGAAACGTTTATAAAAAAAATATGAAAAAAATTTAAATAATTCTATCAAGTAATAAAAAAATAATATATTAAACACATTAAAATACTTTTGTTATAACACATGTAACACAGTATAATTAAAATAATACAAAATTACGTAATATACCAAAACATGAAAGAATATCTCTAGATTAACATGCAATTTGTTTTACACCGGCTGCCGGTGAGCAATGGAATATTGTAAGCTTCTGACGAGATAGATAGACAAAAGTAGCCCGTTGACAGTTTAGTTGTCACCTCACCATGACTTCAGTCATTTGAGACGGAACTAGGGAAGTGAATGATTATTTTATTATTAATATATATATATATATATATATATATATATATAAAATTTTGTAATAGGGACGGACCCAGGGAAGGGAATGATTATTTTTTATTATTTTATTTTTTATTAATATATATATAATTTTGTAATTGAGACGGACCTAGGGAATGGAATGATTATTTTACTATTGATATATATAATTTTGTAATGAGAAGAAAATTATTCGTGCTGCATGTTCTATGATTCTAGAAAAAAGAAGTTTAATAATATTATTTTAATAAGTTTTAGTTTTTTATTTCAAAATTTACATCATTTAATGTATAAAATATAAGGTATTTATGTATCACTAATAATATAATATTATATTATTTTAAATGTAAAATTTGGAACATAGTATAGTTATGTCGTTTCACTAATAAAATCTTAAATAAAATTTAAGCATTAGTAAATAAGATTTATGTATAAATTCTCAAATCACAGTTAGTAGTCTTATGCTTAGATGGCTTCATTGAACTTTATATATATATATATATATATATATATATATATATTATATGTAAATAAGATTTATGTATAAATTCTCAAATCACAGTTAGTAGTCCATGCTTAGATGGGTTCATTGAACTTTTTTCCATTTATTATAGTATCATTAGAAATAATTGTTTGTTAAAAAGAGTTGTAGCATAATATTTTCAAGTTTTCACAAGATATTTTAAGAAGATTAATGTTTTAATGCTCATTTAATTGTACTTATCTTCTACCCATCTTTTTCACATAAGGTGAGACTTACTATTGAGTTCATAATCAAAGTCGTCCGCTCAAAAAAGTTTGAATACCTTCAAAATTAGTTATAAAAAAAAAAAAATTAAAGAGGAAAGCAATGTTTTATTTTTCTTCTAGTTTTTTTTTTTAGTATAGTTTCTACTCATAATGATTGGATAGACATGATTTAATTGATAGAGGACTGTAGATTGATCAAGCGAAAAGCAATATGTTACATTCCAAAATTCAATTTGTGCAAATTAAAGAATACGACCCGACCCAATTAGCCATGTAAAGTGAGATGGAGATGCAACTAAAACAAATAATAAAATAATTATATAAAAGCCACAAACATTAGTGCACATTCATCCAGAGCTTCAAGACACTAATTATATTACATAATCAGAGTTTCAAGACACATTAATTACATTACATTAAGTGCACATTCATCGAACTAGAGCTTCAAGACACTAATTATATTACATAATCAGAGTTTCAAGACACACTAATTACATTAACTAACTTGACATTAAGTACACTAATTACAATAATTCTATGATTACTATTACAAAAGAAAACATGTGGCCTGTATTCTCGCAGGCTAAATCCAATCTTGTTCGCAAAAGAGTTTATGCTTCATCTCGCGGTCATCCAGTGGCCCCAACTATTTATATGCAGAAGCACATCCAAAAGGATAAAGTTCTATCCAACTTTGCCAAAAATGAACAGGTTCCCATTTGTTGTCGTCACCTAAAAAAATATTTGTATAAAGTCATGTAAACTTCACTAGGCCCGTGAGTCATTTCATTTCTTTGTTATGAGTTTTAAATTGATAGCGTTTTGAAGAAAAGTATTATGAGAGAGTTTGTGGTGATTATTCGCTATCAATTGTACACATTTTCATAGCACATGTTATAAGATAAGATCAAAATTTTTAAACAAGAAGCATTTTAACACATGGTATGGTATAGAAAGTTTTTCAAATAATTACACACTTGAAAAAGTTGCCAACTTGTGGTTAAGTGTTACAAATAACTTATTTCATGCAATTGAGAATGAAAAAATTTATTTTTTCACGTAAAATCGGATTATGAAATCTATTTATGTGAATGGGGATTCAAAAACCATCTGCTATTTCTTTATCATGCTTATTATCACTTTAGGATGAATCCTTGTCGACTCAGACTCTAGTATTTTACTTGTGGATCTATATATTTTTATTTATAGACCATTATTCGTGGGAGATTTTCAGGACTTCTTATGAGTATTACTCATAGTGAGTCCCGAGAGATCTCACAAACTTGTGATGCTTATGTACAATTATTTTGTATTACAATTTTGCAAATCAAGAAACACATGTTCAAAACTTACTTTTCAAGAATATGTTTCTCGAGGGCAATTTAAATAGAGCTTGACAAATAAAAATCACAAGTATGTAAGAACGAGAATTGAATAATCAAAAAATATTTAAATAGGAATTGTAACACATGATATAATACATTTCAAATCAGGACAAGCAACATGCTTGCGAATAGGAATTTCAAATCAGGACATTTATTAATGTCTGGAATTAAATTCCACACTTTAAAGCAGAAGATTACTCACCTTGCATCCCGGAGTCGTTACTACTCATGGATTTTTCTTTTGCCTTTGTTGTTCACCCTAAAACATAAGTTATTTGAGTTTATTAATATACATTTAGTGTTAAATCACCACTTATAATTAGCTAATGTCTCTAGTTCACTTGGAGTCCATTTTTGGAGTTAGGGATCCCAAAAACTCTAAGATAAGTCTTAATTTTTAATTCGGGTTCAATTAATAGCTTGTTTTATCATTAGGGATATTTTAGTAAATTTATTATTCACATGTTGTATTTTTTGGTACTTAATTTACTAAATTGATCTTTATCGTTAAGTCCGGAATCTCGACAAAAGTCGGAATAAACTCTTCTTAACATTAAATAAGGCTTTGATATCATTAGGGACGTTATTGTAATTTTATATTTTATATATTTAATTTTTCGAAACATGGTTTGTTAAAATAGATAGTCATTTAAGGCGAGTCAACTCGCCCACTAACTGAGTGAACTCAGTCGGATGCCCCATGCATGGCTAGGTTTTGGGATTTTTTAAGACTCGTTTGCAACCCAAGATTCCTACTATAAACATGCATAAATTGATTAAGAGTGCATGGAAGAAATTCTAACCTGTTTAAGAGCTTGATCCTCAACTTCTTCTTCTTCTTCTCTCTCTTCCTATGCACGAAATTCAGTTCTGGCTTCTCCCTCTCACTTAGTAATTTTCAAAAGGTGGTTTGCATTCAAGAAGGAGCTTAAATAGAGGATTTCGAAGATAGACCCTCAGTGTCAAGTGTAAGCATTATCAAAAATTCATAAGCGTGACATATCGGGATGACCTTGTTCAGGATTTTCAGCTTTAGGAAGCTGCCTTGAAGCTTCCTTACTTAGTGGATGGTGATGAAAGAATTTACTAACCCCATTTTCTTATTTATTTTTATCTTTTTTTTTTTATGCGTGTTCTAATATACGTGTGTATATATATATATATGCTACCTCCGTCTCATTTTAAGAGTCATTTATTTCATTTTGAAATGTCTTATTTTAAGAGTCCCATTTAAAAAGTCAACGTACTTTTAATATATGAATTTTTAAAACTATTCTTTATTACACCTATTATAAACATGATTTATAATTAAATGAGGGTAATATAAAAAATTTAAATAATTTTAAAATAATAAAATAATACCTCTTAAAATATTAGATTTCCTAAATGAATCTTTTATTTTGGAATAGAGGAAGTATATATATATATATATATACACACACACACACACACACACATACACATATATCATTTGTGCTTGTTTTTTAATTCTTTTGATGATTATTTTATTACCCTTCTACGATTATATTTTAATCAAGGGCCTTAATTCTTAAACTAATGATACTGGTGTTTCACATAAATTCTTAGTTTATAATTCACTCAAAATGATTATTTCAAGTAATTAGACTTGGATTATTACACAACCTACCCATTCATAGAGGCAATACATATTTTTCCTGCTATTTTCCAAAGTATGTATATATATATATATATGTATATATATGAACTTTGTCATTGAGGTAAGTCAAGCTTTCTGATCCATACCCAAGAGAGGTGGAGAAGACCATAATCTGGCGTTCGTATTCTCAAAGTAAATCATGTTCAATTCATGCGATCTCTAATTTATATTTCCAATATGACATTGTTTTGGAAATCACACTATAGATGCATCTAATTATTGAGCTTCTTTTGCGCTTTCAACATACTTGGTGAACAGTTTCCATGTTTGGTGAAACTTTGTAATCAAATTCAACTAAACACCTATAGACTCCTTGAGCATACAGAACCTACAAATAAAAATCAAAATTTAGATACAACAGTATGGAGACTCTGGTTATCCTTCAATGGATTTTGTGAGGAGGAGCAGGAGGGGGTTGATTGGGTTGGGTTGGGTTGAGAGTAGTTACAACTTGGGGGGGAGAGAGAGAGAGAGAGTTGAAACTTTTTTAGAGAGAGGGAATTGAAACTTTTTTTAATGAGAGAATCTTAGTTGAAAAATAGGTAAGAAAAATAAGGCCAGAAATAAAAATTAAAAAAATACAAGTTGTCAAATGTCATTGTCCTGAAAGTCAATTACAGTTCGGTTGTATGGATAGTAGCAGTGGATTTTGATATGGTTATGCAATATTGTAAGCTTGTTGATTTTTAGAGATCAAAATTTTGATTGACCATTGCTCTTTCATTTGAGGTTCGATTGGGGTCATGATGGAAGGAATACCATGTACAGGCAAAAAAAAAATAGAGTTATGAATTTTTATTTTATTTTTTTAATGGAAAGAAAGAAATTATGTATTGGAAAAATATAAAATTGAAAAAAAAAGTGCTCAGTGCTGTGATAAAAAGAAAGAACTTGTATTGAAAAAAATGTTAACTCGTTTTGGAATATATATCTGAAATGCCTGCAATCATAAAGTCTACTAAAACTAAAATTATTAGAAGTTGAAGTTTTAAAAGGTCACACTGGATGTTTTAATGTTAGCCCACCAAATACGTTTACATATATATATATATATATACATATGTGTGTGTGTGTGTGTGTGTTTTCATACATTATGAATATTCTAACATTATTTTAAGTTATGAAATTATAAGACTACAATTTATTGTATGTGATGATTAATGTGTATGGTCAATGACGGATTTAGGGATGGACTCTTAACTCCCGAAAATTTGATTCAAAAAAAATTTATATGTAAAATTTTAATTTTTTTTTAATTTAATTCATCTCAAAATTTTAACATAACCCAGTTTTTATCTATCATTTTCATTTTTTATCCCAAAATCTCAACCAAATACAAAGTTTTTTTTATCTTAATTCTCTTATTTTTTACCCTCAAAATTTTGTACCAAATTAAAAAATTTCTATTAATTTTTTTTTCTTCTGGCCCGCCTTTGGGAATGGTTACAAATATTAATTATTAATGATCATTAAAGAGTGGTTACAAAATCCAATATTGATAATCAATAAAAAGTGATTAAAAATTCAATATGTTCAACGATAGTTACTAATGAGATCATGGATGATACAATGTCTTTTTTTTTTTGGAGTAAATGAAAGAATTTTATAAAGCTCAAAATATGTACAAACCAGCAAGTCAACTTACAGATACAAACCAAACAAAACAAGCCTACACAAGGAAGGCAACAAAAGAAAGACTAAGCAGGTGGCATTAAGAGGTTATGAAGATGTTCTGAGGGAGGAAAGCTGAAGAGTTAGCTCCCATTTGGGGTAGCTGTTCTCCATATTTCTCCAGGAGTATAT
Source organism: Nyssa sinensis (assembly GCA_008638375.1). Lineage (NCBI taxonomy): Eukaryota > Viridiplantae > Streptophyta > Magnoliopsida > Cornales > Nyssaceae > Nyssa > Nyssa sinensis. The sequence goes on along the minus strand of CM018041.1, from coordinate 2,982,186 downwards.
GGCAACAACCATGGCACTTAGGATTTTCCTTGGCAATCTGTTCACAGGGACAAGCTCGCACTTGCTCGGTGTAATCCATTGACTTGTCCGAGTTGTGTTGTTGGGAACATATAATAGGTTAAAAATTTCTATTGATCATTCAAATAAAAGATCATGATTTTTTTTTAGAAAAAAACATTCAAACAAGATGAACATGAATACTTTTCTTTTTTTTCTTTTATTTTAAGTTTTTTTTTTTTCTTTAAAACTTCCAAACAAGCTATTTAGTTGACAAATTTGAATGGATCAAATGCTAACTAGCAGAGAGTAGCGAATGACCGCTTCCCCAACTAACATTTCTGCTATTATTTTTAAGAACTAATTTCATTAATTAAATATATGCATCACCCATGTAAACTGCCTTTTTTTTTTTTTTTTTATAATGGTGATTGGTGACAAGTTATACATAAGTCAAATCCAAGTTCAGATAAACAACTTTGCAAAGTCTCTGCTTTAGCCTTTACAAAACACACATGTGGAAAACAAAGATCAAATACTATATCAATTTCTCACTCCTAAAAGCTCTAACCATACAGAAAATGAAAAAAGCAAACAGTGAGATAATTAAGATGAAAAACACACTGTAAAATGCTTTGAATCAAGTGTAACGAAACTATAGGAAATAAAATAAAGGACAATTTAATGGATTCAACCCATCTTACATTCATTTTCCTTCATTGTACATCCATGTAAAGAACAGTCAATAAAAACATTCAACATGTCATTTGGGCTTAAGTCCCTACATTATAAAATATGCCCCCACGGGCCAAATATCCTCCTAAGCTCATATCTCCTCCACTCTGCAAGACTTCCTCATGTCTCAAGTGTCGGGAGCGTCATCTGTAATGTGTTGTCTCACGAATGGGTCAGCTCAAATGCTGGTATAATATAATGCTAATACAAGAAACAAAATTAAGGGCGTGGCATGTGCAAGTATATAGTTATATCTACATGTCATCCAATATCATCCATACAATGTACTAGCAATAATCTACATGCCATCCAACTCGTTAACATAATCTAAGGCGTGGCATGTGCAAGTGTACAGTTATATCTACATGCACAATTATAACCTACATGTCATCCAATTCATCCATACAATGCATTAACAAGATTCATCACACATTCATGAATTCATTTATACAATGTAATGAAAATATGCGTGACACGCTCATAGCAACTCAATGTCACACCCATGTCAATTCTATGCCATGTCAACTCTATGTCACACCCATGTCAACTCTATGCCACTCATGTCACTCATGTAATGTCACGTAATGTAATGTAATATCCCTTCATGGATCGCTCCCGTTGGTTCGGGTACCAAATGCAATGTCATGTCCCTTCACGGATCGCTCTCGTTGGTTCGGGTACCAAATGCAATATCATGTCCCTTCACGGATCGCTCCCATTGGTTCAGGTACCAAATGTAATGTCATGTCCCTTCACGGATCGCTCCCGTTGGTTCGGTTACCAAATGCAATATCATGTCATGTCCAATTCTAGGTTTTTCACCACAGGATCTGCACCCTCATAGTGCACAGCACCACGTGCTCAACTCACACCATGTCCAAGGAATCACACTATGCCAATATGCTTTGATTCCACCATGCCATAATGTAATCTTAATAAAGCATCATATCCACACATGAAGCATGCTTCAAATAACATATCACATAATAACATTCAAATCAGAAGATCCTTTCATCAAGGTTACATGCTATACATAGTCCATTTAACACATGCTTTAAGTCACATATTTCATAATCTCAACAATTCTCAAAATATAATCCACACATCATGCTAACACATGCGATATACACATAGTCATAACCCACATTCATCACCAAATTTTCAACAAGATAACAAGGAGCACATAAGCATATGAGTAATAAAACAAACATGTGAATCATCAAGTCAACATGGCAGTTATTTATAAACTTAATTCTATTTCTTACTTAGCACAATATATCGTACCTGACGGGTTGGTCTCAACCCTAAGAAATCGTGCTCGCGATGTAACTGAACTAGTAGTGATAATGTAGAAGGCCAGACCACCTTCTCCTTGCCTTTCTGTGTCCCTAAAATCACAAAATACAACTCAGTCCGTTTGCTACTTTAAATGATGCTATTCATCAAATTTTATGTCTTTATTTTATTAGTTTCTATTTTCTCAAAATAAATTCTACCATTGGGTCTGGAATGTCAAAGAAAATAGGTTTAGGCTTTCGCAAAATTTAATTTGGACGTTCGGGCTAAAAAGGGCAAAATAGTCATTTTGCACTTGTACGGTTTTCCATTTTCTGAGACCTATTTTTGTAAGTCAGACTCCACGGTTGAGTACAGAACATTTGAAATAATAAAAATCCACTATTCTTTTATTTTAATCGAGATTCGTTTGACTGTGTTTTGACTCAGGGGCATTTTAGGTAATTTTCATGGGTTCCACAGGTCTTTTATTTTTCGGGATCTCGTCTCGCTTCACAGACCTCACCAGTTGGTCTCACGAGGTCCAAGATAGTCAGAATACATATAAACTTGTCTAATTTGAGTTTCAGGACTATTTTGACATATTTAATTTAATTAAAACAATTTAATTAAATTAATTTATTAAGTGTCGTTTATATATATTTGTAGGTGCATCATATGGCACGGTTCGTAACGGTCCAAACTGGGCACGCGCACCTTCCCCATGCGCCTGGTCCCCCGTTCGAACCTTGGCATTCTCATGTTCTGTGTAATCCTTCCCCACCGCTTCTCCATTTACTATTTTTTTTTTGAAACCAGTTGGGCCCAAAACCAAACAGGCCCAAGTCTGTTTAATTTAAACTGTGCCCAACCCTAATTAAATTAAAACAGACCCCACTCCCTTTTAAAACAAACCAAGCCCAACAGCCATTTAACTTAGAACAGGCCCCAAGAAGCCCCTTCGTCCCCAAACTTCCGGTGACCATCTCCGGTGACCTGGCCAACGCCGGTCACCGAAAGCCGCATTTCCCCCACTGTGTTCTCACCTCTTTTGACGTCTAAAATTTCTGATTTTTACACCAATCCGATTCTTGGACCTTAAGGAAGGACTTAAAATTAGTTTTGGCCCCAAACATTACTGTTTCCCAACGGCTACGTAAATTTTTCCGGCCATGAACCCCAGATTCCGGCCGACTGAAACTTCATTTTTTTTGACCTTCCCAATATTTAAATAAGGTTTTTAAATACAAAAGCTGTAAACCCGTATTATTTTTCCCTAACCTGCAACTCGACTTTTCCTACTGATTTCTCAACCGTTTCAATCCATTATTTTTGCATTATCTTTCATTTTCTACGCCCTACAAGGCCTCATAAACCAAACTAAGTAACATGCGTAAAATTTAGAAAGACAGAGCTGAGCATGGCTTACCAACTTTCTGGTTTTTCTCTCTTGTTGCAGGTCCTATCCTCTCTTCTGTTTCGACCCTTGATCCAAGCTCCAAGATCTCTCTCAGTCTCTCAATTTCCAACTCAGCCTCTCTCTTTCTCTTCCTGATTTTCTTTCCTCTCTCTCAATTCCAACGGACACACTCATGTACATAGGTATACACACTCTCTCACACCACCTCCCTCCAACCAGCCTACCCTTCCCTTCCTTTTCAGACTTTCTCTACTGCTCCAGCCACCCTCTTCCATCATAAGCAGCTTTGCATTAAATGTAAAGTTGACTTGCATTTTATATATAATTATATAATATAATATAAATATAAATATAATATATATATATATTATACCACTCATGCACACTCCCACACACTCTTAGCCGAACTCACACATGCACACAACAATATACATACAGACATACACATAACACACACATCATGAATTAAATAATAATAATAATAATAATAATAATAATGATAATGATTAAAAAAAAATTTTCATTCCGAAAAAAAAAAAAATTTCAAGTCATTATATAATGATCTGCAATTCTTCTGAAAAACCTGTAAAAGTAATTTATTGTGAAGCGGCCTAGCCATCCGTTGTTCTTGTTTGCTTTGAGAAGCGTCCTGCGCGCCCATCACAAATACTACTCCCTTCTCCATGGCTGCATCTAAATTTTGTGCTTCTTCTGTGCTTTCAACATGCTCACGTAGTTTTGCCACCACTGAAGCAACATAATCATCTCTCTCCATGTTTGGTGAATCCTTGTAACCAAATTGAACTAAACACCTATAGACTCCATCAAGTCCCAATTTCCCTACCACCAACCTTTCCTCTGGGAGGACAGTTTTGATTGGGAGAGTTCTTACAGTGACAATTACCATAATTTCGCGAACAGAATTTGTGTGCTGAATGTAATGGCGGATGATAGGTGGGATCCCATTGACAAGGTCAGTGCAGAAGAAGCAAATTCCAGGTGTTCGATAAACTGTCCCACTTGATAGCATTTGGTTCAGTTCATCTAAGCTCATTTTCCTCTCTGCTTCATATGTGCTCTTCTTGCTTCACCCATATGTCCAAGATAACATAATTACCAAGAAGAAAGCTGAGACTAGCAAATGGCACCCAACCTCCTTGAGGGATTTTGTTCAGCAAGGATGTCATATAAATGCCTTCAATTGTGATAAATGGCAAGAAAAAGCAACAGATTAGGAGAAAATTTGTGTCCCAAATTACAAGCATCACTAGTGTTATTAAGCAAGTTGTGATGAGCATGACCCAGACAACAACTACGCCTGCAAATCAAAGAAATTCTCGTTCAAAACATTTGAAATGGAAGAGAAACAAAAGATAGTCATCGAAGAAGATGATTTACCAAATGCATTTCCAATTTCTACACCTTCTTCGAATCCTACCACAAGAGCGATACAGATGATCATGAGAGTATAGTTTATTTATGGAGAGTAGGCCCTCATGCTTGGAGAGGTATGTACCATGTTGACCCTAGGGAAGCAACCGAGGGCAACGGACTGCTTTACAATAGAAAAACTAGCAGATATCATAGATTGGCTTGCGACAATGGCAACCAGTGTAGATATGACAAACATTGGCCAATAGACTGGGTGAGGAATGGAACTGTAAAACGCGGTGCTAATTTGATCAGGGCGTTTTATCAAATAAGCTGCTTCGCCAGCATATGTGAGGATCAACGCTGGATAAACAAACGAAGAGATAGCCAACTGCAAGAGCCATCATTCTATTCAAGTTAACAATATACACAAAAATTAGCCGAGGTAACTTAATAGGTAGATTGCCATTGATTACCTGAATTGCTCTTTTGTTGAAGTGACCCAAATCAGCAAACATGGCTTCAGCCCCTGTCCCATGATTTAACAAGTGTAAAAATCCACCGAAAGCATCTGTTATGTATAGCATTTTCTTTTTCAGAAGAAAACATATACCTGTTATGCACAAGAATATAGCACCAAGAACCAGTCTTACCATTTCTCGAGAAGAATCTGATGATATAGTGAGGTGAAAGGGCCTTGAAAATGGTTGGTTCGTACTTCACAATATTGTGAATACTGATTGCAACATTTGATGCAAACCAGAGTAACATGATTGGAGAGAAGGAGAAGCTGACTTTACTGGTGCCACATTGTTGGAACATGAAGAGGGCTAGAAGCAGCACAACCGCCAAGACAACAACATGTTCTGTGATGGAAGTGAATTGGAACTTATATTAAGTTTGTTATAATTCATGTAGTTTTCCCCCAGTGCAATAGAATTGTGATTTGTGTGTTCATTGTGAAAGTTTTGGTGAGTTAGGACAAAGCTCACTTGGTTTCATCTCTGAGGAAAGAGACTGCAATCCCTTGAAGGGCTGAGAGAACTGCATAAAAAAAACTAAGCCTGTGAAGAAAAAAAAAAAACTGCAACGATCCAATGCTTTATATATGCATTAAAGAGAATAAACTATTAATCAGAAGTGCATACATATATATATATGTATATGTATATGTATATGAACATATCAAATAGAAATTAATTACCACTAGTGGCAGGAGTGAGAGCACCATCGCCGATAACCATGCAGGTTCCAAGCAACACTACAAACGTTAGGATGGACTGAGCTGCTCTCAAGAAAATTTTTAGTTTTAGATTTAATATGACTTCCTGGGTATAATATCTCATATTGGCATCGGATTCCAATCTTGTGTTTTGAATGGTCAGTTTGCTTTGAAAATTAATATGCCGACAGAGAAAGGAATACAAAGCAAAAGTACCACCTTCTCCATCATCATTAGCACGAAGAACAATAAAGACATATTTGATAAAGGCCACTGAAGTTAAAGTCCAGAAGATTAGACTCAGGATTCCAAGTAGATCATCTTCGCCAGGGCTAGAGAGACGAATAGAGGAGAAAACATAGAGAGGAGAAGTTCCAAGGTCTCCATACACAATTCCTAAAGATTGGTAAGCCAACAGCAGAGTTTGCCTGCATGGTAGTCCTGAAAAACAAAATAATAACCCTCATTTTAGTCAAAAACAAAACAGCAGAGTGAGCCAAGAACGTATAAGAAGAAATCATAATTTAGCCAACAGCATAGCACACTGCAAACTCAACTTGCAGTACATTTAAACAATTTTTTTTTTATCTCATCATAGTAGTGCACATAAAAAAAAAAACGAGAACATAGAATTAACCAATTCGAAATGAACCGAAATAAATGGCTCGGGTCAATTCTAAAAGAATAAAATTATAAATAAATCGAGTTAAGTCGAGTAGTGAATTATTTAAACTAATTTATTAAAATAAATGAATTTTAAATTATTCAAAATTAGTTTGTTATTATTTCAAGCTAATCTTAAAAGAGTCTTTAATCAAGCTGATAGCGAACTGAGGTAGAGTAACTTGATTTTTATATAGCATTAGATAATTTTTTGCTTAACAAGTCGAATTGAGCCTTAATTGACTTGTTAATCTTATGAGTTGATTTCGATCGAGACTTTAAGAGTATTTTCAATACTAAATGTCATTTCATCCATGACAACTATAAAATTTGGTGTCAAATTTTGACAATTCTACTCTAATGATAAAATATCATTTTTTAACATAACAATTATTTTTTTTGATAAAGTAACATAGACCTCACCTCTATTTGACATTTATTTGATAAAGTAGTGTAGAACTTATCTTTGTTTAGTATATGCAAATTGTATTTCATGAATGTCATAAAATGACACTAGTTACTATCAATCTCAAATATGATATTAGAAATGACATTATCATTTTTTAACAAGTCAAATGACACATCATTAGAGTAATATTTTTTTACATAAATGCCAAATTTAAGAATTGACACATCAAATAGCACATGTATTAGAAGTGGCGAAGCTCGAATAATTTTACAACCTTACAAGAAAGATTCGAATTGAATTAGTCTTAGAATTAATTTTTTCAAATTAATTTGAATTTAAAGTTTGAATAAATAGATCTAACTCGAAAACAGAATTTTTTATAAAAAATTATATATGTATTATATATATAAAATATATTTATATAATACATATATAACTTTAAAAAAAAATTAAACGTAACGGGAACACATCTAAAAGCATTAATGACTCAAAGGTAAAAGAAACTCGTCAAAACAAGTGACAATAATAAATCAGGGCTACTTTTTGAGTTTAGATGAGTTAATTCAGCATTATTCACAACGTTGAATTCATTCAAACTTTCACAAACTTAAATTCATTGATAATTCAACTCCACTCAAATTACTGAAGCTTCAAATTCCCAGTACTTTTAAATAAAATACTGTGCACTCCCTTTCGTTCGTATCATGTATTATCATTTGCATCACTTCTTTGTTCTATTTTATTTATTTCCATTATTTGACTCGAATTAGGAATGATTCATAAGACAGACTAAGGGGTTATAGTCATCCCTAAAGTCAGAAAAAAAAAATTACATAAAATATTTAAAGTAATTTTGAAAAAATTCTTCTCCACTTTGAGGAAAGAAAGAATTTAGCATCCTCAAAATTTAAAAATTTATTTTTTACACGTAAGATTTGAACCAATTTGATGAAGATTTTTCCCTCCATTTCTTAAATTTTTTTTCTAACTCTACCCTTACTCCAAACCATGTAGGAGGAATACTTCTTAACTAGGTATATATCACAATCTTAACCTGTTTCGTTCATAATCACACACCTACACACACACACATATATATATATATATATATATCATGTGACTATTTAGTTTTAATTATAAAATATATATATATATATATATTATATTACATACGTAGCATATGATGATTAGGACACGTACTTAAATAAGAGTAGATTCTTATAATCTAGTTTGTAACTAAGTATCTTAAACTGAATTAACAAAACAATATATATGAATCATATGGTCATCAAGATAAAAAAACCAATGAAAAAGAAAACTAAATATGAACAAAATGTTCTACCTTAGGTTTCCTAATGGGAGGCCGGTATAACTGAAAGAAACTCAGCGATTTATGCAGCATACTGGTGCATTCAACTTCTCTGCTGGGTTGGTCACAAGATTTAGAAACACCATTTTCGCGGCCAATGCTTCCACTTTCAAGGTCTTCTTCTATCCCGTTAGCGATTGCTCTGGAGTCGGCCATTGCCCCTAAAAGTGTTCGCCAATCGGTCTGCCATTAGCATATGTTGCTTCCTATAATCCAAAGTTTGTTACACACACACACACACACACACACATATATATATATATATATTTAAAGTCAGCAACGAACAAGAAGAGACGACAGAGTCACTATGAGAAATTGGTAATATATAGGTCCAAAAAGGACAACAAGTATGCATACCAAATGATTGAATAAAATAAAACCCAGAAAAAGATATGCCAAGGAAACACCTTTATCTATGGTTTCACACTTTCACTAGGCTACATATGATTAATGCTTAGATTTCCTAACAAGATTTTGCAACGCTCACAATGGTGGCGTTTAGTCACTTAGGGCCCTACCAGTGTTAAAAACTTTTGTTAGAATAATTTGTTGGAAAGTCTAGCATTTTTGTAATACACATTTACATGCATAGGCTAATGTTTTGTTCGTCTATTATGATTACAAAGAAATAAATGTAGGTGTCTCATCTCTTATAATTTACCTTTGTTCGAACTCTGTCATGATAAAAGTAATTTTTGCAAAAAATCTTCTTGCCCTCTTAAAATTAAACAACTCATCCACGTAGTAGAAAGTAACTAGCTTAGTCCATAAATCAGGTTCATACAAGAATTTTTCCACAAAGATGGGGTCGTTGGGGAGTCTCAGAGTAGACTTCATGAGTAGTAGACTCCACTTTTATAAGAAAGGTGGGACAAAGGTAGGTTATGTGAGGTATGTTATCTGTTACATATGTATAACAACTTAAGAATAAAGAGAGATGCTTCACCTCAATTATCCCACCTTGTAACTCACCCTCTCTTAAGAAGTCAGACCCATGTCAACAATTATAGACATTCTATCTCAATTTTCTTACTTTATATAACTCACTCTTTCACAAAAGTAAGACTCATCATTCATAGAGCCCGCAAGTACGTCTTACCTCTTATAAAATGATGGGTTATAAAGAAGAACAACTAAGGTGAGAAAATCCATCTTTCTTCTAGCCTAATAACATCATGCCAGATCACAATAAAAGGTATTTAAATGACAGATCCCTTGGGCTTTGAGTGGAATGACTATATAACATATTAGGGGTGAAACTCAATCAAACTGAGCTCGGGTTCAGTCATGTTCATGTCTAATCCAAGCTTAGAGAAAATGAACCCTAACCCGATCTTGAACCTGAAAAAGTTAATTTGTGCCTAACTTAAATTAAAATTTATTAATATCGAATTTAACACAAACCTAACATGTTTCATAGAAAATCAATTTTCTTTTTTAAAAAAACATCCATGTATATAATTACTAAGTTACTAGTGACAAATAGCGCACAACTTTAAAGTTAAGAAAAAGATTTTAAAAAAGAATAAAATAAGGCATGTTGAATGTGTGTGTGTGTGTATAAACATACGAGCCTTGTTTCTAGATCGGTTATAAACATTGCAACGGTTTATAAAAAAATACAAAAATATATAATATAAGGTTAGCTTTGAGTTGGGCTCGGATTTCCAAGACAATCTGAATTGAAGTCAGGTTTTTGTTTTTTTTTTGGTCCAAACTCATCCTGATTTAAAATTAATCAAGTTCAAAAAATTTTAAGTTGGGAGTCGGCCGGACTCGGATTGGTCTGCTTCCTTGTGCCATGCTCTTGTCTAAGACATGGTCACTGTTGAACCGCACAAAAGGTTAACAGGTGGAGTATCTTCGTCCCCAACTAGTTCACCAATGGAATATTATCCGGCTCTGACATGGAAATAGTCGGAGGATCCCAAGGTAAACAAGATGACATTCGGCTCCACGTGTTAAGGTGATGGATCGTTATTATCAGACATAGAATATTATTTTAGGTGGATGCTTGACAAGGCTATTTTAGACTCGTTACTAGAATTAGTTTAAACTAAATCCAGCAAAATTGAAAGCCACGGCATGATGATGGGGACATTGGTTCGATCATTTTGGAAGAATATTTAAGAATCAGGATAACAAGAGTTCAATTGTGTGATTTAAGACTCTGACTTATTTTATTTTTCATGAATTAGAACTTGGGTAACTTGTCTAATCAAATGAATCAAGTTCTAACTTATCTTAGTTTTTCTAGCAAATCAACGTGTAATTTAAATTACGATCAAATGATCTATTAGAAGTTTTCTAAATATGATATAGGAGAATTAATCCCACATATAAGGTGGGGTTGGATTTTTATTTACAATTTCAATAGCCAACCCGAGTTGGCTCAATTGGCAACTCATGATTTCTTTTAAAAAAGACGTTATGAGTTTTACTCACACTCTTTTAATTAGAAAGATATGTAATTTATTTATTTTTCTTAATTTTAGACAAGTTTTATTATTATTTTTTTATAATTTCAACAAAATTAATGTAATTTAATTAGCCAATATATTTCTAGCTAGTCATACAAATGTAGTAGAAATTCGAATTTTAAAAAGTGAGGATATTAGAGTAATTCCAAAAAATAAAAAATAAAAGTCGCAAAACCACGTAAAATGCTTTATATTTCTTCAAATGTGAAGGAATTTGACACCCAAATTAGAGTACTAACACTTATTGTGATTCTTGCATACACATGACTGATTTTTTTTTTAATAGCCTTGTGCAAAAACTTATGTCCCAGTATTTTAAGGTTAGCAAAAATGAACACAGAACTACATAAATTCTCAAACAAATAAAAATACTTTCTATGGTGTGATTTTAAAATCGCAGAAAACAGTTAAAGAGGAGATTTGTCAAGGAAAAATACTTTTTTAAAGCGAAAATAATCATTAAATACTAAAATATGCCTAAGTTGATTTGAACATTCAATTATATAAAAAAATAAAAATACCATTCAATATTATGGCATTTATAATTTGTACTTAAAACAGTAGAACAAAAGAACAAAAATGCAAATAAATTTTTGCTCCCATAAATTAAACTCTTTCCTTCAATTATTATATTTATATTGAGTGAAATCACAAAAAAAAAAAAAAAAATTATAAAATTTGAATTTTGATATCCACTTTGCCTGGTTGCAATTTAAAATTGTGCAATCATTGCCATTCTTGGATTGGGTGTGAAAGAGCATTATTAAAGCAAACACACCATACATAATTTTGGAAATGCTTTTAAATTAGGTTGGAGCTCCCAAGGACCATAATCCCCTTTCATGATTGCTTTCAGCTTGAAAAATATTTAATAATAGATCATTGGGCCAAGGTTTTTATAGCTTCGATGGAGGAATGTATAATGTCAGTGTGCTTTCATGTATAGACGACTCTATTCAAACCATTAGCATTACTGTCCAAACAACCATTGAACAATTGCTCCAAACTAAGAGGTTGTTCGCGAATTCTTTGTATTGGATTAGTTCATAATTATTTTTATTAAATTATTTAATTTTTGAAAAAATTAAATTCTTTTTCTGTACTTACTTTATTTAGATTTTATGTCTCTTTTTTAGAAACAAGTATGAATCATATTATGAAAAAATATTTAAAAAATAATAAAATATTTAAAACTAATTCTTTGGATACTACAAAATCAGTTCTGTCGTTTCTCAAAGTGTCCCTTAGCTTTAACCCAGATTCGATGCGCATATGTTTATATTTTGGTTAGCCCATGTACTGATGTTGCTTCAACTCTAGAGCATACTTATCAGAGTCGGTTAGTTCAATCAGTTGAATTGAAAATCAAGTATTAAACTGGTTCAGTTAAATTAATATACTAATTTTGCGACAGAATAAAAAAAAATCTGTTAAACCGGCTGATTTTTAAAAAAATTGAGTGAACCGGCCAGTTTTTTAAAAAAATCAGTTAAATCACCTTTCGTCTTTTTATCACCTATAACTTTTTTTCCTCACAAAACTTCTTATATTTGATGATTAAATGATGAAATTTAGTATAAAATAAGATATTGTTCTATATTTTTTTTTTATATATACAAATATATTAAACTTATACATTAAGATAATTTCAATGATTATACTTATATTTTATTATTTATTACTAGATAATAAAAAATATATATTTCTTATTTTTTTTAATTTTTAATATATTAATTATAAAATTCAGTTGAACCGATTGAAACCACCGATTAAACTAATAAACTATAAACAGACTCTTCCATTCAATTTATTATCCAGTTTAATTCTGATATAGAGTATTTGAAGATTCAACTGAAGCCACAAATTTATTGTAGGCCTTTAATGGGTTCTTTCTAATGGGCCGGGGGCTTGGTACCATCAAGCCTTAAGGCACCAATATTCCAGAGACAAAGCAGAGCGGGCCTTTGGGGGGCCTAAGTTACATTGGGCCATAACTTTTTAACCTGTTGATTATGTAGTACGGGTTAGTGTTAAGAAACTTCAGTTGATAATGATTAAGATTTTAAGTATGTTATTTAGGGTTAGGAATTCTTCTATCATTTAGAGAGATATTTCCCTTTCTAGAGAGATAGAGACTTCCATTTCAATAGCTATTTTAAGGCAATAATATTTTTAAGCTTCATCTGTTTTCTTATTTTGTTAATTATCATAAACTAAATGAAGGTGTAGAAACACATTAAGATAAAATAATTAAAATCTCTCTATTTATTTGGCAGTCTAGAGTTTGACCTCCATGTCCCGTGCATACACACTTAGATTAGTTTTCCCTCCCCCATTGTGTACTAAAAAAAAAAAAACCTAAATAAAGGTAACTAATTAGGGGACCACCATATCCTCCTCATTAGAGGGAGGTCATGGTTTTAAGTCTCACTTCTCTCATTTAAGAAATGTGAGCATTATTTTCACCCAATTAATAATTGAGTTGATTTATTTGTCTGTGACCCATATTTAAAAGGCTCTTGTTACTATTAAGTTTGTATTATTCTATAGCTATATAATACTGTAATGTTGAATTGAATTGATTGATTTAAAAAAACTAAATAAGGGTAGAAACAAAAAAGGAAATTAAAAAAGAGAAAAACTTGTAGAGTTTAAAGTCAAATTGTAGCATTAAGGGCATTTGGCTATTAGACCCTGTAGGGCCAATGCAAAGGCAGTTCTAGATTGATTCTTGGTCAAAATGTGCATTGTTGTTCTTTAATAAACTTGATTTCTACTTCTCAAAACCTATCTTTGTCCCACTCTTCTCACAAAGAAGGGAGAGAAAAACTTGGAAAGTTCAAAGTCAAATTGATCATTAGCAAGAATGACATTTAGTTATTGAACCCTACAAGGCCAATCCAAAGATGGTTCCAGATTGATCCTAGGTCAAAATGTGGATTGTCAGCGCTTAACAAACTCAATTTCTACCTCTCAAAACATATCTTTGTTCCACTTCTCTCAAAAAGATGGGAGAGAAAAATTTGTAAAGTTCAAAGTCAAACTGATCAAAAGCATTAATGACATTTAGCTATTGGATCTCTACAAGACTAATCCAATGGCATTTCTAGATTGATCCTAGGTTAAGATGTGGACTGTTGTCCTTTAACAAACTCGATTTCCATCTTTCAAAACCTATATTTGTCCCGCTTCTTTTACAAAGAAGAAATCTACTGTGCATAGGACCATTAACGGATCCCACCTGTTGTAACAGAGTTGGAATAAAGATGAGTTACGAGCAATTGGGTTTTTCTCCATTTTAATTCATTTGTGAGAAAGACCTGACATGTAATGAGTCCACTTTCTCTCAAAAATAGATCATTTTTATTTCAATTGAAATAGAAAGGTACCGAACTAGGTGAGACATCAATCTTTTCTTTTAATTCAATTATAGATCAACATCATTAAGATAATTACTAATTGCTTACTAAGATACACACTGTGTCTGTTTTAATCAAATCAACCCATGTGATTTACATCAACCGCCATGCACATGTAGCAACAGATCAAAAAGTTTCTTTAATTGCTATTACACATGTGACAGCATTAGTGTGACAACATAACTATTTTAGACAGATGGAATTGTCTAAAAGCATTATTAAATGTAACGGATGTAATGTGTCAATATATATGAGTGCTTGTATGCCATTTGGTATCTCACACTTTATTAATCTATGCAACTACAATTAAAACTGAAAAGTGACACTATTGTTTTTGGTTTGACCATTTTAACCTAGTACAGTCACTTCTGTCCATTTTACACATTATCTAGTCTCATTTTTCTCGAAAAAATAAAATCAGAGACAACATATATCATACAAATATTCCAATATTTCATTATTGATAAAAATTTAGGGATAAATTATATTGACAGCTAGCTTATGAGATTTTTGACTATTACATTAATTTTTTCGGAGGTTTATGAAATTATACTCATTTTTCTTATTTTACCTAACAAACTACAAATGTTTCCTCTAGACAATTCTTTTTCAAAATAACAAAACTACATCTTTGATATTTTCTTTATTACAAGTCTTTCAATTTTGACCAATTTTTTTTTTTACTTTTTTTTTTATATAAAAATAAATTTAAGATTTTAATTAATATTTCTTTGAAAATGAAAAAAATAAAAAACTTTAGTCAAAATTGAAAAACTATATTTTAATGACCAAATACATTATATTTATAAGGTTAAGAAATTATCAATCCGAATAGAAAAAATAAAAAAATATTGGGAAAAAAATTGGAGTTTTTGAAAAATTAGAAATTAAATGAAATAAGGAAAAGATGGCCACAAATAGAACTTCATTCCCAATTTCCTAGACAAAATAATTATAAATCTAAAGCTTATTATTAATGGTAAAAAAGTGTAATTTTTTTTATAACTCGGTATCCATCCTTTGGTCGACTAATCTAAGAGACTAATTCTATCATCCACTAGTAGAGATAAAAAAGTCTAATTAAAAACCTAAACGAAAGAATTTAACCAAAATCTAACTTAAGTCGGAGTCTCAGTTCTTAATAATGTGATTGGCCAAATCTACGTCAACTAATACTTTTGCTAAGAATGGGAATTGGAACACACTCATTGCTCTAAAAAGACTTTAACAACTTATTCTACATTACTCTGGGAGAAAAAATCTTTTTTTTGATAACTTAGACTGATTCTACTAATGTAATTTTTGGTCGCATGACGTGATAATAAATCAAAATACTTTTTATGATTATTTTGCACATACTTGTGCTTGCAAGGAAAGGTGGTCCAAGAGGAGTTGGACCCTGTGAGAAGAATAAATCATTTTCGATCATATCATGAAACATTATAGAAGAAATACACATTTATTCTAGCACTTGACGATTAAGTTCTCCATGGTTATGTATGTTTACACACATATAAAGCGTCTATTGAAAAGCTGCCAGAACAACTGCAGTGCGTGTAATCTGGTCTTAGATTTCATAGAGCATTCCAACTTGCAAAGTCTTTCCCGGTGGAACTTCGAGTGTAGAAACTGCTGACCTGCAATTCTTCTGGAAAAACCTGTACAAGTAATTTATTGTGAAGCGGCCTAGCCATCCATTGCTCTTGTTTGCTTTCAGAATGGTCCTGCCCATCACAAATACTACTCCCTTCTCCATGGCTGCATCTAATTTTTGAGCTTCTTCTGTGCTTTCTAAATGATGGCGAAGTTTTGCCACAACTGAAGCAACATAGTCATCTCCCTCCATGTTTGACGAATCCTTGTAACCAAACTGAACTAAACACCTATACACTCCTTCGAGTCCCAATTTCCCTACCACCAACCTTTCCTCCGGGAGGACAGTTTTGATTGGGAGAGTTCTTACAGTGACAATTATCGTAATTTCGCGCACAGAACTTGTGTGCTGAATGTAATGGCGGATGATCGGTGGGATCCCATTGACGAGGTCAGTGCAGAAGAAGCAAATTCCGGGTGTTCGATAAACTGTCCCACTTGATAGTATTTGGTTCAGTTCACCTAAGCTCATTTTCCTCTCTGCTTCATATATGCTCTTCTTGCTCCTCCCATAGGTCCAAGATAACATGATTACCAAGAAGAAAGCTGAGATAGCAAATGGTACCCACCCTCCTTGAGGGATTTTGTTGAGCAAGGATGTCATATAAATGCCTTCAATTATGATAAAAGGCAAGAAAAAGCAACAGACGAGGAGAAAATTTATGTCCCAAATTACAATCATCACTAATGTTGTCAAGCAAGTCGTGATGAGCATGACCCAGACAACCACCACTCCTGTAAATCAAACAAATTCCCATTCAAAAACATTTGAAATAGAAGCGACGAAAGATATATAGGTATTGGAGAAGATGATTTACCATATGCATTTCCAATTTCAACACCTTGTTTGAATCCTACGACGAGAGCGATACAGATGACCATAAGAGTATAGTTTATTTCAGGAGAGTAGATTTGGCCCTCATGCTTGGAGGAGGTATGTATCATGTTGACCCTAGGGAAGCAACCGAGAGCAAGGGACTGCTTCACAATAGAAAAACTTGCAGATATCATAGATTGGCTTGCAACAATGGCAGCCAGTGTAGATATGACAAACATTGGCCAATAAACTGTGTCAGGAATGGAACTGTAAAAGGTTGTGCTAATTTCATTAGGGTGTTTTATCAAGTAAGCTGCTTCGCCAGCATATGTGAGGATCAATGCTGGATAAACAAACAAAGAGAAAGCCAACTGCAAGAGCCATCATTCTATTCAAGTTAACAATATGAACAAAACAATAGCTGAGGTAACTTTATAGGAAGATCGCCATTGATTACCTGAATTGCTTTCTTGTTGAAGTGGCCCAGATCAGCAAACATGGCCTCAGCCCCTGGCCCATGATTTAACAAGTATGAATCATGATAATACTAATTAATGAAACAATCTTTTATTATTTAAACAATCAGACCTTGTATAACTGGTTTATCAATAGATTTTCTTTCTTCTAAGCACAAGAAAGTGGTCCCAGATGCATATATTACACTAAACCCCTCTACCTTATATTTAGGGAAGAGAAGATTCATTGAAATTGAAATAGAATAAGTGGATATTGACTTGTCGGGTCCTTGTTGATCTAATACGACAAAAATGGGCAATGTGTGAATTTTCCATCACGAGTTGGGGCAGGGGCTTCAGAAAAAATTTTGACCCATTTTTTTTTTGTTTTGGATATTTTTATAATTTTCTATTCAGATTAGTATTCTATAAGATTTAGTAGTTGTTATTCACATTAGTAGTTGTTATTTACATTAGTAGTCTTTATAGCTCCATAAATATTAATAATATTTGTATTTTAAAAATAGTTTTTAGTTCCATCTATATCTATAATATTTTAGTTTTGAATTTTAAAAAGGAAAATTTTGTTGAGTTGGTTATTCTCATGTTATTTGAATTTTAAAAAATTCTTACTTCGATTCTTTTACGTTATCGTACTGAGTTTGTAAAAAAATTGTTACTTATAACTATCAGTTTTATGTTTTATTTTTCAGAAGAAAATGTATACCTGTTATGCACAAGAATATAGCACCAAGGAGCTCCCATCCGGTCTTACCATTTCTGGAAAAGAATCTGATTATATAGTGAGGTGACAGGGCCTTGAAAATGGTTGGTTCGTACTTCACAATATTGTGAATACTAATTGCAACATTTGATGTAAACCAGATTAGCGTGATTGGAGAGAAGGAGAAGCTGACTTTACTTGTCCCACACTGTTGGAAAATGAAGAGAGCTAGAAGCAGCACAACCGCCATGAGAACAACATGTTCTGTGAAGGAAATCATGAATTGGAACTCGGATTAATTTTGCTAAAATTGATGTAGTTTTCATCATTGCAATAGATTCGTTGATTTGTGTGTTCGTTGTGAAAGTTTTGGTGGGTTAGGACAAAAAGCTCACTTGATTTTATCCCTGAGGAAAGAGACTGAATCCCTTGAAGGGCTGAGAGAACTGCATCAAAAAACGAGTAATCGAGTGAATAAAAAAAACACTACATACGATTATATATAATAAAATATGATGCTTTATTTATGCATGAAAGAATAAGCTATTAATCAGAAGAAAATGCAGATATATATATATATATAGGAAAAATTACTCATAATACCCCTTGGTTAGATGGACGTGCACATCTGATATAAACGTAGACTACTGCCGTTAAAATTAACTTTTTCTTTTTTTTAAAAAAATTTATGAAAATACACATAATTAACTCATGTAATTTAGTTCAAACCGTAATAACTCGTGTATTTGGTGCTTGAAAGACAACATGATATTATATATTTTGACAAAAAAGTTGATGACTTCATTTGAATTTTAACGAGTAGACAAGATATTATGTACACACGAGGCTATGCCCAGATATATGTATGTAAACACATCAAATAGAGATATATATGCTTGAGAAAATAGAACTTACCACTAGTGGCAGGAGTGAGAGCACCATCGCCAATAACCATGCAAGTTCCAAGCAACACAATGAAGGTTAGGAGGGACTGAGCTGTTAAATTGCTCTCAAGGAAATTTTTAGTCTTAGATTTAATAGGACTTCCTCGGGTGTAATATCTCATATTGGCATCAGATTCCAATCTTGTGTTTTGAATGGTAAGTTTGCTTCGGAAATTAAAATGCCGACAGAGAAACGAATACAGAGCAAACGTACCACCTTCTCCATGATCATCAGCACGAAGAACAATAAAAACATATTTGATCAAGGCCACTAAAGTTAATGTCCAGAAGATTAGACTGAGGATTCCCAGTAGATCATCTTCGCCAGGGCTAGAGAGGCGAATAGACGAGAAAACATAGAGAGGAGAAGTTCCAATATCTCCATACACAACTCCTAAAGATTGGTAAGCCAACAGCAATGTTTGCTTTGCATGATAGTCCTGAAAAAAATAAATAATAACCCTCGTGTATGTATATTTATATATATATATATATATGTGTGTGTGTGTGTGTGTGTGTGTGAACATACATTCCTTTTATGGATCGCAATCAGAAAGTACCACCTTCTCCAGAGACATTGCATTGGAAATATTTTTGGGACATAAGAAAATTAAGAAATTAAAGCTAAGAATCTGTGTATAAGTGTGTCTTTATATATACATTTATAGACTTGAAGTACATGTATATGGAAGCCGAAAAAAAAAAAGGAAGTACATGTATAAAGCTGAGAAAATTTATATTTACCAACTTTTGAAGTACATGTATATACGCATTAAATATATGTGTCTATATATATATATATAATACACACATTTCTATACTGGAAGTACATGTCTAAAACTGAGAATAATTATATAAATTGGAATTATATATAATATAATGTATTTATATGGGTATATATATATATATATATATATGAAAAATGTTAAGTTGAGTTGCGAGTGACCGTCATTCGGAATTTGATTGGTGCGTATATTGTACGCTCATTCGCGATTCAATCAGTGCGTGTATTGTACACTCGTACGGGGTGGCACATGGTATGGCTACATGTAATGCACACGCTAATCAGATCGCGAATTTTTTTACTCGTAATTGTTCGTAACATTTCTCGTATATATATATATACATATATATATATATATGCATTTAAACAAAAATTTTATATAACGAAAATGCCAACATATCCCAAAGCATCTAATGAGTCAAAGGTGAAAGACAAATTATAAATATTTTTTAACAATATTTTCCCAAAACCCAGTACAATTTGTTTTTGAATTACGTTCATTCAAATATCAAATTGATTGAGGCGTGACACTTTTATCCAACTAATTTATCCTCGTTCATTTTTCCATAATATATGAACAACACCACATAGGCATATGAATTGCTCTAGTCGTTATACTATCAGCTAGCAGAATCAAAATCCACATACACATGTAACAAGCTTGTAGCTTAGTTGGTCTAACAAGTAGCTAACAATAGTATATGCATAAAATTGTAAACGGATTGGATTAAAATTATTTAATTTTTATTTATAAAATATAATTTCGGATCAGATTTTCTTATGAGTTTACATGTAAACTAAGTATTGTTCTTATTATAACCTCTCAAATTCAATTAACAAAACAATATGTGAATCATCAAGATAAAAACCAAAAGAAAAACTAAAAATGAAAAAAATATGTTTTTACCATAGGTTTCCGTAAGGGAGGCTGGTATAAGTGAAAGAAACTCAGTGATTTATGCAGCATATTGGTGCATTCAACTTCACTGCTCGGTTGGTCACAAGACTTAGAAACACCATTTTCGCCGCCAATGCTTCCACCTTCAAGCTCTTCTTCCACTATCTGGTTAGCGATTGCTCTGGAATCCTCCATATCTGCCCCTAAAAGTCTCCACCACTCTCAACCCAATGCTATTAGCTATTACCATATGTTGCTTTTTATAATCCAAAGTTTTTGACATGCAGACGCACAAATGTTTGAAGTCAGCAGCGAACAAGGAGAGACGACAAAGTCACTATTAGAAATTGGTGATAGATCCAAAAGGACAACAACTATGCATACCAAATAATTGAATAAAATAAAACCCAGATAAAGATATCCAAGGTATCACCTTATCCGTGGTTTCACACTTTCACTACCTTCGAGAGTGAAACAAGGCCGGTTCTATACAATAGAACACCTAATACAATAATGTGATAATTTTAATTTTAACTTTTTTTAACAAGAAAATGTTATGTTTCTTAAATTTGTATCTCAAATAATTTGTCGTTGACATGACACTTGATGATAATATTTGAAACTTGAAGTCTTTAACCTTAGATTTCTAATTTGATTATATTATAGATACATAAAACTTAGAGCCTTCTTTTTAACTGAGACCTAAAATGATTACTTTGTTGGCTTTATGATAAAATCTAGATTTCTTACCATAAATTTTTTTAGGAAGGGTTGAAAGTTTTAATGGGAGAATTTTTTGTTCGGCCAAAATTTTTAGTTGAAAAATGAATGAGATAATGAGACTCTTAAAATTTTTAGTAGGATAATTTCGAGTGAGAAATGAGAGAAGTAATGAGATTTAATAATAAAAATTAAGTTGAGTCAAAATTTTGAATTGCGCCTAACTTGAAAAGTGTCAAGATTTTACATGTATGAAATTTTGTTTCTAAAATTTGGAGTGGGTTCTAACTTGGGGCTGTTTACCTATACATACGCCCTTGATTATGCTACATATATATGCACAAGAAGTTATTTCAGGCACTCATTATATGTGTTGATGATCTCTATGATTTTAACTCTATAATGAGTCTCACTTATATTCTACAAAATATTCAAATCATAAAAGTTGTCACACCATATAATGAAATTATAAAATAATTTTTCATATATACATGCAAAGGATAAGGTTTCTTTCGTCTCCTATGATTACACAGTAATAATGATACTGGCCCCATCTCTCATGACCACTCCCACAACTCTCACCTTTCTCATGGTGAATAATTCTTGGATGAACCAGTCCATGGACAAAAATATTGTAATTTGCCAATTGGTTGAATGGTGAAATGGACACATATTTAACAAAATATCATTTAGTGGATTTGATGTCACATGATAATATGATATTTCAATAATACTTTGTCATATATATTATGTCATACTAAAAAAATAGACCATATCACACATAATAAAATAATATTAAAAAGATACATTATTATGTCACTATACCTCAATGCTAATTAGGGGTGTGGATCGGTTCGGTTTGGATTATAGTAGAACCAAAACCTACCTGACTTTACATGGTTCTAAAACAAGAGAACCAGAATTGAAGTCTTGTGGACTCGACCCAACCCGAACCGAAAATTTTCGTATTGAATTAGATTGGATCCGGTCCGTTTAGTTTTATTTTTTTTATTATGTCCAATTCACACACTGATATATATATATATACACATATATACATATATTGATATGATATATATATATATATATAAACACACTAATATACACATATAATATATATTGATATGATATATATATCATATCAGTGTGTCTATATATATGATATCAGTTATATAGACACACACTATGTGTGTGTATGTATATATATATAGACACACACACACACACTAATACACACATATTATTTATATATTTATTATATATATTTAAAAATTTAAGAAAAAAAATTAAGAATTTTTTTTTATGAACAATCTGATTTTTGAATTAGGTCAGTTTATCAGAACTTTGAACTCGAACCAACCTGAAAAAATTAGTTTTGAAATTGACCCAACTCAAACCTTCTTTGGAATCGACTCAACCCGACCCATTCGGTTAAGATCGGTTCGAATTTACGATTTCTAATTTTTTTGTGCACCTTTAATATTAACGTCAGTCGTGAATAATTGTTACTTACGATCTGATTAATACGTGTATTACTCACGTATGTGTAATCGCATAATATAACAGTGAATTTAATATACGCACAAATTAAATCACAGATTTCACGCTCACAACTTACGGATATTCTTCAGTTATGAGGTGGAAGTTTGTCGGAGAATCCTAAAGTTAACAAGATAACATTCGGCCGAGCTCCATTATTTGAATTTAAAAATGATCTCATTACCTAGTTGGGACAAAAGTACATTGACACGTGTTAAGGAGATGGATCATTTTCATTATACAAAGGTCATTATTGTAGGTGGATGCTTGCAAGCTAATTTAGATTAATTAATAGAATTAGTTTAAAATTCAAACTAAATCTCGTTAAATTGAATACCACGGCATGATGATGGGGACATGTGGGGGCAATTGAAGGCCCGATTACCCTAGTTAAATCCAATAATTAGATTGTCACTTCTTATGCAATGGTGGGTTAGGAGATTTTCTCTTGTCTTGAAGTCTTCTCTCTTCATTAGTTGGATTGGATATAAAATTGGCAATCGGTGACACAATACGTAAATACGGTTCAAAAGTAACATAAATTTAATAAGTTTTGGATTTGGCTTCAACTTATTCAACTAAAAATTCAGTCAAACATAATTAATACAATTATTGTTCGTGTATTTAAGTTGACCCGATTGATTCAAAATTGACCCGTTTATTAAGCATGTCCAGTGATTTGAATTTGATCTGTGACCCAAAAGTAACATGTTTAACCTGTTAACTCAAAATTGACATTATTAACACGAATAATATGTTTTTCCTCTTTATTATAATACCAATGATATAAAGATATTTTCAAGAAGTTATAAATTATTAAATAATATAATTATTAACGTTAATCATGAATATAAGTATTATAATTATTAATATAAAAATAATAAAGATATAATAATTTAATTTCGTTTCAAACAGGTTATTTGTGTTAAACATATTTAATAGTTAAACAAGTTATTTGGATTGTATCGGGTCATTCTATTTGACACGACCTATTTATTAAAGAGATTAGTCGAGTCGTGTTCTGATCAGAAAAGTTAACACGATTTCTTAATTTGATCATATTTGGATTGATATTATTTTTAAAATATATGTCTCTTAATACGATCCGAACATAACATGCAAACACAAATTGCCAGCCCAAGTTGGATATAAGAATGTTTGCAAGTGAATTGAGCTTGGCTCGGTCATTTTGCAAGGATATTTAAGAATCCATATAATGACAAGTTGGATTGTCTGATTTAGGCTCAACTTATCTTATTTTTCATGAATTTGTGCTCAAATAACTTGTTTAATCAAATGAAGTTCAACTTAACGCATAATGCAAATAAACTTGAAATTTAAATTTCGGATCAAATTATCTATTAGAATTCTTTTAAATATGAGATAGTACATTTAAGGGGAGTTAATTCCACATATAAGGTAGGGTGGGGTTGGATTTTTATTTACAATTTCAATAATCAAATGAGATTAGTTCAGTTAATAATTCATGATTTTTTTTTAAAGAGAGAAGTCACCTTTTTCGTAATTTTGGGCGCTTATAAAATAATAATTGTATAATAAATCTTCGGTTGATAAAATAAAAATTTACAATTTCAACAAAATTAATGTAACTTAATTAGCCTATATATATATAGTCATACATACGTGTGGGCGTGGGTGTGTATGTATAGAAGAAATGCCATTCTAGTTCACAACTTCACATATTAGGTAGGATAACACTGTACCGAATTTTAAAGAAAGTTAATACTTGCACCTAATTAAAGCGAGGAAATTATAGTAATTCTGAAAAATAATTGTCGCAAAATCAGGTAAAATGCTTTATATTTCTTCAAATGTGAAGGAATTTGACACCCATATTTTAATAAGTTTTTTCCATAATATTAAGGTTCAATATTACTAACATAAAGTCAGAGGAATTTCTCATTGTATTTAAAAAAAAAAAAGACTACTTTTATGGAGCATTATTAAAGTTTGAATTGCAATTTAAAATTGGATAGGTGGGAAAGAGCATTATTAAAGCCATCTTCAGAAGTGACTAAAATTTATATTCAAATTTGAGTAAAAGTTTCATTTGAGCTTGTTATTTTTTAATAGTTCATGAATACTGTAAATTTGAATTTGTAAATATTAGTTTACAAACTTGAGTTTAAGTTTGAATAAAAATTATATATATATATATATATATATATAAATTAAGATTTTGACTCTAATTTAAATTTGTGCCTAAGTAGAGATGCCCTAAGGCATTCACACGATACACAATTTTGGAAATGTATTTAATTTAGGCCGAAGGGCCCATGGACCACAATCCTCTTTCATTTCTCCTTTCAGCCCAAAAAATATTTAACACTTTATCGGGCCAAGGTTTTATCGGCTTCGAGGACTATGGTCCAAGGACCATAAAATATTTGCTCCAAACTACGGTTTAACCCAAATTTGATGAGCAACTGTTTATATTTTGGCAGGCAAATTACTGATGGTGCTTCAACTCTAGAGACTTGAAGATTCAACTGAAGCTACAAATTTATAGTTGGGTTTTAATGGGTTCTTTCTAATGGACCGGGAGCTTGGTACCATCAAGCCTCAAGACATCATCAATAGTTCCAGAGATGAACAGAACGGGCCTTTGAGGGCCCTAAGTTGACTGGGGCGTAACTTTTTAACATGTTGATTAAGTAGTATGGATTAGTGTTAACAAACTTCAGTTGACAATGATTAAGCATTCAAGTATGTTATTTAGGGTTAGGAATTCTTTTATCATTGAGAGAGAGAGAGAGAGAGAGAGAGACTTCCATTTCAATAACTGTTTTAGGGCAATAATATTTTTAAGTTTCATCAATTTTCTTTTTCAATTATCATAAATTTAATCAAGGTAACTAATTGGATCACCATGTCTTTCTCCGTAGAGAGAGGTCATGAGTTTAAGTTTTTCTTACCTTATTAAGGGATATGCGAACATTATTTTTACCCAATTAATAGCTAAATTGGTTTATTTGTTCATGACCTATACAGTTAAAAGACTTTAATTACTCTTAGGTTTGTATTTTTCAATCAATGACTGAGTTGTACTGGGCCCACTCCCACTTACAAATAGATCAGTTTTATTTCAATTGAAATAAAAAGGTACCAAATCTAGGTAAGGCGTCTATCTGTTCTCTAAACTTAATTGTAGTTGAGTATCATTAAGATAATGATTAATTACCTACTAAGATACACAATGTGTTTCTTTTAATCAAATGAACCCTTGTGATTTACTTTGGGTATCTCACACTTTATTAATCTATGCAACTACAAGTAATTAAGACTGGAAAGTGACACTCACTAATGTTTTTTGTTTGGCCATTTTAACCTAATGCTTTTCTGTCCATTTTACACATATATATCTAGTCTCATAGACAACATATATCATATAAATATTCAATATTTCTGATCACTACTGTATCATTGATAAAAATTTATGAGTAAATTATACTGATCTCTTTTAAAATTTTTAATTATTGTACTGATATTTTTTAAAATTTTTAAAATTATATTGGCATCTCCTACTTTTATTGACAAACTATAAAAATATTCTTCTCCAGTCAAATTATTTTCAAAATGATAAATTGCCTCTTTTTTTTCAATTTTGACCATTTTTTAATTTTTTTTATTTTATAGAAAATAAATTTAAGGTAAATAAGTTATTTTCATTTATATAAAAATAAGTTTAAGATTTTAAACAATATTTATTTGCTAATGAAAAGAAAATAAAAAATATAATCAAAATTAAAAAAATGTATTAAAAAAAAAAGGACATGAAAGAGACACTATTGTGATTTTGAAAAAAAAATCAATGAGAAGACATCAATGTAAAATGGACAGATTAATATAATTGTTAAAAATCTTAAGTTAGTCCGCACATATACATGTATATGTATATATGTGTGTGTGAGTGTGTCTATATATATATATGTGTGTGTGTGTGTGTTTTTCTAGTCGTTCCTCGAGCCTTTACCATGTCGTGGGATCATTATTTTTTTCACAAAATGTCGATGATAAGAGTAATACAAGAAAAAGCTCAGAAAGTAAGAACTGAAGAGCAACGCCTGGGAATTCCAAAAACAATATAATATTATCAAATTTGGCTAAAAAAATTAAACCCATTAAATTAACTTAATGTAAGTGTGCCTCATTTTGTTATTTTTCAAATATTGGTGCATAAGACATGGTGACCCATGTCCTATATATCTAATAATTGTTTAGTATAGAAATTATACGTGTCACACCCCAATCTCTACAAAGATCTGATACGAAGACAAAGCCGAGATTAAAATAAAATCTGGCAAAAGGGTCGTGCCCCCGAGTGCAGAGAGAGCATGGTCCCTGGAAATCTGCTTCATTAATTTTAAACCTAACCTCGTCAGTTCCATGAACTTGAATTCAAGGGGTTCTCTCTCTCTCTCTCTCTCCCTCCCTCTTGAAGACAATGTTGAGAATGACAAGTTGACTCCCACTTTAGGTTTTTTTTTTTGGGGTGAATAACTACGTGGTTGTGAAGCTTCCACGTGTGCACATTGCAAAACTAGTTGTTGACACTAACTCCCCTATTATTATTATTTTTGAGAGTGATGTTTACCCAACAATTTTTCCTACTCTTTTTTTAATGTGCCTAGTTAATTAATAAGATTGATGGTATTAATATGATACAATTGAGTTTTTTTTTTTGGCAAAAATTTGAACTCTTTTTTTTTTTTTTAAATTGAGAATATAATATCACTAAATTTATGCTCATTTTAATAATAATTTTTTTACTCTTTTTTTAATACAACGATAAAAGTGGGAGACATCTGATTTGTGTGTGTAAGTGAAGCTTCGAAACTAGGTTATACGTGTGAAGAAATGACACTTTTGACACTTTAGATAGTTTGGTCCTAATATCTCATACTTAAAACACAAGGTAACTCTATTATGATCTTCAGATTCGAGTCATAGAAACATCATTTCTACTTGCACGCAATGAAGGATCTAAACCATAAAAATAAAAATAAAATTGGGATGGATTTCTAATTTTTAAGAAAATTTCTTTAAAAACTAGAGGTCAAAAGTTAAAATTTGAAAATTGGTTTTGGGTGGACTATTGCCCTCGACTTATACCTAAAACGCCTCTGTTTGTAAGATAAAATTATGTACATTTAACACTGTTCAAATCTTACTGATTGAGCTTCACACGGTGGGTAGCCTTTTTTTTTTTTGACATGCTTGCATAAAATGTCATGCATTGGATTCAATATTTGGCTAAAACTAAAAGCCTAAAAGTAAAGCTAAATCATGCATAACAATTTGACAAGCCATAAAATGGGATCCTGAGCTTCCAGCATATGAACTGAGTTTGAGTGGAGAGAATTAGAAACATATGTGCGTATAAAATACTTTCTTGGTACCGAAAGCCCTTCAGTTTCCCCATTTTCAGGGCTTTCTGGGATACAAATTAGGTAGCCTAAAGGTATCAAACCCATTTCTTCCAGCTCTTTATTTATTATTTGTGGAAAATTTTTAGCTCCAACCTTTACATGTTGGAGACAAAAAACAAACGGAAGAAAACATTTTCCATCCACCAAATTCCCCATTTTGAGGCATCAAAAATGCATTCCAATGTCTCCCTTTCTCTCATTTTCAGAGCATTTGGAATCTCAGACCAATATAAGTTCCATAAAACAAAAAAGTACCAAATCCACTTTCCCACTCTTTATCTGGAAAAAAATTAGAATTGAAAAATAAACAAACAAGGATTTACAAAAAGGGGGAAGAAGAGGAAATTCTTAGGCTTCGTCCAAACGGGGTACACGACGTCCCCGAGTGGGTCAGAGGACGCCGATCACCAGCCACTAGCTTCCGAAAATACAAAAGAGTGAAATGTCAAGTGGGAGGGGCCCACAGGCAGAACCGGTCACAGACCTTGTTGTCAAGTCTTGAGAATAAATTTGTCACAATCTGTCCGAGTTAAGTAGTCCTAGACTTTTCCCCCAGTCCTTTTTCGCAAAGATTTTTAGGTTATATAATTTACTTTATCTTTTCTTGTTACTTGAGGAGAGAAAATAAATAATTTTAAAAAAAATGTTTGAAATACCGGGATGATATTTTTTTAATTAACGGATGTATTTGATCTTTTTATTTAAATTTTAAAGAAGAATTATGATAAATGATGTAATCTGATAAACCACTCGAATTTATCTAGTATTACTTTTATTTTTTGGGTAACCCGTCTCTATCAACAATAACCTTTGATAGCATGGCAGTCTTTGAAATATTCTCATGAAATTTCACAGGTGACCCGAAAAAGTTATTATTTTCTGTAAAATTTGAATTCGAAAACGTAGTGTAACAAGCACAAACCTCATAACCCGCTATTATCTCAAATAATCTCTCGAGTTAAAATAAATTATCTTTACTTGTTTAAAAAGTTGTGTTGGCAAAATTAACTTTTCAGTTTAATAATTTAAAAGTAAGTTTTTTTTTTTTAAGGTGATATATTCGCGAAAAATTCCCTTAAATGTTTCAATAGAATTGAGAATACTTTAATTCAACACACTCTCTCTTCCACACACGCGCGAGGATACAAGTGAGCAAAGTTCACTTGGGTCATGGTTTGGATTTAAATTTAAACATATCAAACAACACCAAACATGCATAGAGCTAAAAATTGAAGAATTTATATTTTGGATTTTTATATTTTATTTTTGAATGCATATTAGAAATTGAGTAACCACATACATTATATGCATTTAAGGTTGTAAATGAATTGAGTCTGAATGAGGAACAGGTTATTCAAACTCGGATTTGTTAAATTTAAAGACCTTTAAATTGTGTTAATTAAAGTTTGATTTATTTAAATTTTGAGCCTATTTTAAATGACCTTTTAATGGAATTGATTATAAATCAGTTTAAGTAGTTTAATTTTTAATGTAGTAATAGAGTGCTAAATACTTTATCGATTCAAGTTTGAATTAATTTTAATAAATAAGTTATAAGTTTTAAAATATATTCACACTTAACTTATGTTATGAGTCGATCTCAATTAAATTTTTTTTATTTAGTTATAAATGTTATCCAAGTATGCAAAGATGAAGCAAAGCCTCTTAACATCTCATTATTGGTACTGGAAATATATTTCCTCTTTGTATAAATCTAATTATATGCTGACAAAATGAGTACAATTTTGAAGCAATTCCAGTATATGTAATTGTATGAATTGGATTTTATTTCTGTAATTGTTACAATATGATTCTATAATACATTTTTCGTTAACCAAAAAAAAAAAAAAGAAGCAATTGAAGTATATGCAATTATATGAATTTCTTAAAAAATTGAAAATGTTTGGAAAAAGAGTATACTTCAAATAATGTTTTATGACAATTCATTCAATTGTATATTCATTTAACTGACGATTGAGTGAGCAAAGTCTAGATTTTTAATGGCTGGGGAGTGGCTTTATATGTCATATTGTCACCATATTGAACTTTATACTGTGTATAAATGTGCTTCAGACAATGAAGGTATGGCTTTTCTCATGGTCAAAGAGACTTTGCAGGCGGTGCCGGATTGAGACCTAAAATTTAGAGAAATAAAAATATAAAAATTAAAATTTAAGAAAGTATTTTTGTAAAAATATGCAAATTTTGAAAGGTATTTTCTATTTTTTAAAAAATAAAATTCTATAGAAATATGTTTAGAAATTCTATATTTTTAAACTTTGGAAGCCAATGCCCCTAGCCCCCGGTAGATACTTGTGACCCCAATTATCACACAAGAGGAACAAAGGTTATTGGATTCAAGTTAGAATAAATTTTTTACTAAGGGTGGGTCTGGTAATTACGGGAAGAAAAACATAGTCTAGTACACGTAAGTTGATCGAAGATACTCCCTTACTGATTCATAAAAAAAAAAAAAAAAATTCTTACTAACATTAATTTAGAATTTATGTTACTCAACAATGTTACATTTCTCAAATTCTTATTCCAAGTAAAGTGATAGTGATGTGCCAATACATCAATGTGTAACATTAGATAAGTGAAATGTCTCATCTTTCAAAACTCACTTTTGTCTTACCTCTCTCTCCAAGGTAATTCATCACTTATATTACCTATATGGGACTCATTAGTAGACCTTACCTTTGTAAGAAAGTTTGGACAAAAGTATGTTATGAGAATTGAAATATTTATCTTTATTTCCAATAATATAGTGCTAAATTGATTGAAATGTAAAATTTGTAATAAGATTTAAGAAAGTATAACATTATTGTACATAAAATAGAGTAAAATGATGAGACAAAATCAATACAAGTGACACAAAATAGTTGTGAAGTTCTTAGTATCCGAGTGGCATCTCGTGCCTCTACTCAAGGAAGGGGGCATGATTTCTAGTCTCCCACGTGGAGCATGTGCTAGTTTATTAATTTTTCAACCAATGACTGGGCTCCTGTGATTATTTTTAAATAGTATTTTTACTACACAATTAACGTTAGTGATGTAAAATAAGTGACGAATCTTTGATGACTTGAAACGACTCGAAAAATGGGTAACGTGTTTCTGTGCGAGTTTCTTGATTTTGACCCCCTTTGGTGATATTTTGATTTTTTAATTTTATTTGAATTATTATTAATAATATTTTATTCGAATTAGTAGTCTTTTAACTCTTCAAATATGACATAAACTGACTTTTATTATTAAATTTTTAATATTATATTAGATTTTGAAACTCTAGTATTATTTGATTTTAAAAAAAAATTAAGTATTTTTTTTTCACATTTTTGTACCGCATTAGTTGAAAAAAAAATGACAAAGAATGGTAGAGATAAAGGTTTTGTTTGAGTTGAAATAAGTTTGAATTGAGTTAGGTATAATATATATACACACACACACACATATATATATATATATATAATATACAGACACACGCATACACATACATGCATACGGAGGGAGACCAACATCTCTTGCTTCTAAAAGACGCCTGTGACTTCTTCATAATGGAAGATAATATTAGTTTAGATTAGTTTGATTTTTTTTTCCCCACTTATTGGATTCAGCAAACTTCTTTAAATTTAGTTACATTAAAATCCGAGCTGAAGTGATTGTTCTTGCTCATTCACTAAGACCAACGCCATAATAAAGCTTCCATGTCGTGTGGGTGGTGGCCCTTCTTTTTAGAATAGATCTTGTTCATTTTTTTTTTCAAATTTTTTTGGGATTAATTAGAGAAACATAGGGATTAAGTTACAGTTTTCTTCCCTTCCATTTTCGTTTATTTTATTATCAATTGAACCAATTAATTTCCTCATTATTCTTTAACCATTTATTTTTTCAAAGACAGTACAATTTCATTTTGATTTTCTTGATTATCGTGTTTTTTTTTTTTTAATCTTTTGAATTGTATGCACATATATTGTATTATATTCTTATTGCTTCATTTATCCCTTGCTAGCTTTGAATTCTTTAAATTTGTGATCCATTCACTACTCATATGATACAAAAACAAACGAGGTGTAACCAAGAATTTAAATATAATTACCAAAAATACTTCGAAATATAAATAAAACAGAAGAAGAATCAGTATAATAATCTCATTAATCATGCGACCTTTTTAAAATTAATGTAATTGTAAAATGTCACAATATTTATTTCTTTAATCAAAATGACATTAATTGGGTGGCTCAAAAGGGTCTCATTAACTTATTCTAAAGTATAAAACTGACCCAATTTCTTTTTTTCTTTTTCTTTTTTTGTAATTTTGTGGGATCGATTCAGAAAAAACTATCCAAAAATTTTATATCACAATATAGATGTAATATTTTTCTTTAAAGTCAGCAGGATCAATTGACCTCACTCAAGTTTACATATGGTACCAATCATTTACAAAAAAAATTTGATCCAGTGTTCGAATTCTAATCCGATAATTTTTTTTAGAATGTAAAATTATAACATATTCACTTATATATATTTTTTTTTTGCTATTTTTTCTGTGTAATGTTTAAAAAAGGAAAATTAATTTTATTTACATTACCTTCCCATTTCCCTTACTAAATGGGTCTATATATAATGGAAATGGAACATATACTATCAAACAAATACTTAAAATTAAATGAAGGGGGGTTTTTTCCAACCTCAAGAAATTTGTTCCATCTTGCTGAGATTTATTGCAAGAATGAATCCAAAACATTAATACCAGAATAATTTTAAGATGTTTGACACATATTTTCACTTATTTACTTTTAAAATATTGTCAAGGCCAATTCCACAAAAAAAGGTTAAGTGGCTGTTCAAATTTAAGTATTTCTACGAAACTTAAGTGGGTCTTACAAAATGTTCAAATCATTTTTTGTGACTGTTCATATTTAAGTATTCATAAGGAACTTACATGAATTTTACAAAATATTTAAATCTAAGCATAATACCATCAAATGAGACGTTTTCCCCATTTTTCTCCCACCAACAGCACCTCTTATACCGCCTAGAAACAGGTATGCATGCAGTGGCTGAGACAGGGGCCAGGGGGGACTGCAGAAATTCAAAAAGAAATTATGAACGTGCCCTCTGAAAATTTTCATATTTTTATAATTGTGTCTTTAAATTTTAATTTTTATATTCTTGTCTTTTTTACTTCAATGGTCTAAATCCGTCACGGTATGCATGGGCTATATTTGGACAGGCAAATGACCTATAAAAAAAACCTAGATAAATATTAAAACCAGCACAGAAAAGAAAGAGAAACAGTTGAAGTTTACAACGTGTAATTACTACATGCATGCATGAACCAGAAGATAAACATATATAGGCCCTTGCTGAGAAGAAACATAAAAAGTATGATTAGCTAATTAGCTGGTTGTCACTCTAATCAAGACCATCTGGGGCTTGATGACAATTAACTTATTCTTGATCGAGAGGGCTGATTTGTGACTAATGACCAAAAAATCAAAGGGAGGATCTTGGGCTTGATGCTCATTGACTTATCCCGTGCTAGTTTTTAGCAAACCACCAAATATGCACATAATATGACAAGTAGAAATTTCGTTGTTTTAGAAGCCAAACAAACCTCAATATATATAGTATATATCTGTCACACACACACACACACACACACATATATATATACGTAGAGCTGTAGTCAAACGGTAATTTGTCTAGCTCGATGTATTTCTCTTGCTTGTCTTTTGTTGTATGGTTCAATGGGACAGAGTCCAAGAGAGAGCTAAAACGTAACACAAGTTGGGTTTTGTCTTTGTTGATCCACATAGATGCCACTCTCTAAAACATGGGATCTGGATTTTAAGCACACTTTTATCTACAATTTCATGTCTAGTGTTTCACTAAGAAAACATCCCGGGAGAAAGGGGCAGCCTTTGAGCTACTGATATAGGTGTCCTGTCATCATTCTTTGTACTTAGACACATAATAATTAAATGCTAATTCGATTATTTTCACATATATATGTATATACACACGCCAGCATACTTGGAGAGGGCGGGCTTAGGGCCACCGCCGCAGCCGCCCCCATAGATTTGAGAAAAAAAATTTCTACTAAAATTTATTATAATTTAAAAATTATTTTCCTAAAACTTATAATATTTTCACACAGCTCCTTGGTGTGTCACTCTGTCTCCTACATCAATGCCTTCAAATGGGATCCATTCCTCACTTTATTATTATTATTATTATTTTGTGATGGTGAATTTAAACCCTCAAGTTTGTTAACAATTTTATCCATATTAATGTTTTTTTCTGGTAATTCATATTAGTGCTTGTTTCGTTTGAACATCATTTTCAAGGATCAAATACAAAAAAAAAAAAAAAAAAATTGAAGATGATGTTACTCTTTTTTTGGTCAGAAAGTTTTTCGTCATTTATTGTTTGTCAAGAACTTAAGATTATATGGTCATCGAAAAGGCTTCGGTAGCAGCCGCTTTGATGTTAAAGTTAGTAACAAAATTAAAACAGTAATTCAAGTGAAGAATTCAACATAAATTAAAAGCTTACGTTCTGCGTTTATTTATAGGTCGTAGATATGCTAAGTTGAGTAGGATCAGGAGTTATAAAAGTAAGGATTCGAAGATATCTGAAGATAGTAGTTGTCATATTGAACTCTGTTTCCTTATTCTGATATCGGTAGCCTATAAAAGGCGGTGATAAGCTCTCATTCGTGCTTGGTTGACTTGGATAAAAATAACTTTTTTCGATCTGTAGCCCGAAGAGATCTTTATAGACACGTGCCATGCTCCGAATATGATTGTTAATTTATGGTATATTAGAAGATATGTAACATTAGTCCGCCGTTATGTATGTTTTTAACTTCTGCATAATGTGATTTTGAAAAATAACACATAATACCACATCACATTAAATATAAATATAAAAATAAAAATTGGGGATATATAAAATTACTTTTTTATTGGTTATTGATCACATCATTTGAGTATTAAATAACCATTATAAGGCAAACACTATTCATGTTGAGCCAAACTAAGGTTGGAAAATTAGCATTTGATTGAAAGGAAATACGTCAATTAGGGACAGTCTTGTTGGTAACTAATGACTTTTTCTAATGAATACATCATGAATTCTACTCTCACTATCTATTGTGAAAAAAAATTGACAGACCTGATCAACAATTAGGATTGCTCGTGAAATTCTTGCAAGACAATAGAAAGGTAAACAAGGTTATCGGAGAGGCCCCGGTAATAACTACATTGATGATCAAGTCAGTGAAGAGTATAAGATATCTTATGAAAAAAATTTCAACTTGAAAGGTCTAATACCGAGGTATTAAAAAAAAAAACACATAAAATTTTGTAAAGGAATTTAACTTAGGGTTCGTACGGATATCTTGCTCCTTTATATAATAACTTAGTTGCCATTTTTGGAAGAATTTCTCATGGAACATGATGCTACACTTTTTTGACCGGTCGGGGCTCCACTCTTCACCGTCTGCCACGAACTCTGAAAAAGGAGAATCGAAGGGCCGTCAGGATGGCTCCGGCGGTAGCCGCTCTGATGACAAAGTTAGTAAAGAGTGAATTGAAAGAATATGATTGACTGTAAAAATAAAACGTACCTCTAGGACCTATTTATAAGGTGAATGTCCCTCCTTTTGTTGAGATTTGGAGCAGTGAATCTCGGGATCTATCATAATTTGGATGCAGCAGTTTTCGTTTCAGCCTCCGCGAGGGTGGGGATTGGATTGTATTTTCAAACGGTAGTTTCCATATCGCATTCTGGTTCCTTGTTTTGAGGTTGGTAGGCCAAGACCATGGTGATGACGAGGTCGGTACCGTCAAGAGCTAATTCTCCGAACTAGCTGCTCTGATGTCAAATCTGTACAGTTATGTTACTTCCTTACTAGCACAAAAGAAACTAGACACGTGTCAAGTTTGGATTAGTCCGCCATTTTTTGGTGCATCAGAGCATATCACAAAATTTTCATATCAATTGAATAAGTTTAAAGCGATAGTTTTTTGGTTGGAGTTCATGAATATCTAATAGAAACTTCAGAGTTGCAATATCGGTTGTAGTGACTCTTAGCTCAGCAAGGAGGTATATCATCTTGTTCAAAACTCTACCACTTCGAACCGAAGTGATCAGCTAAGGAAAGGAGATGAATTCGAGCTGAAGCCTATCCAAGTCTGTACAAGTACAGTCAGATCTCATGATCGATAGCAAGCTATATCTTAATGTTCACCTGTCAACATTCATTCCACATGTCATGATCTTATCGGTAATATCATTTTTAGTTATTTCACTTTTTATTAGAGAGATTTATAATTTCTTTCTTTTGCTCGTCATTAAACTGGAATAATTGGTTATTTATATTTTTTAGAGTTCAGAATTAATAATGTGGAACAGAAATGTGGAAGAATTGAACATGTCGAATTTTTTATAAAACAACATAAAGACTCCTCACCCAAATAAGAGAAATAATTCTCCAAAATTCGTAATTGAATTAATATTGATAAAAAAAACTTAACCATAAAAACTTATTACATCATATATATAGTACTAAAATATTACTACTTTGACTAGGAAATCAAAACTTCTATTTTTATATTAATCCCATTACAATAAAGAATAGTAATTCGAATACAAAACTACTAATTCCTATATTTTCTATATTAATCCTAATAAAACTAAGAAACTAGAAAAAGTATGAATAAATTAAAATAAAAAACTAAACAATCATAATACAAATAAAAAACAATCTTTCATATTTTTAGGATACCAAATTTGTTCTACATCAGTCTCTCTTACTTTCCTTGAGTTAACTAGATGTACGCGACATCCATAACCCTGTTGAATCTTTTCAAAAACAAATGAAAACGCAAAAATTTTCTTTACCAGATCTTTCATGAAGTCTGCAACTTTAAGAATTTTTTTTGATGATAATAATGTTCTTGTAATAAAACAAAAATTATTTTCTTGATCTACTACAAGTTCAATCTTCTTGTAGGCATCATCATCATTCTTCGCGAATTCAGATTCATTCTTATATGTATTATTGACTATCTCCATGGGAATTTCTACTTTCTCTTCCATAAAAGAATTTGTAGAATCTATTCAATCTGAATTTTCTTCCTTCTCCACAATAGAATTTTCAAGCAATTTTTCTTCTGTATCATTCGTACCCATTGATTCAGCAACATCAATAGAAATAAATTCAACTTTATTTTTTATCAACTCTTTGTGATCTTCTTCAAGGTATGAAAGACTTTGGTCTTAGCTTTCTATGACAAGAGAGTCTTCTGTAAGAATGTGAACTTCTTTCAACGGTTCAGTATTTGCAACCTTATTAGTTGAAGTTGCCTTCACAATTTCAAATTTTGCTTATGCTTCTTTCTTGGTGTTTTTCCATATTGGCATTTATTTATCTTCTAACATTTATAAATAATTTATTGACAAAAATCTATTCATAACCAATTTCATCATTATTGGGCATGAACAAATGTATCTTTTTCTTTGCAACTGTCAATGACTTTGTAAATCAAGCTACTATCTTTTTGTGAATCTAATGAGTTTATTTAGTGTCCAAAAATATGTATTTTCTTTTGAAAGTTTCAAATCATAAATCCAATCATGAAAGTCTTCAAGATAAAAATTGTCATCAAAATCTAAAAGTCTTTCGTAATTGCGAATCGTTTTGTCTTCAGATTGGTCTCGAGCAAATCCTCTGGCGTGATTCTTGTTGACTGGAGGGTTTCTAAGGGCATTAAAACTAAGTCGCATGAGCGTCTATTGTGTAGTACCAAACTGATAATTGATCTGTGCTAACTATTGCCCGTGGTCGTCAATTGCCCCCCCATATAGCCTCCATCCTACGACGAACGTCAATGAAATTTTTGATTCCGTCTACACGATTTGCCATTGAGTCACGCAAATCTTCGCTTTGATATTAAATAATGCGGAACGAAAATGTGAAAGAAAAATCGAACATGTACAATTCCTTATAGAACAAGTAACAAAGGGACTCCTCATCCAAACAAGATAAATAATTCTCCAAAACTCGTAATTGAATTAATAGTGATAAAAAACTTAACCATAAAGACTTATTACATCATATTTATAATGTTAAAATACTATTACTTGGACTAAAAAATCAAAACTCTTATTTTTATATTAATCTTATTACAATATAAACTAGTAATTCGAATAGGAAACTATTAATTCTTATATTTTTTATATTAATTCTAATAAAATTAAGAAATTAGAGAAAGTATGAATAACTTAAAAAAAAATTAAATAATTCTAATAAAAATGGAAAACAACTTTTCATAAAAACTAAAAATGTTGAATCCTTTTTAAAGCAATCGAAAGTTGAAATGTCATCAATCTAAAAAAAGCTTCAGATTTTGGGGATGTCTTTGTTAACATGTGCATGAATGCATGTGACGGCACGCACCATATTACAAAAACATGTGAACCCACTTTCATACAAATAGCCTCGTGTGTTTTCAGGTTTTGACATGGGGTCAAGCTACGAGTGATGACTAGCTAGCATGTGGTGTGTTTGGCTACAAATTATAGCTATTGACCATTTGGATGACAACAATTTAATGTAGATATGTCTATACTATACACAAGCAGATGATAAATAAACCAAAGCAACAGGCAACTCGGGCAATTTCAAACTCAACCTACCTGTGATGGTGAGAACCTAACAACCAATGATTCTTTACCACGTGAAGACAGTGGCATCAGTGCTTTGAAGGTCACGTTGGTCACCAAAGTATAATTTTATTAGGGTTAATATTGTAATTAAATTGAGGTGAGAAGGTCATGTAAGGAAAAATCATGGGTTAAAAGAAATAGACTTAAATTACTAAAATATCACTGTTTAATTTATTTTAGGAGTCAAAGTTTCCAAATTTTGTTTTTGTTTTTTGTTATTTTATCGTTGGTAATACTATTAATTCATTTTATTATTAATAAATAGAATATGATTTTTTTTTTATGAATCGGTAAGGAAGTATCTTACGTCAACTTAAATTCTTATTCTCGTGACAATCAAGCCTATATTTTTAAAATTTTGACTATCAATAATAGACGCAGAAGAAAAAGTAAAACATGATACTTAAAATAGGAAAATAAACTTAACTCGATCTTGAATAATTATACTCATGATTTTAACTCAGTGATCTCTAATTTCAATAGTAAAACAAAAAATCTGTTTAATTATACCACATGTTGTGCTTCAAACTCTTTGTTACTGACTAAAAGATGCATCTTTTCTACATTTATTGTGCATCTTTTCTACATTTATTGTAAATCTTTTTAAAGAATTATTGTAATTCGAGTAGTCTTATAACTACAAAAAAAAAAATTCAAAAAGTTTTGACTGAGTTATAATTCAAAAAAGAATAAAGATTCATTCCACGCATGTATTAAGATCCGCACAACCCTCGATTTATGTATTCTTTATCAATTCCCAAGGACCATGATTCGAATTGTTTGATCGTTGTTTTTTGGATAAAAAACGGAGTACTTAGGTTGTTTTTCATATTCCTTGACACTTTGTTGAAAGCCTTATAAACTCAGTTAGATAAGCCAGTTAGGAAAGCAACTGTTGGATATATAGATTTTTTTTATATTTATTTATATTTTTACAAATTTAGATTTTTTTAAGGTTAATTATTGGCAAGTCAGTCATAATAATTCGTTGTAACTTAAAGTTCAATTCCAAACAATTTGACATATTAACTTTAGTTGTTTTAAAAAACTTTAAAATCAAGGACGCATTTGTTGAGGTACATTAATATATTATTTTAAATGACAATTTTATCCTTATAATTATTCACAAAATCTGCATAATCAAATCACCACATTCACGACCTTCTCTTAGGTACAAATTAGACCACCACCAATGGAAGAGGATGATCATAATAGATATATGGAGGTGGCTTGAGCCCTAGTTGTAGTTTTACTGACATAGTGATTTCTATAAACGTTGTCGAGTGAGACTACTGCATCTTTGATCTCCAAGGCAGTTCTTCGATTTCTTTTGGTGGATATTTCCGATAGAGTAACTATCTAGTGGGTATGACTCAATATCACTATCAAATGTGGTGTGATTATCTCTTACAACTCAATAACTATCTTTTCACGACAAAGTTATTTGACATGAATCTTGAAAGTTGTAAAATTTTATGAGAAACCGTTACACCACGTCAGGATAATGATTTGAAGTGACGGTCCCACTCAATAAGAGAAATTTGTTATGGTGGAAAGTAAAGCTCTTTAAATATAGTGGTGATGACAAACTAATCAACATTTGGAACCTAGATTCGTGGAGCTGTATATACTATGTTATCAAAGGAGAGAGTTAGTGTGATTTCCATTAGTAGTGATAACTTGTTTGTTTGTTTTGTTGACATATTTAGAGTTGTTTGGGTTATGAATTTGGATGGCTTCCATGAAAATCAAGCCATTAAAGTTATTTCCTTTCCATGGGTGTGATTTCCGTGAACACAGAAATAAATATCCACACAGAAATAACATTTTTTTTCAAAATTTAGTATTTAATATGAATCTTATTTGATAAATTTTAATTTTAGCATCTAAATATATAAATACTATGAAAAATGGTGTGTAAGTTATCGATTTTTTTTTAAAAAAAAATGAAAACATGTGCCTTAATTTTTGCGGGCCAGTTATACACATGAACCTACTTATACATTGAGAAGTATTTTTGCCACAAAATAAATGAGAGACTTTTAGGGTTAAAAAGGTCAGAATTTTACTTGAGCTGGGTTTTTAACTTATTGAGAAACCTTTAATTGAATCTTCCTATTTTTTAATTATATCATTAGATGACGGTCTTATATGCAATGATGGACTCAAATCATAAACTTAAGAGAGCAAGAAAAAAAAAAAATCAAAGAGATAATTGTACTAATTTCTCCTCTAGGCATATACTGGCAGTACTATTAAGGTTCAAGAAATTACATTGTCTCCCTTGTCATATTTGCCTCCCAAATGTTATTAACGGAAGTAATAAAGTTACCAAATTGCCCTTTAAGCTAATACATCATATAAAAAGTAAAAATTTAACACGCTTTAAAATGACAATATATAACCTTTGTCTATCCAATCCATCAAGAGAGTTTTCTCCATATATGACTATCGACCCTCTACCTCTAACCTACTTCACCCCTTTGACGGCACAAAATCAACGACCATCGTCCCCACCAAAACCGACCTATACTCTCATACCATCTCCTACCTCCTTGTCAAATGTATGTGTGCGTATATATATATTATTGTAACAAAAAAGAGTGAAATTACAATTTTCTCTCTCATAAATTGTGAATCTATTGATTCTATGGGAAATCAATTGGGTTTGATTATTTTGACACCAATATAAGAAATCAATGTTAAATAAAAATGTAACTTTGGAGAGATTTTATCGATTATCTCATATGGAAAATAAACCGAGTTTGATTACATATGTTTGCAATTAATTTGTTGTTCATTACAGTTATATTAAGGAATTTACACATATTTAGATTGAGAAATTTATCATTTAGTGTTGGGGTCTTTGGGTGTGTATTGCGAGGTTTTTTTTTTTTTTTTTTAGGCAATGTGTGGTTTTTCTGATCTCATGGCATGTGTGCTTGGTGTTGGGGATTCCTTTTGGCAAGATGTAGCTTTTGGTTTTCTGAGGGGAAGGTTCTATTAGTCTTCTTATTCTTTCCAATATTTAGTGTGACATTTCTTCATATTTTTTGAAATTATATTGACTTCTCATATTTTATTAGACAAAAATTACACATAAACACCCTTCAGTCATTTTTTTTTAAATAACAAAACTATCCCTCTCTTGTTTTTTAATACATTTTTTTCTATTTTGACCAATTTTTTTTCATTTTATAATAAATATTAATTAAAATCTTAAATTTATTTTTATATAAAATACTTGCAAACATTTAGAAACAATTGGTCAAAATAAAAAAAAAAATGATATGAAAAATAAAAGAGGTAGCTTTGTCATTTTGAAAAAAAATTCTCGTAGGGAAGTATTTATAACTTGTCAATAAAAATAAGGAAGATCACTATAATTTTAAAAATTTCAAAAAATGTAGTGTAATTGTTAGAAATTTCAGGAGAGGTCAATATAATTTATCCAAAAAACTTTTTACCATACACACATAGATATATAATATGTATGTATGTATAGATTTGAGATATAGATTTTTAGAGTGATTTTATAGAGATGGTAATGTTTTGGAGATTGAGCATTTTTAGGAAGATTTGCATGTATATGTTCACCTCTATTTTATATAAATTTAGAGATATGAGAATATTTTGGAGAGTACTTTTTTTTTAGGGAGATAATTATTTTAGATAAAGTTTTAGAGAGATAGAGAATTAATTTACGATATATTTTAGATAAAATTTAGAGGTATTTTAGAAAAGGCTTTAAAGAGAGAGATTGTCTCTAGTTTTAGAAAGAAAAATGACTTTTTTTGGGAAGAGACCCCTATATAATTATAGAGAAAAAAATTAAGAAATACTGATTTTAAAGAAACTCTTAAATAGAAATAAATGTAAGAAATAGTTTAGATAAGGTTTTAGAATAATAGACTTGGAAGTGAAACAACTTTAAGAGATATTTTAGAGAGATGGATTTTGTAACTTATTCTATGGATTAATTTTAGAGAAATGAATTTTTAGAAAGAGGCCCCTATACAATTTTGAAGAAAAAATAACTTTTAGAAGCAAAAAAAAATTAGTGAGATAAAATGATTTTTATAGAAAGAATAATTTAGGGAGAGAAGCTAATTTTTATTAAGAAATACTGGTTCATTTGAGAGAATTTTTTTTTTTTTTTAGAGTAAGATGAATCTTTAGATAGAAAATAATTCTTTGATAATTTTAAAGAGAGAAACTAAAATTTTTTTTAGAGTGATTTTTTTTTTTTTTATTGTAGAGTGAATGAGAGCACATATTTCGATTGTTAATTTATGTGTAACCTTGTGCATGAATGTTCATTTGTATCTCTTATGTAAGGGTAATCTTGTAATCTTGTCATTTTAATCCTTGCTTGTGGGCGCAAATTTGTCTATACCTTATTTGTAAACGTAAAATTGACATTTTCATATGTTTTTATGCAGATATCATGCAATTCCGATCAGTCACCTATCAGTGTTTGACAGTTGAAGAAATTTATTACCGATATTAAAAATAGAAGAAGTACAATATAATTTCAAAAACTTTAAGATTATTGTTTACAATTGTCAAATAACAGAAAAAAATCATTATAATTATCTCAAAATTAAAATTTAGAATTTAGAGGACTTGTAAAGATATGAAAATAAAGATATTAAATTATGTGGTAAGGTATGACTGATATCTCATTTGAATAGTGTAAGAAAGAGCTTACTCCTCACTTAATTGTCGTGAGTTAGATTTCTTCCTCTTCCATCTGTATCCAATATATATATTAATTCTGGGGATATTTATGAGTACTTATGGGCCACCAAGCAATTCGACTTGATTTCCTAACTTATAAGGGGAATGCCATTGAGTGTACACAAAATTGTTTGAAAGTTCTGATGGTAGGTAATAACCAATAAGGTAGTGGTGGCAGTATGGCCACTGTCACTGTGGCAACCAACTCATCATAATTTATTTCACTCGGTTTCTTTTCATCAACAAAGGAAATAATTAAGATACCATTTAATAATTTTTAAAACATTCTTGAAAAATAAGAAATTAATTATAGTAATTTTTTAAAAATAATTAAAAGTATCTTTGGTAACTATCTTTAAAATGTAATTTTAATCTTGTTTTTTTTTTTTTTTGTGTTTATTAAAATCTTTATTTAGATATATAACATACGCCATTTACAAAAATATAAAGGTAAATGCTTGTGTTTATATATACATATGTGAGTGCACACACACACACACACGCTTATATG
Organism: Nyssa sinensis; assembly: GCA_008638375.1. Lineage (NCBI taxonomy): Eukaryota > Viridiplantae > Streptophyta > Magnoliopsida > Cornales > Nyssaceae > Nyssa > Nyssa sinensis. The sequence goes on along the minus strand of CM018041.1, from coordinate 2,937,854 downwards.
AATATTATATAAGAACATTTTAATTAGAGACGTTTATTTATAAATATGTATTGGTGCATATAAAGAGATTCATGAATATAGAAAAGTAAAAATATATTTTTTTAATCTAAATAAAATGTTATTCTTTTAATTTTTTCACTTTCTAATTTTTTTAAAAAAAAGTGTTACGAATGGATACCTACATTAAATTAAATACATTAAGTGCATGATGATGGATAATTTGTGGGAGAATAAATTTATTAAAAGTTGTTGGTCCAAATTTTTTAAAGTTTAACATCATTCTAAATTAATTTACTTATTATTGCAAGTAAGTGCCTCCTCATTTTTCAAAAAAAGAATTAGATTTAAGTCTCGCAAGAATAAAAAAAGAAATATGATTAATAAAAATATTAATATCATTGATCATAAAAATTATAAAACTATAAAAGGAAAATAATTTAATTATTAATAACTACATAACAATTGATTAGATATATCTTAAAATTTTTAAAACACAGTTAAAAACAACTTAGAAAATATATTATTCGCTCTCGTGATATGAACTCGGACACGAACACAAACATAAATCCGAACAAGAATACATAAATTCCAAACAAGCCGAAATAAATAAAAGTCCTACCATTTCAGTTGAATTAGAGACAGATGGAGGAGCGACATTCCAACTCCATAATAACTGGTCACTTGTGATGAGAAATGAGAATCATAAATGGTGAAGCCCCATGGGATTTCATGAGGATCATCATAGACAAGTGGACCAACTCATGGGTCGCAGGATGCTGTTCATCCTGAATGCCGTCTGCGGTAAAAGATTTTTTGTTACCGTTTTTACGGGAGGGTCGTTATAAACTTACGGAGTATAATTACCATGCATGCTTTTAGCGTTCGTTATAAAACACGCTCGCGTTGAAAAGTCCTACCGAAGGAGCGTTGAATACACGCCCTTTAGATTCAGGTGGGATACAAGTTTCTCGAAAGAAGGAATTTGAAAACAGGAAAAACCCAGAGACGTACAAAACCGAATTATAAACGGCGGCGAATTCTAGGTTGCCCGCCACGTTATTCCTAGCTGTAAAAAAACGTAAATATAAAAGGCTAAAAACTAAAAACAAAAATAAAATTAACCCATTGCAGAATGACAAAAGTACCCTCAGATAATAACTTAATTATTAACGTGCTTAACAGCTAATTTTAGAAGTTGAAATTAGTAAAAAGCGAATCGACGGAGATTAACCTTTTCTAATTAGTCAAATAACTTAGGTGGTGCCACTCCATTTAATTTGACCGACAAGTTTTGACGAAGCCGAGCATCCTGGGCCTCACGTGACCGCCCACACAGAGTTCGAGATAATTGATGTGCTGACTGAGGACCACTTGATTGGATCAAAGTCCTTAGACGGGGCCTACTTGTTTACGTGTCGAGTTCACGAATCATCATGATGCGGCGAGTCGAACAAAATCTCCGGTTAGCCGGAATCTTCCGACTCGACCGGCTCACTGCTCACTAATTTGACTCTCTTTCCTTAACCCAAACTTAAATAATTACATATTTTCAGAAATCATTTGTTTTTGAAAAAAAAATTTATAAAGAAACTAAATAATAAATTATTCTGGTTTCCAATTTCGGCTGTTGGATCCTTATAAAACAGCGATTTCAGTGTTCGGGTCCTCCAACACAACTGAAACGCACTCTGCTTGCCTTCCTAGTGTACTCTCTCTCTCTAAAACGCCCATTTTCTCCCCCACTGTGTTCCACGCTTCAGCTCTTTCTCGAGCATTTTCCCGGAAAATTGCCAGTAAACATTAGGATTCGTACAAATATGGTGAATCAAGAGTGCTTTTCGCTTCCCTTTTCCGATTGATGTAGTTTATGTCTCTAAAACGCACATCCGGCAGTTTAAAGTTTGCTACTTTCATCGAATTTTTCTAGCCTCTCTTTGATATCTTTCTCTTCTTTTCAGCCTAGGTTCACTTTGCTAAAAGGTCACTCCTTATTCCTACTAATCCATCAAATGTTTTGATATGGTTTTGTGTCAACTTTCCATTGATGCCCACCTTTTAAAGCTTGTCTTTTTGTCAGATTTTCTGAATCAGCGTGTCTTCGATTTTCTCTGCGATTGAAGCTTCTCTTTGACGGTTCTATCACTTTCTTCATCATCTTTATCCTCCTCGTCTCAAGTATCAAAGCAATCTTCCTTTAATAACACGACTCTCCCTTTCACTGTCTCACTGTCTCACTTTTGAATATCAGCTTTCAATGCGAGTAGAGAGAATCGAACAAGCAATCAATTTCAGAGAGATGGATCACAGTAGGTTATGTCCGATCAAATATAGCGAACACCGAAACCTCACTAAGATGCTTGCGAAGCCGCTGAAGTCTAAAATTACTTCCGATGGCCGGAAAGTTGTACGGATATCAGTTACTGATACTGATGCTACGGACTCTTCAAGTGATGAAGAAGAGGTACTATTTGGTCGACAGAGAGTGAAGCGGTATGTCAACGAGATCAGCATCGACACTGCCTGTAAAGGCAGTGTGATTGGTACTAACAGTAAGAAGAAGACGGCCGGAACCGGAGAACCTCTTCAGGTCAACCGGAAGCCATTGAAGGCGATTCCGGCCGGTAACGTTAAGAAGTTCCGAGGCGTACGTCAAAGGCCCTGGGGAAAATGGGCCGCCGAGATCAGAGACCCCACGCGTCGTGTAAGGCTGTGGTTGGGGACCTACGACACCGCCGAGGAGGCGGCCATGGTTTACGACAACGCTGCAATTAAGCTGCGCGGACCAGACGCTTTGACGAACTTTGTCACGCCGCCGGCAAAACCCAAACCGGAGATCAATGCTACGTCAGTTTCCGGCTCCGGCTACGAGTCTAGCGACGAGTCTCACAGTCTACCCTCCCCCACTTCAGTCTTGCGGTTCAGAACCCATTCTAATGAAGAACAAAACCGGTCTGAACCAGCCAAAGATGATCGACCTGTTCAAGAAACGGTTGACGAGTACCTGCAAATTCAAGAAACGGAAACGGCCCGGCGACCAGTTACAGAAGTGGAAGAGATTCGAGCAGAAACTGATTCATCCTATGATTTGAATGATTACTTATCAATGGAGACACACAATTTCTATTTCGAATCCCCAGAGCCGATATTTTCGGAGGACACACCGATATTTTCGGATGACACAGCACCTATCGTAACCGAAAACATGAAATTGAATGACGATCTCAACAACATTGATTGGATACTTTCCCATGAAACACCTATTCTTCCAGATGATCTATTTGATAATTTTGATGAGAATCTCATCAAACTGGATTCGTCTGTGTGGCAAATGGACGATGATTATTTCGAAGACATCGGTGATTTTTTCAGCTCAAATCCTTTAGTTGCACTATGAGACCTTGTCCCTGTCCCTCCTTATGGCCGTTGGCTTGCCCTTTTCCGGCAAATTTTGTACCGACGGCGAAGATAAATATCGGCGAGTTTTCTCTTTTTGTATTAGTCTTTTCCATTATTTATTTGTTAAAATATCTCCGTTAAAGTTGACGGTGATTGAGTGGAGTTTTGTTGGGATTTTGTACTCTTTTTTTTCCTCCTAATCTCGAAGAGTGTAGTAATATTTAAATGGGTTTAATTGGAATAATATATTTTATTTGTTTCCTTAATTTAATCACGTTGCCATGCTTAGTGTATATATTTTTTAAAAGTAATTTTTCAAAAAATGTCACATTCTGATTGAAATATTAACGTGAAACTTATATAAATTATATATGAATATTTAAATTTAAATTAAAGTTGTAAAGTAAGACTTTTTTTCATTGAATTTATTTTTTTTTTTTTATTAAATTTTAATTTCATGTGAATTCTCGAATTTAAAAAAAAGTAGTACTATGAGACCTTCTTCCGATCTTGTACGGCTATAGTGATACTCTTTCTTTTTCGACACGGGTTGGCTTAATTTGCGGTTAATTATGGGAATTTGACCGAGTCGGTTCGATTTGATATGAACAGGTTCATACATCTTTTTCTATTTTAGTTGAATGAAAGAAGTCTATAAAGGCAGGCTAAGGTAAGGCGGCAACAACAATGTCAAAGTTCAAATGACAATGGGAATTTGGGGTCGAGAAATAGCAATTGATTCATAACACTAAAAAGAGGTGCCAGACTGCCAGTGATATTTCATTTCTATTTGTTGCTGCCGTTTCACATTTGCCAAATGGCTAGGTCTTAAAACTACCAACAATTTATTACACCGACCCACTTCAATGGGTTTACATGAAACCCAAGCATCTTGAGTGAGTGTAACGTTTCTTCCCTTTTCTTGGGTACCACTGGCACTATCATGTATTTTTGTCACAAGTCAACCATCTCACTTCACTTTGATTGACAACATATGCCAATTCTAGTACAAGGTTTGGCACCACCATAAATGAATTTCAAATAATTCCTACAATATGACAAAATATGACAAAATAATCTATACTTATATCATCAATTTTTGTCAATGTGAGTAACGGTAGTTTACGGCAGGAGACAATATGTTACTGACACATGAACCAGAAGGGGGATAGTGTTATTTTAGAAAGTATAGGGGATGTTTCTGCAATTGTTAGAAACCTCAGGGGAGGTAGGTGTAATTTACCCTAATTTAACACATAGAATAATTTGTATTAAACTACATATTTTTTAAAAAATTTGTGATAATTATACTTATATTCTTTAAAATTTTTGAGATGACACTGATTTTTTTTTATTAAAAAATTATAAATACTTCTCCTTCTGTCCAAATTTATTTAAAAATGGCAAAAATATCTCTTTCATTTTATTTTTTGTGTTTTTTCAATTTACATCAATTTTTTAAACTTTTTTTCTAAAGAATATTTTCTTTTTTATAAAAATAGATTTATGATAAATAACATATTTTTTTAGCCAAAGAAGATTTTAATTAATATTTATTTAAAAATAATAAAAAAGGTTATACTAAAATTTGTCAAAATTTAAAAATAATAAAATGGGTAATTTTGTCATTTTAAAAATATTGATAGGAGATTATATATTTTTAATTTGTCAATAAAAAAAAAATAATAAATGTTATTTCAGAAATTTTAAAAACGATCTTTGCATTAGTCAAAGATTTTAAAAGAAGTCATTGTAATTTATTTAATAATTTTCGTCACTCACAATGATTATGCATTTAACCGTTTGTACCATATACATGGATGCATGCACCATGTAGACATTTTATTGAACATTACGTTTTAACAATACTAAACATTACGTTTTATTTGATTAACTTTCGCAAAGCGGCGCTGTCACGTTAATTTTTGCTGTTTAATTCATATGTTCATTCAAGATTCTAAAAAGTTATAAAAACACCTGGGTTTGATTGATATGATAATTTTTGCTGTTTAATACATTGTCTGCACTAATCAATGGGGCTAGAAATTCTAATCAGTCCAAGGGAAGTGGAAATCAGGGTTAGCCACTGCGATCATTTGTGCTAGAATTTAAAATTTTGATTATAAAAACAAATGTACAATGTGTTGTTATCATTGTACACCACTGCAATTATAATCAATAATTTTAGCAAGTTAAGCTCTTTAATTTCTTGGATCAGATCTATTAATTGTGGTCATTACTATGCCATATCACTAGTAACAGAGCAATGATAAATGTCCACCAAATAGAATCTTTATATTATACTTTTTTTTAAAATTTATCTCAATATAATTTTTAATACATGTCACATCATATATTTATTATTAAAATATTAAATAGTAAATCTTGTGACAACCACATATATGTGAAAAAAAATAATGGAAATGAGTCCTGTCCCTGATTCTTGTCCCACTTTTCATGATCAAACTTTGATCCAGGTAAAGTTTATCATAACCACCAATGAACTCTATTTTTGTGAGAAAGATGGGACAAATGTGTGTTATGAGAGATGAATATCCATCTGTACTGAAAACATGCATCAACTCTTTGTATATTTTTTCAATTATCATTGTTTATTCTATATGTTCTTATCTAGTTCAAATTCATTGGAAAATGTCTTCATTTCGAGATGGTTTTCATTGGTCTAGATGTAATAGACACTGATCATGAATGTATGACATGTAGGCAAAATTGTAAACATGATCATCACATTTTAAAGGTTTAAATGAGTAGGAAAATTAAAAAAAAAAAAAAGCCTTAACTTGGTACAAAATATCTAAGGGCCCCTCTAATATTGTTGTGATTGGAAAGAATGCATGTGGGAAGACTTGCACAAAAGCTAACTTAAAAATTACTCAAAGAAAGAGTAGAAATGTCCTCATAATTATGTCTCAAACAAAATGATATTTTCTTTCCATGGTAATAGTGGAGCTGCGGCAAATGCCAATCTTATTCCCACGCGCCTTCCACAGATTCAGTTGAGAAGCAAAAGTAATTAATCCATAATCATGTCTAATTGTCTAAAACTCTTCTACTTTTTTTAATTAAAAATTGAGTTTGAAGAGGCACAAGGATACACAGAGAGGAGCCTACCAGTGACATGTTAAAAAAAATTACATATTGTTGATGCATTAGGATTCGGATGTTTAGGAGCGTCTTGACATATGTCAAGACAGGTAATGACACAGTGACATTATTTGTTTATTCTTAAAAGTAAGAACATGGTTCAAGTTCTCAAAAGAGAAGAAGTTAATAAGAATTTAATACCATCAACCCTAACAATTAACTGAGCCTTGACGTAACGATAAGATTTCTTCATTGATATTTGAAAGTCATGAATTTGAGTCATAGAAACAGTTTTTCTATTTGTAAAGGTAAGAATTCGTATATTTAACTCTCCCTACCTAGACTAACCCATTAACCCTAACAATTGACTAGGCTTTCAAAAAAAAAAAAGATCAGAGTGGCATATTTAAGATTGAAATTAGTATTGAATGATCTCAAAATGAGAGTCTGAGATGGACTAAGCACTTAAAAGGAGACAGAAGGCTTTGTTGCCATGTGAAGAAATTTGGAATGATTCTAAGACAATATAGGAGGTGTAATGAATGAGCATGTCAAGCTATATGAAATCATTTTACAATCTTACAGAGTTTGGAATTTCTCAAGATATATGAAATTTTTTGAATTATTCAATCGTGTTTGATTCATTTGGGTTTTGAAATTCTGATGGAATATTTTTCAGAAACCCTTTTCCTTCATGTGCAGTAAGGAAGTACAGGGAAAGAGTTAAAAGACATGTACATTCTCACCATTGTCACAATTGTTTCTTTAGCAATTTTCATTTGTCCTTGTATTATTGGTGGGTGTTTGGCGGAGCTTTTTCCATAGTACAAGTGTGTTTTTGGATAGAAGCAATTTGGAAACGTTTTTTCACAAAACCGCTTTTATGTGTTTAAAAAAAACAAAATCAAAACAAAAGTTGTTTCACAAGCTTGATTATCAAAGAGGACTATCTCTAGTTTTTTTATGGTCATTAGTACTATGATTATCACATCATTGTTGTGTGGAATTGGATAAACAAATAATAAATTAAGTTCAAAAATAAGAAAACACAAAGAAAGAAAAACATAAATTTATACGGTTTGATAAAATACCTACTTTTACAGGTAACGATGATCAATCCGTTATGTAATAAAAGAAATTATAAGAATAAAGAATACTCGCAAATCCAAAATCTCATTTACAATACGGCTCCCAAAGTGGTTCCCTTTCTCATACAATGATCATAAACTCGCACACCATTTTCGAAACTTTAAAAGCACCCTTTATATAGGTTTAGAAATTGTCAAATCCGTATTCAAATCAAGCGCAAGAAATTAGACACACATTTAAATGGAAAAGTCTTTCCCATTCGAACAAGGGCTCCGTTCAAACGAAAACCTTTTTCTTGGTTCAGATAGAGAAACTTCTGAAATTACTGCGAATAAAATTGGATTAAAATTTTTACTCCAAAAACTGCTGCCCTCAGATCCTGTCGAGTTGTCTCGAATAGTAAACAATATAGGTAAACCAATAACAATTACCCGGCATGATTACCACATCATTTCTCTGATCTTCAAAAAGGAAGTTCAACTGTCTTTTTGCCCTTCAGAAGATTGAAATTGAATTCGAAGGAAATTAGGAAACTATTATAAGAGTATCTATGCCCTGTTTTTTCTTAATCTTGTTACTTTTCTAGTTGCTTTCCAAGGAAATGTTCATTAATCTTTTCAATTAAAACATGATTAAAAGAATCTGGAGAGTGCAAACACACACCATATGGGGCGTGAAGAAAGTATAATAATCTAAAGGCTCTATGGATGGAGATGAAGAGCTCTTTTACTGGCATGATTGTTGATGAGGGGTCCTTTTTGTTTTGGTGGTTGCCTATTCATGAAATTGTGCAGAAAATCTGACTTAGGTAAATTTCGGTTATGTGTGGGGGCACATGAAAGGAACCTTGCAAGCTGGCTTTCTCATACTATTTAGCTCATGGAAAATGTGAAATATTCTTACACGGTTCACACTAGAAACTTATTCAAATTTTTCTTCGACAGTCAAAAAGAGTACAACAAAATTTCTGCTCCTGTTGGCGTATATTAATAATATTATTCTGAGCTATCCGATAATTACATGAATTATTTTTACAAGATCGAAGGACAAAGGGGGCTAAGTCGAGTTATAGCATCTCAAATTATAGAATATTTATTTATATATATATATATATATCTAAAATTTTGACTCATTCAAAATTAACCCATCTCAAAATTTTGATTCAACTCATTATTTTTCTCATTTCTCACTAAAAATTTTAGTTTACCCTTAAAATTCTAGCCTAACCCAATCTTTATCTATCATTTCTCTCATTCTTTTCCCTAAAATTTTGGTCCAACACAAAATTCCTATTCAGATTTTCCCCCAAAAACTTTCTAGCCCTCCTTTAATAATTTTTCTGCTTCCGCCCTTTCTCTTTTGTATTTTTTGAAATTACACTAATTTTTTCTTGCTTATATTGACAATATATAGATTCATCCATCATTAATGATGTTAAGGATTTCAACCAATTTTTTTTAACTAAAAAAATCATATATATCACACTGACATCTCTTATCTTTTCAGAGATTATAGAAAAGACTTCTAATTATCAAATATTACATGAGAAATCAGTGTAATTATTTTCAAGAGTATAACAATAAATTCATATTTTTCATCAACATCGTATTTTGAGAGGCCAGTGTAATATTAAAATTTATAAAAAAAAATTTCTAATAATTATCAAATATTACAAAGGATGTCACGATAATTATTCCTAATAATATCACGCGTGGGTATTAGGTAATTAATTTTCCTTTAATCTCTTACCAAATTATTTTTTTAATATGTGGGCTCCACTTAGGTATATCTGTTTAGGGGATTTATGGCACGCGGTTTGCTCCTCTGCTCTTAACAGTGAACACTTGCTTGTGGGATTTTTTACAGTCTACATATGGTATTTCATCTCCTTTCTTTAATCCTCAATTGAAGAGGTCATCAATGGATAACGGTCCAATTTTAGGCTACTGATTATCAGTGATATACAAAACTAAATTACATTGCCCCCTCTAAATTGGTAAGTTTTTAACATGGTACGGAAATTAGTCACAATAATATATATGTACTTTCTTGGTATATATAAATCAATTTCTTAATATTATAGGTTTTTAATCTATTTTGGCAATTCAAGGGATGACTGAGTGGACGGCAGACAACAACTAAGGGGTATATTCTAAAGTCGTTATCGCAGCTTTACTCAACTCCTCGCTACTAAACAAGAAAATTGGTCTCCCGTATTAGTCGGTCCGAAAGATCAGATACTAAACTATAAAAAAAAAAATCCATTTTGGAAAGATTTTGAAATTGGTAATTTTTTGTAGCTAATAGGGTTATTAATTATAATTAACTCTCTTCAATCTCATAAGTTCCCATTTTTAAGGTTTCCTTTGTTTGGTTACTAACAAATTATTGGATGATGTAAAATCTTAAATTTATGGATTATTACTCTTAAATTCAATTTAAAATAAGTGAAAAAATAAAAATTTCTAGTATTTTCAAAAAAGTAACAGATAGTTTTTTATAACACAAGATCGTTAAATTTACGAATTTTTTGTATAAAATTTAAATTTAATTCAATGTAATGGTATGAGTTTAATTTTTCTTTTCCATATTGTCGTATTAAAAAAATACAAGAAAGTTGAGTTTTCTTGTAAAAATAGTTATTTATATTTTAAATTTTTTAATTATTTATCCTAACCAAAAGGGTACATAAAATTTTATTTTATTTTTTTCACTTTATTTCTTATTACCTTTATTTTTTTCATAATTAGTCAAATACAGTCTAATGGAAAGCTTTTGATTCCGCTGAGTTTCTTGCATTATTTTATATTATATAATTTAACTAAATGTGTACGGAAAATTTTATTCTCTTTTACCTTTTTTTTATATCTATTTTACTTTATTTTATATTAATTTTGTTTTCTTGTATTCTTTTTCTCCAAACAAACACAACCTAAAGGAAAACTTTTGTGTCCCTTGAATTTCGAAGCTAATCGGTTGATTAATTGTATCAAAAGCTTACTTAAGTATTGATTCATATTGTGCTCAAAAACCGTTTACAGTCAACTCTTTTATAATTAACAAATTTGAGAGATAAAAATTTATTATTAATTAATAAGTTTTTTATATTTTTATTAATAAAAAACTATTCATACATATATATATATATGAATTTCAACACGAAAAAAGACTTTATATACAACTTTTTAACAACATTTAAATATGTCATAAGAAATACATATAACGTTTAACTTAAGATGTATAAAATTCATAATATTCTTTTAAAGCTAAAGAAGTTGTGTTTCTGACTTACTCATGTCATTTTTTTTCACTTATAATAATATTTTTAAAATAACATAATAATTAAGCAATAAATTTATTCATTATTTATCATATAATTAAGTCAATTTTTTAAAATTTTATTAATTATTAGAGATTATTAACTAATTAAATATTAATTATAAAAGATTAATTATATATGCTGCGGAGGAAAATGCCTTGTAAGTGTCTAATCCCAATTTAGAATATTAGGCAGTCTCACAATTTTAAAGCTGTCTATGGTTTTTAAAAACAGACATTGAATTGGGAATGCGTGAACTTGAACAAACCTCCATGATCAAAATCATCTCAACCATAAAAAATAAATCATCAAATAAAAGGCAAAAGCAAAAAATAAGAACTTGAAAATAATTTGAAATGATGGCATTGAGCTACAGACTGTCGCTCTCTCTCTCTCTCTCTCTCTCTCTCTCTCTCTCTCTCTCTCTCTCTCTCTCTCTCTCTCTCTATATATATATATATATATATATATATATATGTATGTATGTATGTATGCGGCACCAGAATGTTCACAAGTGGCCGCAGAGCACACTGCACAGGGCCACGCAGTATAAAACTTAAAATCACTACAAAGTAACTGTGGAGACAATGAAAGTCATGGGTGTAACACAAGGAGCTCTCCACAGAGTGCCAGTGCCCTAAAGTATTGACCATGGCTAGACACAATTACAATGTAAAATCATCATGTAATGATTGTTGATAGTGTTAGCTTATTTTATACTATATAAATTGTTCATTACTAATTATTAGGTTCACAGTTTTAAGATGTTCTTTCTTTACGGAGTGTGGATATATATCGACATACACGGGTGGAATTAGGAAAAAAAATTAAGTGATTTAAAAAATTTTGAAAAAAAATTTAGTAAAAAACTTTTGAATTGTCTTAAATTTTAGGGTGTAAAATGAGATAAAAAAAAACAATAAAATTAAGATGGGTAAAAATTGTATTTGACTGAAACTTTGGTAAAAATGTTGAGTAAAAATTGAGTTGAGTTAAACACTTAGTTTCAAACTTGATAGGAAAAACTTCTTCCTATTCAGGTACATGTCTTAACGATAATCTGTTACATATATAATGCACATGTGTTATTTAATTTTTATTCTTTAGTTAAAACTAAGCAGTCATATGATATGACATTATTTGGCTCCACACTGCGTAAGAGAAACTTCCTCCTACTTACATACGTTTCACAATTTTATTGCATCACACATTCAATTACATATATATCATGTGACTATTTAGTTTTAACTAAAAATAAAATTAAAAAATACATGTGTAATGCATATGTAACAAATTGTGATAATGACACATATATGACAGAATAATATTGTGACACATTCGTAGGTAGAAGAAGATTCCTCCTACCTAATTTGGAATCAAGCACTGTTCCTTAAAATAATATAATAGTGTATCATTAGCAATGCGTTAAATTCATATTTAATGAAATTTGATATCATGGATAAAGATAGAAAAATAAATTTCTAATCGTATATAAATAACTAAATTGCAATTAAACGATTGTGAGGGGAAAATTCTTTATAAATGAGCGTCCACTAAAGAAGAAAAAGGTCTATTGGAGCTTGGTTAGAAGCCACTGGTGCATTATCAGCCAGAGAGTCTTCGACGATTCAAGTTAATGTGTTGTTAGTTTCAGAGTATGAATGAAGCAGGAAGATGAATACCAAGTTTGATTTGTGTAATTTTTTCGTATACCTTGGAACCAACAGTTCTAGTCTTTAAGTAGTAGTAGGAGTTTCGAAAATGACTCTCTTGATCTCAACTAATTTTTCTATAGTTGGAGAATATCATGCTACAATTGGCGTTGTGCATGAGATTTCATTCCTTGATTTGTTGAGAGATTGGAATTCCGCTCAATTAGGCCACGTTTAAATGATTGGAATCAATTAACCAATGAGCTAGCAAATTTTTCCGTGATGAGGGGAATTCTGCCCAGGCTTAATTTAGTCACTTTAACTCTTATTTATGCCAAGTATTATCCTTGGACGTAAGTATTAATTTTATGACCGTACAGTGATAACTTTATGTTGTGAAATTAATTATTTATGCAACAAGAATTAGAAAGAAAGAGAGAAATTGACACATAAAATTTACGTGATTCGATAATGTGCCTACGTCCATGAATTATAACGTATTTATAATATATATATATATATATCTAATTTACTAATAATATAAGTCATATCACAAACACTTTAGTTAACTATTTTTTTTAGGGGAGTAAATAATATTACTATTTTTGGGGAAGCATAGAAGCAGAGTTTGTAACTAATGTGAAGGAAACCATTGTGGAAAAGCAAAACGTTGGTACGTTCAAATTACTTCATGGGTAGCTTAAAATGTCATATATGCAAGTTAGGGAGTAATAATAATACAGACTGACTACTTAATTTTACTGAGTGAAGAAAAAAATAACTGACTACTTTGGAAAATTTTCTGTACCATTCTCATTTTCTCTACAATATTTACAGCCTTCCTGTCCAGGTCCAACTGTATTCTTTGACTCATACTTTACGTGGTTTGCTGTGGGATTAAGTACAACCACACAATTTCTTTCCATTCGTCAGATATGATTTGAATATATATATATATATATATGCACAGCCATACTGTATCGAGGAGGAATTTTCATTACTCCATGTAATAAAGAGTTTGCGACTTAAAGTCTATTTGGGCGACTTAAGATGTTTGGCTGCAGTTCAAAAACCGATTTTATTTGTTCATTAAAGAAAATTGAGTTTTGAAAAAGTTACAAAAATTTATTTCACTTTTTTCGATTTTTAGGGTTGAACCCACCACAAATATATTATTAAATATAAATAATATAAAGAATACATCCGAATCGTTCTTTAGGATAACAAGTTATTAAAATCAAACTTAAAATCATATTCGATAGATATTTTGTTTCAAGTCAAATTTTAATAATAACTAAAAGTCATTATTAGAGGGCAATTTCTAAAATTACTGACTATATTATGACTTTAGTAAAAACTTTGGTAGCTCGGTTGGAGCTGTTCCAAGAAAATTAGAAGTGTACTTAAGCTATTTAATTAAAATTATTTTTACATAATTTTTATCAAATATCTAAAAAAAAATTTAATTATATTCTTTAAAATTCATTTTTAAATAATTCATTTTTTAAAAATTATTCTCCAAAATCTATAGCTTCCCTACATGTTGTACATGCTTATCTTAGTTTCTGTTGGTAATAATATTTGCGAACAATTACCACATCAATTCGTTCTTTCTTTTTTCTAAGAAATAGGCAAGATTTCATCTTAATCAAACTATAAAGTCACCACAATGATGCATAAAGTCACCACTAACGGTCCACAATCCCCCAGGGACCCCCACGGGCTAGCTGGTGGGGACAAGCAACCAAGTGGTTGTCACTTTGTCTCATACTTTGAACAGGCTTTTAAATAGCAAGAGTCTCATGCAAAAGCCAAAATCATCTTTAATTTTTTTTGGTCCATTCTGAAGCAAGCCCTCCTAATAAAGAAACAAGAATAAATAAATAAAATTAGATACAACAAAACAAATAATAATAATAATTATTATATCCGTTTGGATGCAGTATGAAAATGACTATTGCACTATTCCCAATAATTTTTAATTAATCTTGTGTTTGGATGACGTTTTAAAACTTAGTCACAATTTGATAGTTGTAATATCAAATTTTGGGTACGAAATATAACAAGAAATGTATTATGACTTGTACCAATAATTGAAATTGTTACTATAAGGTTTTTTACCCACTGTATCTCTCAATAAATTCTTATTTTACTCATGGGTAATTTTGTTCTTTTCATCCTTATATCACATTTATCATATCTTATAAAGACAGGTTATGTCCTAACTGTGTCCATTTACCCACTGAAACTTTAAATAAATAAATATATATATATATATATGTGTATTAATTTTATTTAAAATAATTTAATGTGTATTTCTTAACATGATAAGAAATCATCAAAAAGAGAATCAAAATCATATTAATTACGTGAGATTCGAATATTTATATCACTTGAATAAGTCCCGATCCTGCCTCTTTTTAACGGAACCATTTTAAAAATAGAACTACTGAATTAATGTTACATGTGAGAGGGTGGTGTATGAATTTCCAATACGACTCCTACATTCTCTGTTCTCTGTAGAATATTTATGTGGGGCACGCACTTCCTAGCCCAAATAAAATGACTAAATGCTCTTGCTTTCATATATATATATATATATATATATATATGTAATTGACTGTACATATATGTGTATATACTAACATATACACAGCTATAAGGCAGTCTTGTATCAAGGGTAGATTTGCTTTTTGCCTAAAAACAATTGTTGTTGTGGATTTTTGTTGCAATCAACTATACCAAATTTATTCCGACAAATACGTCTACTCCAATTGTATGTATGTGTATATGTGCGTGGGTGTGTGCGCGCATATATAGATATATACGTAGATGATGAAATACGAGGAGGGGAGAGAGGTGACTTGTCGTTGAAGATAAGGCTAACAGAAGGGTATAGCAATTAGTTTGTGTTGCAGGCTTTAACAGAAAGCAGCTAGCTGAAAGAGAGAGGTCAAGATCAGAGCCGACTTTGCACCGTCTGCATCTGGTCCTCTGTCTGTGGAAGTGTTGTAATGCAATTAAATGAACGACGACGACACCTGATTTGGATATATTAAGTATAGTCTCCATCTTAGCCGCAACACAATATCTTACGTCCAATTCCATTAGATTTTGCTAGAATTTTTGAGTTTCTGGGTGCATGCATGTATAATCTGACAAATAAATTGGTCAAAATTAAAAAATATAAAAATAAATAAATAAAATAGGTAATTTTATTATTTAAAAAAAAAAAAAAAAAAAAGTATCTATATATTATTTTGTAAAATAAGAAAAGTCAGTGTAAATTCAAAAATTTTAAGTAAAATTAGTATAATTGTTATAAATTTTAAAAAAAGTCAATATAATTTATCCTAATAATAATAATGATAGTTGTTCTACGTCTCATAATCTATCTTGTTTCATTTGTCTTACAAAAGTAAGATCCATTATTCATGGAGTCTACCGTGAGACCCACTAATGTACCCTATATTTGTGACAAAAGTGAATTATAAGGTAATACATTTATCATCTCTCTTTATCATAATACATACCTAAAATGATCCATGGTCAGACAGGCAGGTCCAGCTACATTTTCAACACCAACCAACCCCTTAATCGTCGAAATTCCAAGTGATGCGCACCTAATTTAGTTATGATGATTTTATTTTTGAAATTCCTACACACAAAAAATGTAGAACCAACTATAGTAAATGTGTGCAAGTGTCATATGTTTAAGTATAATAATAAAAACAAATAAGATATAATCACTTTATAATTATACTGCATTAATAATAATGGCATCTAAAAAAAAAAAAAAGTTAAAACCCATTAAGACAGAGTACAATTGTTGGTTCAACTTCATCCATTTAATTTCATTTCAATTAAAATTATGTTGCATCATTGTCTATAATAAGATTAAAAGATGTTACATGATGAACCATACTCATTCAATCATTAATTGTTTAAAGTTAGATTGATTATGTGAGTTTCAAATATTGAATTTTGATTAAATTGTTTTAACCATTCAAAATTTTATTAGAAATATGATCTATATATATATATATATATGCTAATCAAATAGTTAATAATTATCTAATTATTTTAACTTTCATAATAAAGTTGTTTGGTTCAATATTAGTGATTAACTTTATGGTACGATATTCTTTTTATAAATATTAGAAGGAATTCTGAATATATTTAGCAAAATTTAATGTAGAGGAGCCAAATTAGTCCTTGTATTTTGTTTCATTTGTAATTCTATTCTTCAATAGTGACGTATAAATCCAAACATTTTGAATTTAATATATATGTATAGAATAATATTATTATAAATTTGAGTACATATAAGATATGATATAAATTGTCTAAGACAATTTAATGATTACAGCAACATTATCTTTATATTATATATATATATATATATATATATATATATATATTCTATTCGACCAAATCCTAATGTGAACGGTGGACCCGGTCCTTGGAATGTCCGACCCACATGATTAGCCCAAGCCAAAACAGATATGTATTCCACCAAACAATACCCGATCAATGCCAATTATTACGTTTTTATCTGGACTATCTTTTCTGAAGTTGACCAATTAACTAAGTTTAATGGCCGTCTTGATTAAACATGAGATTAATTTTCTATTTTTTTTTTTATTACAGCGATTGAATATTATAGTACTTATATTACAATCAACTAAACTATAAATGGAAACGGAACAAATTTTAGTATTTTTTTTCCTTCTCACCCTGCTCTGTTCTATTTATTTTCTCTCCAAATCCATTTTATTAAGAACAACAATTTGCTAAGATATGGTATTTTGTCAACTATAAATTATACAATGAAAGTATTATATGATAACGAAACAATATTAAATAGCAACAGAATGAAGATATAACTATGAACCTTTTACATATAAATCCGGGATAGACAATCTAACCCAGACCGAGCTCATACAGGAGATTAACTTTGGGTAACTAATGTGAAAGCAAATATATGAAAGGACCCCATATTTCATGCACATAACATATGTAAGAAAAATTCAATTTGGATTTGGGACAATCAAGTGGGTAACATGTGAATTCTGTATGGGCATCCGGCACCCAATTAATCATAAATCATGGGGTCAACAGCCGTTATCATGTTTACAGACATATTTACGTTATAGTGGGTTGAAGCCCAGTTTTGTGGGGCCCATTGTGTCCGCCATTTCACCTACCAGCAAGTGGGTGATGGGCCTGGATGCGGAAGATCTTCTTGATCCAATCACGGAATAGATTGAGCCGAGCACGGGTCCTACATACGGACGCCGTCTGTAAAGGCTTGTGAATGCCGAATGGCATTCAACAAGTTTCAAAACATTCATATCTTATGAATTACGACGCCAGCCTTGTTAATATTAGAAGAATGACATTTATTTTGTGTCTCTGTGTGTGTGTGAGAGAGAGAGAGAGAGGGAAATTGCATGTCAAATTAATATAAAATATATACACACAGAGAGATATTCACACATCACCGAATGGAGAGAGGACAAAGGAGGGTCATGCCCTCCAAATTTTTATATTGTTTTTTTATTACTAATTTTATTAGAAATTTTAATAAAATAAGACTTTATCTTAAATTTGAATATTATATTTTTTTATCACTAAATTTTTTAAATTTTTGTTTATTAAAATAAAATTTAACCTCTTTAAAAATTTAGATCGCGGCATGATATCTCAGAATACTCAAAATATTCTCGATTGTCGCATTTCCAAATAAGATTTTTATTTTGTTTTGAATTTGCTATTCTGAGTAGGCCCTTTGAATACACAAAAGTTGATTATGTATGTAGGTATGTTTGTATGTGTCGGCAACATGCGACACATGATGTTTGAATGCACAATTTTGTTGTTTTATTAATTTATTTTTATTGAAAAGGCGAAAAAAAAAATTGCATAGTCAAAATAAGAAAAACAATAGCTTTTTGCGTTTTAAATTGAATTAGCAATTTCAAACCTGATGAAAGTGTGTTTCAACATTCAACATCGCTTTTTGAACAGCAAGTGGAAATATTGACCAAACAATTGCTAAAACAAGCAAGAAAATTTAACTGAGAAAATCCACACCTAATTAAGAAAATGATTATAACTAAATGTATAAAATTATAAATGGAATTAACTTTTCGAGTTGACCTTCCATGAGATATAAAATAGAAATGGATTAAATTAAAGCTGTGACCAGCACAAGATTACGTGTCTGATTTTGATGACAAAAAGAGATTCGTAGGAAGAAGAAAAGGTTGGACAGAAAAAAAGAGGATTTTTCTTTTCTTGTCTTCTCTCTGAATTTTTACTCTGTGTTTGTTAAATGGTGTTTTAGTCTTTTGATCCATATATCCAATAGGAACTCAAAGGAAGTGTGTCTATACATATGACAATTATGTACTTTAACATGTTATTTTAATAATATTTATGATATATGTGTTATAATTCATATTTTTTTATGATATATTATACATATGACATAGTGTTATTGAGAGTAGAGACCGAGCTTTGTCAGGAGTCAATTGCCCCCCTCAATTTTTATTTTTATTTTTAATTTTTTTCATATTCTCAAAATAAGAATTTCAAATATACCCTTTTAATTTATACTTTTGCCCCCTCTAAATTTAAAATTTTTCCCACTTTATTCTTATTTTCAATTCATTGACCCTCTCAATGAGACTTACTATCATTTTTGTTTTTTTCGGATTTTTCCATATAGTCTAAATTTGGTCCCTCTCAAATAAACTTCTAATTACGTCCTTGATTGGGAGAACACACTACCACGTGACACTCCAAATTCACTTAAGACTTTCTCCTACGACAAGATACAAGAAAAATGCTCATTATGTGTTTAAACTTTGACTTGCAATTTTAACATTATTATAATTATAAATAATTAAAAGGGGAAGGAAAGAAAATATTTATATTTAATTCAACTTAAGTATAACTTTATCTCAACTATTTGTAATGACTATAAATTATGTCTTGTTATTCTTTTATATTTGAAATCCTTATATCACATAAATAAATCACATGTTATTAATATGTATCTGTCATCAAATAGGAATGTACCGTGATAGGTTAGGATCTCATTCGTCTAACATCAAGGGTATTGAACAAACAATCTCAACTTATCGACTGAGACGATGACTTTTATGTTATTATTCGATATAATTTGACTATTTTTTACAAACTATATCACTTTACAATGAAAAAAAAATGTTCCAATTCATAGAAGAACACCACATCAAATAATGATATAAAATGAATAACTTCTCATCCAAAACTCACCCGAACCGGTTGAAGGATTTGTGTAATATAGACTAGTTACTTTTGGGCAAGCACCAGCTTCATTCAAGCTGTATTTGACGTTGACAATGGCGGATGGTGCCTATTCCAATGACTCCAATTCCCAGTTTGGATTGTGGACCACATTTAGCTAATTTTATCTGGATCTTTACTGAAAAGTTAGCACAAACAAAAGATCCAGATATCTGGCCCACACTTCAAACAGTTATAATAATAATAATGAAAAACAACATAAGAAATACTAATATTAGAAAATGTAATAAAGAGGTTTTTTTTTTTGGAGTAATCTAGTTTTTAAATATCTATATATAGTATTAGATTATATCATGCGGGTTGAATATAATGAAAGAAAAAAAAAAGGAGTTATTATATCCAACGCCTAGCTGACACTAAACAGTAAGTAGACATGAACTGGAACCCATTTGGCAATGGTTGTCGATTCAATGAATCAATTGTAGATTTGTCAACCAACTCAAAAAAAATCTATAGAATTACTTGTTTCGATACAATATAAATATACAACCAAGCGTTCAAAATATTGTATTCAAAAGTCAAAACTTCTTTTTACTTTGACATTGGAGGAACCTGCAACCTGTAAATGAATATATAAAAAAAAATTATAGTATTTCCGAAGGGAAAGAAAGAATCTGAAAAATGAATATGAACCATCATCAATATAGAATTAGGATAGTCCAATTGGGTTGATCATGAGCTAAAAGGAAATTCTAGGAAAGAATGCTCCAACAATGTAAAATATAATCATGCATGTATTCACAACAGAATAGGTTATGTAACCATGACAATATAAAAGATAAATACTTGGAATATACACACAAATTTTAGGACAATAAAATATAAAAACCAACAATCTGCTAAAAAAAAAGGAGACTGGAGAGGAGAGAACACTAACTCAAGCCGAATTCTATGGCAACATATCCAAAATTTCGTGGTATAAAATTGCAAGACTGTGAAGCTTCTTCTAATCATCACAATAGCATATGTGTTCGCATCATTCCAAAAGGTTGGAGCAGCTCAACCCCAAAAAAACCCAAAAAAAAAAAAACCCTATCTTCAGCTTAGCCCCTAGCCAACAACACATCCAAGTGGGTTATATCACCACTGGATGAAGAACCGTCTGGTCGAGAAACTTCTGTCACATTTCTGTTGTAGATGACATCATCTTGCTTTTGTGGGAGGTCTAAAATGTATCTGTCCTTACAACCTACTTGTTGCAGATGCAGCAACGCAAGCATGCTTACTGCCACTAAAGCAGCATTGCCCAATATCCCACCCATATGATCCAATCTAAGGGATTTCTTGGCAAAATTAAAAGTAGATATGAAAAATTTGATGAGAATATTTGACCTCTTCACTCCATCGTGTGCAAAGTTCTCACCAGGTGGACATGCTGCTGAACCATAAAGTTTCTCTGGTGAAACAAAGTGATCTGCGTCGTGTACATCACCAACAAAAGCTCGAGCCTCTTCAATGACTTTGTACTTCTTCCCCTGGTGTTCAGCCAATCTCATTGCAAGAACAATCCGGCTTTGCTCTAAGCGAGCAATTGCAGCATCTCTCTCTGCCCGCTGCTGTATTTGGACAGTCTGGAGAACAAAACATTCAAAATAATTCACAAATTTACAATATAATTACACATATATGCACATACACCCACTCACAGTCTCATGCCAAAATAGGTAGTTAACTGCGTAACAGATCTGAATGCTCCAAATGAGAATAGCAAGGCAGAAAAAAAGTAATATTCTGACATAAGAACCATCTATAAAGCCATATAAACAATCCATAAACTGCCACCCAAAAAAAGAAAAAAGAAAAATAGTATCAACCAACATGATGGCACCATAACTCAACTCAACATAGCCCCATTTTCGACAATCTGGAGTTGGCCATATTATTCAATCCAAGGCCACACTTCTACTAACAATAGTCTATCACATCTATTATCAAAGTCTCTAAACATGTTTATCCAACAGTACATCAGAGGGACCTCTCTTCAATTGATGTTATGGGCCATTCACTATTCCCTCATTTCTACCCCAGAATGACAAAGAATATGCAATATATGATGTTAATCTTGCTTTCTATAGCAGAACCTTTAGATTTCATAATGATTTTCTACATTTCTAACTTCTGTTCAACACAATATTGTAAACTAAAATTAAGTTAACCACCCATACCACAATATAGAGGCTCAATGTTAATACTTCATAAAAGCCTATTTTAATTGGAAATCGATTTATCCTCACCTCCATTTGTTCTCATGCTAGTACTAACTCAAGATGCATATTCTCAACCATTGATGAATGAATTTTCAAAATATAAGCATATGTTTTACTACTTACAATCAGGTTGCAAGGAGCTGAAATGACGAAAGGGGGCTGAAATGCTGAATATCATAATATAATAATAATTATAGTGAATGTATCATCAATCACTATAGGAGACAACATCCAAAACAAGCCGCTCTTAAACGAAACATGGAGAACTCGCAAGCAGAAGTTAGTTTATCACAAGCCATCAATTGGTTTTTTGTCCAAGTCTAAAGCACAAGTAATTCACATAACACGCTAAAAAAAGTGGTTGCAAATTTGATTTTTTTCACCTCATTAACAACCACTACAACATAGTCAGCTCACTAACAAAACAGAGGAAACAACATATAAGCAGTGACTACCAAGCGTACAATTAAACTCACTTCCCATACCAGAACAATAGTGTACAAATATTTAAGAGAAATAGTGAACCAAACAATAAGGCACTTAATTAATGTTTTCGACTTCTTAATGATCCTTGGCAGTGAGTTCTGCAAACTACACCGCACTCCTCTTGAAATTTGTATATCTACTTCAATAAACAAAATTTAAACCCTTCCCTTCGTTAGCTGGTCTATCAAAAGCTCGGATTGATTCTAAAATTATCACTAAATTGAAGAGATGAAATTATTACCAGCTGATACTTTCATCTTATTCCAATTGTGGCTCTGATTTACTCCAACAAATTATTCCTCTAATCAACAAAAAATCATCGACAATTGTCTATAAGCATACATTTCAAGAAAGCACAAAATATATACATAAATTTCTAGCAATTTCTTCAACTATGTCAAAACACAGGTTCAAACAAACTTATATAAAACCTAAATTAGCAAACAAAAACAAATATCAATCTCCATCTCAATCAAAGACACTGTTCCAGAAATCCTGGAACGCTCCATCTAATTTCCAAGAAAATAACTCACTCAAATTAGCTGGCATGTTTATTTTGCACAAGAAAAAAAAAACGTACAGCTCAAATTTCAATTCCTTTCCCGTCTCTCTCCACTTTCTTAGCAAAATACAAAGAGGGGATTCAAAAAGCAAGCAAAAAATTACAAGGAAACCCTAGAAAGCAACTTACATGTAAGAACTCGAGCTGGTCTTCGAGGTTCTCGAGGGCGGTACGGATGGCATTTAGACTCTTGGCCTCTTGAATCACCGAGTCATCGTCGTCGACTCTGAAATCCTTCATGAAAACGAATCCAGCTCGATGATTGTCGTCGGAATCGTGGAAGGGTTTCTTTTTCTCGAAGCTGCGAGGAATGAAAACATCATCTGATTTTCTGAGGGACTTGACGGAATTGAGATAGTGAGTTCTGGAAATGGAGTGAATGGCATCGCTGAGTTTGTCATGTAAATCCCAGATTTTCTCGAGAACTGCTTCAATCTCTTCGAGCTCCATTTCCCATTTCATGAGGAAAGAAGAATAATTGGGAAAGTAATATAGAGTAAGAACAAAAATTGGGAAAGAGTTTTCTAGGGCTTCGGCCCGGTTAGGTGAAGTTTCTCCACTATTGTCTTATCTTGTGTGTGCTTTTTGGTCTGTTAAGGCAGAAGGGCCCTGGCGTGGGGTTTCGAGAGACAATGGGCTTTTTATTTGAAGGGGGCGTTTGGCGGGCGCGTTTGTTCCGTTAAAACGGGATTTGGATACTAAACTGTGAACATCAATTCTAAATCATGTAATCCTAAAATTATGTGTTTAAAGTGTAACAATATGTATCACACCATTAGCTTAAATGGCACATTTCTTTTAACTTAATTATACAGACTGACTTAAATTTTTAATTAAAACTAACATAATTAACGCGTTATACATATGAGACTTGACTTAAATTTTTAATTAAAACTAACATAATTAACGCGTTACAACTTAATCCAACTAAACTCAATAAATACTAATCTAAAAAATTAAACCATACAAATAACTCAAAGAAGGGGAGGCAAATTTGTAGAAAAAGAAAAAATTTCATTTCATTTGGCAGCAATAACTTAACAGAAATTAAAGCTTCCCAGACATTGAATTATTAAAAAAAAATAAAAAATCTCCCGCTTGAATACAACCATGCCAATCACTACATCAGCATTCTTATTTTGTAGGAGATGTATAATACAGAACACATGACACAACCTTCAGACAGAAACCCATTTTTCTATCCCCATTTATTAACCCTGTATATGTGTTTAATATATGTATTTATACTAGACCAAGTGGTAGACCTGCCGAACAAAACACTTCTGCAACCAAACAGATCCTTAGAGGCGATTCAGATCACTGGTGGTTTGCTGCCCTTTGGGATTCATTCTCGACGCCGCCATCCTCGCCGGATATTTCCTCCAACGACCGCCCTTTGGTTTCTGTAACTAAGAATGTGCAGGCAAACCCTAACATATTTGTAAATGCCAAAAACTTCATGGCACGCTTAATTTTGTTGACGTCTTCATCCAATGTGTAGCTCTGCACTCCGAACGCACCGATCATCGCCCCCGCCTTTCCAGACGCGGCACTGATCGCGTGACACGTTGATCTCAGCCTGGTAGGGAACAGCTCCGCCGGCAGAACAAAAGTTGTGCTGTTGGGGCCGAAGTTTGCGAAGAAGAAGGTCAGCCCATATAAAGCTGCAAACACCCATTTATGCTCCTCCTGTCTGAGATATTCATATTTGAACCCCATAATCAGCATGAAGACGGACATCATGAAGAAGCCCACCAGTTGTATGTAGAATCGACCGATGCTTTCAATGAAGACGACAGTGAACCAGTAACCAGGGAATGTCCCAAGCAAGGCAATCACGAACATGGCACGCGACGTCTCGAACACTTCTCTGAGTGCGCTCACTTCAACATCTTTATTGGTGAGACCCATCGTCGGAAATATATCCTTCTGGGTTAGGTTTTGGCTGTAGAAAGCTATGTCCAACAAGAACCATGTGGTGGCGGTTCCTATTAGGTGAAGCCCATGTCGATGAAAGAACTCTTTGGAGAATAACGAGTAGTTGTTTGCAGACTTGAATTGGGCTAATTTGTCTTGATCAGCTTGGATTTCGATTTCAAGAACACGACCCATGTCAATGGCAGCTTGTTTGGCATTTCCTTCGATAATGGCGGTGTAACGACCAGTTTCAGGCATCTTCATTCTCCAGTAGTAAGTCAGAAGTGCTGGCAAAGCTCCAATCATCAACACGATACGCCACATGAAATCGGCCTCAGGTTCCTGTTGAAAGGATCCGGTTCGTCCTTAAATTTTGGACCTGCATACTTCAGTGAGGAAAATTTTAGATATAGTCATGGACATCAGCCCGGCAAAAATGATACCAACACCTTGCATGGCGAAAACCGGCCGCTATAAACGCCCCACGGGTTTTCTTATTGGCATATTCAGGACATAATGGTGGCGGAAAGAGGATAGTCGCCGCCAATGCCAAACCCTAGCCAGAATCTAAAGAAACAAAGAGTAGTAATCACAGATTGTGCCGATGAGCCGAAAGACAGGCCAGAGCAAATGGCACAGATGACCATGAGAATAAGAGTGACCCCATAAACTTTCTTTCTGCCTAGCTTGTCACCAAGCCAGCCAAAAACGAGCTGACCAGTTAAGGTTCCAACAAGAGCGACGCCAATAACAAAGTTGTTAACATTGTGAGGGAGCTTTCCCGGCTTTTTGGAAGAAGGATCGTAGTAATAAAGACGACCCAAGAGCTTGCTGATAGTGGAAATGCAGAAGAGATCATAAGCATCAGTGAAGAAGCCCATGCCGGCGATCACAATAGCGGTAACATGATACCATTGGGTGCGTGCAGTGTCAAGAGCATTGAGCACGGCAAGGTTGTTGGAAGACATCCTTGTCAAATGTTGATGATGAACTTAATTGCTTGGATAATTGCTTGTTTAGCTGAGGATTAATGTGAAACATTATATAGTTGATTTGGGATTAAGGGACGTATAAAACTATGCCATAAGGTCATAACAAGAAGGATACCCAGAGGATATTCTTAATTCCCTTAGTAAAAATCAAGGATATGCCTTTTATGGGACATGAAGAAAGTTCTATGCATGTTACAATGGTCCTTTTTTGCAGGTTAATTAAGTCCAAGTGAAGAAAGCCAAAATAGAGGAAGATGGAGTCAATTCGGCTTATTATGGTTCAGTTTGGGCACGGTGTGGTTTATTGTCTTGAGATTAGGGTTGATAAGCTGTCAGCTGTCTTTGAATATTGTTCATATCTTGGAGTTAGATTGGAAGTTCTGAGTCTGTTCAATCTGATTGCAACCAGCTCGAATGAGTTCACCTATTATTAATTTTTTTTTATCATAATGACAAAGTTAATTATAATAAAGTCTTGATGAGTTTCTATGAATATAAATTATTGTGTATGGAAATTCTAGATGGTAAAACAATCTCAAATCACTGTGTCATCAATTTAAGGGTAAGTTCTTGCTTCTTCTTTTTTTTTTGATACGAGGAGGACCAGTTGTTTTGAAAGATACGTGCATAAATTATTTTTCAATATCACACAAAATTTTATTAATCATGTACACCGATAAAACGCAATTTCATTTCGAGTAAGTGATCCCAAGACTCGAACAAGATATCTCCTCACCTGTGTTGGACAATCTTACCACTTGTTCTATCCTTATAATTAACTTCCTTAAATTGAATGGTTGATTCACAATTTACATTATATTTTAATATAAAAATTTATTATTTTAAATGAAATTAGTTACAGAGATAAAAAAAAAAAAATTTACTTTATTGTTTATGATAATAAATTAAAAAATAATACTTGACTTTAAATTAGGTAATAGAAATATTTAGAGTACATGTCACAACTTTAATTAACATAATTATATAATACAAAATCCATATTTCATAAAATTGTAATATGAAAGTCAAATTGTAAGAAGTAAAAGAGTTATCTAGCTGGAATATTTAAGGGCTACCGTTTTGCAAAAATGTTAATTAATTACTACAAAACTTGTGTAATGGTTTTCTTGTACAGAACGTGCTAGAGTCCAACAAAAAGGAATTTAACTGTGAAGCTGTGCCGAAGAATTTGAACGAGATTCGTTGAGGTGGAGATTTCAATGGGGGAATTCTTGTATTAGAAGTATGTTCAATTTGTTTCGATGTGAAATATTTTTTGTTCAATATTTTCACTATATTTTGATATTTACTTGACTGAAAATTACTTAATATAGTTTTTAGAAAAAAATAAAATAAGAATAACTTGTAAAACTTGAAAATGACTTACTAATTTTTTTTTCATAAAGTCATTTTCTAAATATAGATTTAAAACTCATATGTCCAAACACACAAAAGCACTTCGTTTGTGTAAATACCTATATATATAACTTATATGTATGCTGTATAAAATGCCTATATTTGTTTTATATATGCTAAAAAATAAAAAAGGATATACTATACTGATTTTCCAACACAATATTTATATGCCCCAAATCATTCTAAACATAGATGATGAAATAGGGTTACCTCAACTGAAAAATTATTTTACGAATCTGTCACATGATGTGACTGACTTTTATGATTCTTCTAATACAATGAATCTCACGTAAACTTCATAAATTACTAAAATTATAAAAGACGTCAAACCATGTAACAGACTCGTGAAATAATTTTTTAATTTCAATGCACAAGTTTCTAATTTTTTAGAGAATGTAAGAAGAAGAGTTAGATGTAAATAATCTTTCTCCGGTGGCATCCAAATCAGAATGAAACAGTTTTACTGATCACAAAGTGAGTGCAGTTCTGGCACCAGCCAAGGGGCCCATCGTACACAACTAGGCCCACAATGAACTTATGAGCAATTAGACCTACCTAATCCAAGTGTTTTTTTTATTAGATGGCCTAATTTAGAAAATGAATGATAAAAAATGCTGGCCCGCCCGTGCGGGAGAGGCCCAACTTAGTTCAACCCAAGATCGCTCAAACGGCTTCAATTTTCCTTGGCTCATGTCAAGCCCACATACTTTGGCGAGCATTCTCTCTCTCTCTCTCTCTCTCTCTCTCTCTCTCTCTCTCTCTCTCTCTCTCTCTCTCTATATATATATATATATATATACACATATATATTAATGTTTAACTGTCAGAATATTTAGATTTACCATTACACAATCTAATCTCTTCTGGATGATGGAAGAAACTTCAAGACTTTTATTTGGGAGAGCTTCTGCAGTCTCACTTTTGTGTTTATAAAGCTTGTTTCAAGATTTTGATTTCCATAATATACAAAGGTGCATTAGTAGAAAAATTCTTCTAAACTACTTTTGTAAAGTGTGTACTAATAGTCACCAAACAAACATCTACTTAGTAGAAATCTCATTTTATATAACATTTTCATCTATATACTCTCGTGAAATTCTTTAAAGTTTATTTATGTTTTAATAATAAGAACACAATCTTTTTATCCTAATTTTATCTCACTTCTCTTGTAAACGCGGGATTCACACGATGAATTTTATTGAATAGTAGGATCCTATTCATTCAAGTGGAATCGAGGTAGAAAAAAAATTTACTTTCAAACTGTTAAGTAACAAAAATTTGAATGTATTAACAATTTAACATAAAAATAGTCAAGTGCTAGTAATGATTATAAAGACATTAAAATGGTCAAGTACTAGTAATGGTTATAAGAACTAATATCGAGAGATGCATTAAATTACCGGAGAAACCTTATGTTACTCATACAAAAAAA
This sequence comes from Nyssa sinensis, assembly GCA_008638375.1. Lineage (NCBI taxonomy): Eukaryota > Viridiplantae > Streptophyta > Magnoliopsida > Cornales > Nyssaceae > Nyssa > Nyssa sinensis. Next base: position 2,908,925 of record CM018041.1, on the reverse strand, counting down.
TAATAATAATAACAAATAAATAAATAAATAAAGAGAAAGTGAAGAAGGTGTGACGTTGGCATTGTTCAATTGGTAAATGCCATCCATGTGTTTGGTGGCAACCGTGGCATTGGCGCTTTTACTTTACCAAACTGAATGCCCCGACCCCATCCCATGCACAAATAGAAAGCCTTTTGCTGATTAATAAGGCCGTGTTTGTCTCCACTCATGGCCAGGTTATGATTTGAGGGAAAGTACCGTCTCCTCTTGACGGATTGGCCTACACAAAAAAAACCAATAAGAGGTCCCAGTTGGAATTTAAAACGGGTTTTTGATTCTCTCTGACTTTTTGTGTTGTGTGTTGAATAAAGAAAGCGTTTTTGGCTCAACGTCTGAGGTATCATCAAATGCAGCCCTAAAGTCCAGACTGTTCTCTCCTTCTCTCCCTCCTTTTGGTGTGTATTTCTCTCTTTTCCTGTTCTCCAAGGAACATGGGAAAACCCTTGATTTTCTTCAGAAACTGTTAGGCAATACCATGTTTCTAGCATCTTAAGCAAATAATCAACGCTAAGATCAGAAGGTTTTCGTTTATTCATTGTCTGTGTGTGTGTCTGTGTGTGTGTTTGTGTGTGTTTTTGGTTGTGATGTTCGTGTGGGTTCAGTTCACATTTATGTTCTTTCTATGGAAGCTCTATTGTTCTCTCTTTATTTGATTGTTTTTGCTTCGAACCAGCAAGTTAATTATTTGCCAACGACCCATTTCAGGTTGAGCAATCTTTGATAAGTTTTGGGTCTAGAGAGAGAAAGAGGACCGAAAGAGATGGTAGAGGAATCGAAGCATACCCAAAATCCATGGATAAGTACAGAACAATCCTCAAGAGTTGCGATTGACTGCAACGTGTCGTTGATGTCGGAATCGATGTTGACAGAGGAAATTGAATCTTCTCATCCTCAGCCTCACCGTCCCAACCCGACATCTGATGGAAAATTAGGTTTCCCCGTGCGAGCCCTTTCCGCTGCTGGGGCCGCCATACTCTCGGCAATCCTTGTCAACCCACTCGATGTTGTCAAGGTATTTATCTTTAATTCTTTTCATTGTTCACTTATCTAAATTATTTATTTCGAGTTTGTGATTGATATAGGACCATTTGTACATTCAAGGTCTCTCGTTCCATAATTTCTTGTTATATAGTCATTTAAGCTATGCTATCTGTGTAACTGTTGGAGATTACTGCTTGGTAGTTACATTTTTTCTTAATCCTATATTGCAGACGAGGCTGCAAGCACAGGCTGCTGGAGTTCCTTATTCTCATCCTCTGAGTAATCTTACGAGTCGCATGGCATTTTTTGGACCAAACATGGTATGTGTACAATGTATTTTGTGCCCCATATCTAGTAGAAGCTTTGTGCTTAAGTTTTCATCATGTTGTTTCCACTTATTACTTAAAGATGTTGATGAATTTACGGGAAATGGATCATAATGAATGATGAGTAAGACATTGCCCCACCTCTCTGCTTGCCATTTTGTTTCCCAGTGCTGTCTCTCAGCTACAGGGCATTTGGTACTAAACAAACCAAGATATTATATTGGATACATATCGCTCAGCTTTGGGAACCTGTATCAATCTTAAACCCCTGCATGAGTAGTCAGAGATATTTGATTTCTTAAATTGTCTGAAAATTTTCACCTGCATTCCTCTCATATCCTCATTCTTTATAAGAAACAGACACAGCTTTTATTTTCTAAAGTTGTTTCTGTATATGTAAGCCACTTGAATTTTTTTTTTGGATAGGTAAGGCACTTTAATGCTTCTTGCAAATAATAGCTGTTTTCAGTTGTTATTTTTGTTTGTAGTGATGCCTTTGCAAGTCTCCTTTCTCTGTGATGACAATTGCATGGAATGGATTTGGGACTTTGAGCATTATCAAGGACTGAGTGGAATAGTTGTTACGCCTTTATTGAATTGTATATATTTTGTTGATGGAAAGAAAAGATTTTTATTTTGCCATGAGGTTTAGAAATTGCATCCACATATTATGTTTGTGTTTGTGCATGCATGGATGTTTTTATTTTGTTTATTTCTTTGTTAAAGAAAGTGATTCTTCTTCTTCTTCTTCTTCTCCTCTCGCCCTCCCTAATGATTCTTCTTCTCCTCTCTCCCTCCAACACTTCTTGAAAATGATTTTGGATGAAAAGGGACTTTGTGGGAGGAAAGTGATAGAAGGTAAATTTGGCAATGCGCCCGAGGAAGGGGAGTGGTTGACATTAGAATTCTTAACGCATCCCATGGGGTTGGCATGTATAAGTGCATTATGAAGGGAGAAGATAAATTCTTCAGTTTTTTTGATTGGATTTTGGAATGATGTGTGGATTGGGAAGTTAGTTCTGATTCTTCTGAAGGAGATTCCCTGAGCTCTTCAAATTGGCATTGATAAAGAGGCCTCTATTGTGGGAGTTTGTGACTTTGAAAGAGGGTGGAGTTGTGTGGAATCCAAAGCTCAGAAGAGCTTTCCAAGATTGGGTATTGGAGGCAATATATTATTTGCTTGAGTTATTGAATGGAATCACTATATGAGGGAAGATGGAGCTGTGAAGGATTCAATCAGGTGGTGTGGTGGTCACCTTGGGAGGGTTTTTCTGTCAAATCATTCTATTGTGGTGGAGCTCTGTCTTTCCCTTTGAAAGTGGTGTGGCACATGAAGACCCACCTAAAGTTTGTCTTCTTTGTTAGATGGGGGCTCGGGGGGCCAACTTAACCATTGATAATTTAAGGTGGAAGGAGCAAAGTTGAAGTTTTTTGGTTTTCAGTTTAGTCCCTCCTCCCTGTTTGTAGTTCAGAGTGGTAGCTCCAATGTCCATAGATTTTTTTGTGCAGTTTTTGGCTGACTTGAATTTTTCCTTTTGGTTTTGATTGCTTCTTTTGTACACCTTTCTTGAACATGGGCTGGGGCCCATTTTCAGCACTTATTAATCAACTTTTACTTAATCGAGCAAAAAAAAAAACTGATGCTTGAAAGTCAATATACACTTCTATTTTTCTAATTGTACAGGCTTGTGACTTCATTATCTGTGTGCTATTCTAATGGGCTTCTGTTGGACATGAATCTTTTATTTAGGGCTGTCCTCTACTGGTATATGCAATTTATTTTTTCTTCACAATATGTTTGTTCAGATGTTTGCAGATCTAAGGTGTTCTCCATCATGCACCCGTGCTGGCGTTCATGGTACTGTAGCTATTTGTCCTCCCGATTGTTTTCAATACAAGGGAACACTAGATGTCTTCTATAAAATCATTCGACAGGTTGGTGGGTTCGTATGGTCACCTTTAGACATATCAGTACTTTCTTTTTTGGCGAAAGATGTTAGTTTCAAATACTGATGTGATCCATCCTGCACAACTGCTTGGTGAACACATATAGTTATTTGATTTGATTACTCAAAAGGCTTTTTTTAAGCATCCACAAAAAAGGCTTTTTTAGTGTATGTTTTAGCAGCTAGGGACTATATGCTGTTAAATTGTTGATCTTTGTGTTTTGTATACATTACAATCATTCTCAAATGTTTAACATGGGGTGGATTTTTGCAGGAAGGATTTGCAAGGCTATGGAGAGGCACCAATGCAGGTCTTGCACTAGCTGTACCAACTGTAAGTTCATTGGTGGCTTGGGGCCCTTCATTTTGTATTGGTAGAACACATTGAGTTGTCGCCTGTGGGTACATGATTTCATTCGCATGCATTGTGAGCTTATATGAATCGCCTTCTCATTTTCTAAGCAGGTGGGGATCTACTTGCCATGCTATGACATTTTCCGCAACCAGTTGGAAGAATTCACAGCTCAGAATGCGCCAGGCATGACACCATATGCCCCTTTAGTGGCGGGATCACTGGCACGCTCATTAGCTTGCACAACTTGCTACCCTATTGAACTTGCTAGAACCCGCATGCAGGTACCTTTTATTTTGATTTTTGTCATTTTGCTTTGATTTCCTTTCAATTTGATGGGTGGACGCGCACAAATTCTGAGCAGAGTTTATACAATTGAATGGATATGTGTTCTGATGCCTCTTTGTCACTGTTAAATGCATTTTACTTCTTACATCTCGTCAGAGAAATTTCAATCTTCAAGTGCATTTTGATAGATTTGGAGGTGTACTTAGTGCTATCTGGGGTTGCCCTAGTATATCATGCTCAAGTGCACAACTGAATTGCCATTATCATTATGAAAAATCCTGTATTTTGTTGTCTTAATGTCTTTGCCTGGTCCATGCTCTTTGACAATTTATTGAGTCGATTTGGCTCTTGGATTGTTTCTTAGTGACAGCTTCTTAATATATATATATATATATATATATATGTATATTAATATCACTTTGTTTATAGGCATTTAAGGAGATCCACAGTGGTAAGAAGCCTCCTGGAGTCTGGAAGACTTTAATTGAGATCATCTCCCATGTCAAGAGCACAAATAACCTTCAGAACAACTGTAAGATGATATTCTTCCTTGATACTTTTATTGAGCTTGAAATATTTTTTAATTTCTTACGGTACTAGATTTTCAACTCACAAGAATATAACTATAGCTAGTTGGGTGGGCTTGTATCATATTGTTTGAAGCATATGTACTTATTATCTAGCACCTTTTTCCCGATATTATCTACCCCATCTTTTTATCAAATTTGGCTTCCCTTCTCTTTCCCCCTATAAAATTACAAGGGTGATGCATATATTTAATTGGTGAAATTAGTTCTTGCTTCTTGTAACGTACTCCATGAAAATAAAAGCAGAAATGTTAATTGGAGAAGCAGTTATTCACTACTATCTGCTGATAGCATTTGGTTCATTCAAATTTGTTAATTAAGGCAGAAACTTTTGGGCATGTGTTTGGATTCTTTTACTGTGAATTGATGACGTGAGAGATTAGTTCACGGAAGGTACTATAGTTTGAAAACTTCTTCTCAAATATAGATTTATTGGGCCTTAGCTTCACTGTCAAGTTGAACTTCAGTTGCTTTAAAAGTTGAATTATTTTATGGAAAAACCTGGCACATTGTATCGGGTGTGAAATTTTTTAGGCTTTTATGGAGGGCCCAAAAAGCTACTTTGTTGGGCATCATCTTTATTAGTTATGTGCCACTTTTAGAAAAATCTAAGAATGGAACCATTATCTTTGCAAATTATTGTGGTAAACCCATATAAAACAGTGTTGCCGCCGTACTCTTTACCCTATTTTGTATAAGAATAGGCTTTTACAACATCTCAGTTGTAATTGACCTAGTTTTTCTCATTACAGTGCAAAACTACCGCTTCCTATGGACAGGCCTCGGGGCACAGCTTGCTCGTGATGTTCCTTTCTCTGCAATCTGTTGGTCAACCCTTGAGCCTGTGAGATTTTTTCTATTAAGCTGTTTCCTGGATCTGGGTTTGTGTGTGTTTATTTTTTACGTTTTGAATTTTTTTTTGTTTAAACAATCCATACAGATCAGGAGAAGACTTCTTAGTCTGGTGGGTGATGATTCCAACGCAGCTGGTGTCCTAGGGGCGAATTTCTCCGCTGGTTTTGTTGCAGGAAGCCTTGCCGCTGCTGCTACTTGTCCACTAGATGTTGCAAAGACCCGAAGGCAGATAGAGGTAATTATTTTAAAAAAAAAATCTTTCTGAATTAAGGAAATGCAGACAATGTTCGTTTCTGTTAGGATAATATTTTACAGCCTGTTTAGGTGCACTCATGTGAGATTATAGAGTATGTGTCCCACATCTTCTTTCAATTGTATATAGAGATGTTACCTGATCATGAAGGCATGCCTTTCTTGGTGTGTTTGAGAAGTCTATTCAACTGTTGGGTGAGACTCCTGCATTTTTGGTGGAGCGTCTCGATTGTCACTAAAACAAAACACTTCATTTATAATTCAGGATTCAATTCGAGGGCAACTTAAGTAATAAAACTACTCTCATCTACCCTTTCCTCTCTTTTCTTTCATATCCTTCTCTTGCTTCCATATTGGTGAATAAACCATTAAAGCTTGCCATGGATTTATTGTCACCAATTTTTCCTTGGAGTTTAAAGCATTCAGTAACTTGGTGCCAGTGCCCCTATCATAAAGATACTTCATGTGCTGGACATGAACAAAACACGATTAATCTAATTTTTTTTCCATGAATTGTTTAAATGATGCCAATTGGCAGTTGATTCAAAAATTTGTTGAAAAGCTAAAAATATTACCATCCTATAGGGTTTTGTTGTTTCTGGAGATGGTGTAGGTGGTGGTTTCCAGTTTCTGGCCTAATCCTCTGCAATCAGTCAACATGCACTTATGCTTGCTGTTATTCTTTAGGTGGATAGATATGCTTTCCACTCATGTACATTTTTTTTTTTTTTTGATAAGTAAAGATGTATATATTAAAACTATGCGCAAGAGAGGCAACAAGGGCAAAAACCCCAAATAGCTTTACAAAGTTCTGAACGACCCCAAAAAATCTACAAAAGAAGAGACATTGACAGGGAAAGCCTCTTTAGTCCAAAAAAATAATAAGCGTAGAAACGAGTCTTTGAATATGGGAATGGGAAGCTCTACATCTTCGAAGACATGTTTGTTTCTTTCAAGCCAAATACTCCATAACAAACAAATGGGGGCTAGATGCCAAGGTCTTTTAATCTCTTCTGAAAGGTTGCACCATGTCCAAGCCAACAGAAGATCCCTGACGGTGCCAGACATGACCCAGGAAACACCAAAAAGAGTAAAAATCATGTTCCAGCAACTCCAAGAAAATGGGCAATGGATGAGAACGTGATCCACCTTTTCCTCTTTCTGCTTATAAAAGTAGCATCTACTAGCCAAGATGAAGCCTCGTTTCTTCAAATTATCCGCCGTTAAGATGGCTTTCCATGAGACTTCCCAGGCGAAGAAAGAGGCCTTAGGGGGGGGTTTGAAAGCCATATGAGCTTCCAAGGGAAAAGAAGACTTTCCGAAGCGAACAGACTCTTGTAGAAGGAGTTGACAGAAAAAGACTTCTTATTCGGAAGCCACACTCTCGTGTCCTCCCTTCCTTCCCCTAGCTTGGTAAGTGCAAATGTGACCAAGAAAGGAGCCCACTTCATCTAACTCCCCAATCATAAAAGTTTCTCTTAAAATGAGGAGTCCAGACAAGCTTGTTCCTTACTCTCTCCAAGTACTCACATACCTAAGCCCGCCTTGTTAGTAGTCAGACTATATAGAGAAGGGAATTTCACCCTAAGCGGCACATCCCCGTTCCACACGTCATCCCAAAAGTTAACACGGCCCTATTCCCAATGACAAAACTACACTTTTCATTGAAGATCCTCCTATCCACTTCTAATGGATCCCCAGGGACCACAACCTTGAGGCCCCTCCACTCTGCCCGAACACCAGCCTCCATTGTCACACCCATACTTAGCAACAATGATCTCCCTCCACAGCTCCCCATCACTCTCGGCAAACCTCCATAACCATTTTCCTAAAAGAGCTGTGTTGAAAATGCTCGTCTTGCACCCCGAGACCTCTGAGAGACACTGGCTTCTTGATCTTATCCCAAGCCACTAAATGAATCTTGTTGCGCTCCCCTTCTTGGCCCCATAAGAAGTCCCTTTGAATCTTCTCTAACCTTCTGCTAACTGACTTTGGCATGAGGAAGAGAGACATGAAGTAAGTGGGGAGATTAGCCAAAGTGCTTTTGATGGGGGTGAGCTTGCCTCCCTTAGAGGAATTGACCCTTCCAACCTAACAATTTGCTGAAAAATCTCGCCACAACAAGGTTCCAAATCCTAGTGGAACGCAGAGAAGCACCCAGCAGGAGGCCCAAATAAACCAAGGGAAGGCATCCCACTCTACAACCTAACGTGCTAGCTAACATGTCCAACCCTTGCATCGAACCAACCGGAGTAATACTGCTTTTTGAGATATTGATCTGCAAACCTGACACAGCTTCAAAGCACATAAGGATACATATCACAAAATGGAGCTGACGCACCGAAGGATCACAGAAAATAATGGTGTCGTTTGCAAACAAAAGATGGGAAATGGCGACCCCACCACCCCTTTTGTCCCCTAAGTCGAAGCCTTTGATGAGGCCGACCTCTTCAACCCGGAACAAAAAGCGACTCAAAGCCTCCATAGCAATCACAAAAAGAAACGAGGATAGAGGGTCCCCCTGCCTCAATCCTCTAGAAGAGCGAAAGAAACCTGCCGGGGAACCATTGACGATGACCGAATAGGAGACTGTAGAAATACACGACCGGATCCACTTTCTCCACTTGCTCTCAAAACCCATCTTAGTTAGCATACTCAACAAGAAGCTCCAATTGACATGATCAAAAACCTTTTCAATGTCCAGCTTGCAAACAATCCCTTTCTTTTTCTGCTTTAGCCTAGAGTCAAGGCATTCATTGGCAATGAGAGCCGCATCCAGGATTTGACAACCCTCCACAAAAGCAAATTGACTGGAAGAGATGATGCTACCCATAACCTTCTTCATCCTTAAAGAAAGAACCTTTGCTATCAGTTTGTAGACACTGTTGACAAGACTAATAGGGCGGAAGTCCTTAATGCAATTGGCACCATTCTTTTTAGAAATGAGGGCTATGAATGAAGTGTTGAGGCTTTTCTCAAAGCTCCCTTCCCTGTGGAAGGCCCCAAAGACTGCCATAATATCCATCTTCAGGACATCCCAACATTTTTTGAAGAAAGCCATAGTCAACCTGTCTGGACCTGGGGCTTTATCCCCATTGCATGCATCCAAGGCTTTCATAACCTCTTCCTCCGAGAACGGGATCTCCAAGTTAGAGGAATCATCCCTGTTCAGTCTATCCAGGCAAGTATCATCCACCCCCGGTCTCCATCTATGCGGCTCTGAGTAAAGGTTAGAAAAAAAGTCAACAATTCCTCTCCTAACGGGCCCTTCCTCTGAGAGAACATGATCATCGATAACAATAGAGGAAATCTTATTCTTCCAGTAATGAGAAGAAGCCGTTCTATGGAAGAATTTCGTGTTACGATCGCCCTCTCTAAGCCAAATAGCCCGAGATTTTTGCCTCCAAGAGATTTCCTTCATCTTGAGAATCTGCCCAAGCTGGCCCTTTAACCCTTTTCTTTCACTCCTTTTCTCCTCAGAGAAAGGACCTAATTGATCCTCCCTGTCCAACTCCATCAGGTTATTCAATAAATTTTGCTTTCTGACCTGAATAATACCAAAGACCTCATGGTTCCACTTTTTCAGGTCTTCTTTGAGAAGCTTCAGCTTTCTAGTAATGCGGTAACTTGGGAACTTAGAAACCTCATAGGAGTCCCACCAATTCCTCACCAAGTCCACAAAACCGTCCGCTTCAAGCCACATGTTTTCGAATCTGAAGGGACTTTTTCCTGCACTAAAACCCCCACAATGCAGCATAATGGGGTGGTGATCAGAGCAAGGCCTTGGGAGGCACTTTTGGGAGATACCTGAAAAGACATCCTCCCAGTTGTTTGATATTAGGAATCTGTCCAAACGGGACATAGCCGTCTGATGACCTCCTCTAGACCAAGTGAAACTCCCTCCCTCCAACTGTAAGTCCACCAAACCTTGAGAATTTATGAACTCATTGAAACCCCTCATTGTTGAAGTCAAACTTCCGCCCCCTCGTCTCTCGCCCAGGATACCACACTACGTTGAAGTCCCCTCCAATGCACCAAGGGACCTGCCATGATGAAAATCATCGACTGCAGCTCTTCCCAGAAAGCACCTTTGACACCATCAACCACTGGATCATAGGACACCACAAAAACCCCACTCAAGGGAGTTGGAAGCCAATCTGAACTTGCAAGAGATAGAGAAACCACCCACTTTGTGCTCAATGTCATTGATCATACGGGAGTCCCAAGCGACCAAAATACCTCCAGTAGTGTTGTGTGCATTCAAAACAGCCCATTTGATCCATCTTGAGTCCCAAATGGAATGGACTAAGCTCTGCGAAACCTTTTCCAGCTTGGTTTCTTGAAGACAGATGATTGTTGGTTGCCATTTCTTTAACAAACCTTTGATGACTGAACGTTTGTCAGGGATCATTCAATCCCCTCACATTCTGGGATAAAATTTTTAGATTCATAAGACAAAAAAATTAGACCCTTTCCATACCTTCCCCAAAGGCTACCATCTCTTTGCTGCCCCTATAATTGACCGAGCATGATAACTCTTTCAATACCCTTCTCATTCTTCTGGCTGATTTGTCCTCCTTGGTCTTCCCTGAGGCATTACCAAAACATGTTCTTGTCAACAAGTTACTCTCAACAATTTCTCTGAATAATGCCTGCAGTCAATCCTCAAAGCCTGCACATGTGACTCCTAGTAGCTTTCTTACTTTGGCCATTTTTCGGAGCACCCAATCATCTGATCGATGCTGTTGATGACGTAGGAGTTCTGCCATTTGTGTTTCTTGAATCAAATTGGAGACATTAGAATATCCGGCTGGTAAAACTACCGCCAATGGGTTATAGTCCTCTGGGTTCTCTGAGGATTCCTGGCCTCGCAGCACCACTGTGCCCCCCTGATCACCTACCAGCAGCTTCATGCCCTAAAATGAAGCTGATTCATCATTAGCAGAAAAGGAGCAAATTGTGCCCAGATTAAGTTGCGGAGGTTCTGAACAATAGTTGCTTTCCAAATACCGAAGGAATTCGCGTTTGTCTGCCATGCTGTTCAGCTCAGAATCATGACCATCCGAGCTATCCTTTGCCTGTGCATGCTGTTTCTCGGGATGTCCTCGTCTCTGTTTTGTTCCTGTATCAAGGATGGCATCTCCATTAGCCATCAGAGCTTCCTTGCGTCAAGTCTCTGCATTCCGAATTATAAGCAAGAGAGTTGTGTCTTGTGAACCCCGTGGGCAGGTATGTGTCCCGAGCTGGGCTCGGTTAATTTTGTTTGAGCCCCTGTAATTTCCCCATTCCTTTGGGCCAGAGTTAATTCTATTTGAGCTCCTGTAATTTCCCTATTCCTTTGGGCCAGGCTATAACTTCCTTCATTCAACCCTTTGATAACAGTCCCTTGAATATCTGTTTGACCCCTTCTTTGTATAGTAGCCCATCTCTTTTTAAATTGGCCCAATCCCTGCGGCCCAATCTGGGTATTATTTGAGAGACCCTGATACTGGCCCAATCTATGCGGCCCAATTGGATTATTAACAGTCCCTTGAATATTTGTTTGACCCCTTCCTTTTATGGTAGCCCGTCTCTTTTTAAAATGGCCCAATCCATGCGGCCCAGTCTGGATGTTATTTGAGAGGCCCTGAAACTGGCCCAATCTGTGCGGCCCATTTGGATTATTATAAAGATGGCCCTTAAAGCCCCAGCCCGTCGTGATATCCATAGGTTCTGGAATGTTCCTATATTGCGTCCGACTACCGTTCAGAGGAGATTTGAATTCCAAACCTGCTACTGTACTGGCGTCAGTGTGTTGCCATCACCGGACGCCCATGTCAAGGAGCCGCACTTTCGTGGTAGGTCGCAGCCCGTTTTCAAGAGTCCGTATCCTCGCATCCAGTTGTCGCATCCCCGTGTCAGGTTGGCCCCTCACGATCGAACGCGCCCTTGGCGCGTGAGCTTTCCAAGCTGCCTTGACCCTGTTTTCTGTGAACGCTGCAACTTCCGGCCGCCTGGGCTTTGATGCGACACACCTCGGACCAGTTTCCGACCATACCGGGATTGTGAAGGACCAATTCCCACACTTGATGGTGAAGGAAGCAGGGACATCTTCTGGCCGGCTGCGAATCAGGATTCTCGCCCATCTCAGATGCCGGCGATTGGCGGTGTCTTTGTCCACTGTCACAAACTGGCCGATCCTATTCCCCAACGCCCTGAACACCTCCGAGCTCCACAAGAAGACCGGAAATCCCATTAGTCGAATCCGTATGAAGCCGTTAGTTTCCTGTCTCGAGCAACAACTCGACGGCGACCAAGGCTGTAACGTCACCGGCAGGCCTTCAAAAGACCATAGATTGCGGTTGAGGATCCTATTTGCCTCCTTTTCCGACGAAAGCTCGAAAAGGAACCAGGCTCCATGCAGATCGAGAACCCTCAAACCTACTTGGATTCCCCAGTTTCGGAGAGCCCATTTTTCGACCTTGCTTTTGTCTGGAACTGGGGTGCCCAGGTCTCCAAACCTGCCGATCAGACATCGTCTGAGAAAATTGAGTCGGTTTCCGCCCGACCCCAAGTGAACCTCCAGATCTTCGCAAGCATGCGCTGGGTTCGAATCCACCATTACGGGGTCCGCAAGCCAGTCTACAAGTCTGCTAACCTTCAGGTAAGATTCCTTGTGCTTGTTGGTTATTTTTGGTTTAGAAAGACCCATTGATCTGAATGCTTGTGAGTAAATTAACCATCCCCCTTCCGATGGGTCTTCCGACAAAAAAACATAACGAATCCCCTTTGACGAACGACCTTCGATCTTCATAAAATTTCCCTCTCTGGTTTGATCCTCTCCAAAGAAAAATATTTCTGTTGCGACCGTGTGCACCGATCGGGAACACTATTCTTCTTCTTCCTTTTGAAAAAGCTTCTAAGGTTTGACAGATCCAGTCCAATTCCCATCTTAGGACCCATAATCTTCGGACTACCCCTCTACCTTGTTCAATGATTTGGAAGAATTCTCCTGGCGGATCCACTTCGTGGACAATATCAAAAGATTTGTCTCCAATCTAAGCAAACCTCATTTCCTATGCAAACATCATTTCCTCAACCAATTCTTGATTGTTCTTGATTTACCTTTATATTCTTTTCACATTCTGGTACTCATTATCATAGTCACGTGCTTCTATTTGACCTTACAATCATCTTTAGTAGCTACTTTGATTAATCTTTATACTCTTTCCATATCCCTCTCATGTACATGCTCGCACACACCAAGATGAATCAGATCAAAAAGATAGGCGGCATTTATTGTCGTACTTGCAGCTACATAAACAATATGCATTGTCCATTCCAAATACCCTTAGTATCCTCCCTAGTGTAGATTTACCTTCATAGAGATCCATATCAAACTTGCATTTGTCACCAAAGAGAGTAGAAATTTACATAAATTAGTTTAAGATGCATAATAGAGATCCACATGTATCTAGTGAAATTGATGGATTTTTTTGGGAGATCTTAGGCTTTAATTCTTGTATGCCGGTCTCCGCTCTCTTTTGTTCTTCCTGGTTTGCCTTTCTTGGTCTCGGGCACCTTGTGAATAATTCATATTATCTTTACTTATCAAAAAGATACAGGGATCCATATCAGCTCACTGCTTTTTATTATATCTTTTTAATATGTATTCTATTTTTATATATGTATTTTCAGAAGGATCCTGCCCGGGCATTGAGGATGACAACAAGACAAACGCTAATGGAAGTTTGGAGGTATACCTCTACATTTAACCATACACTGTATTTATAGGAAAGGAATAACTTAGAAATGTTATATGTGGTTAAAATGAGAGATTAACATGAACATAATATACTCTTTTATCCTTTCTTTATTGATGGATATAAAGGGAACACTCTGTTTGGGGTCCAATGGTGGATGTGGTACCATTAAACCACCTGATCAAAGGGTCCAAACAATCCAATGATTGTAACCTTTCAGCTTTGGTTTAGCTCTTTTTGGTGGCTTTCTGCAGTTGCAAATATAACTTCAGAATCATATTTGTCATGTATAGCCTGAAGAAGTCCATCTTTGGGGATTTTTACAAAAACCATTCTATCTTGTATATTAATTGCATGAAGAAGATTTGGACGCTGCAAATATTTGTCCTGAATTTGTAATTAACATGCTAATATGCTAGCCTTTCTTTACAAACGCCGATGCGTCTCATATATTGCTGCTATATGACTCCTGCATTTTAAATTTTTCTTGGAGCAGGGATGGTGGGATGAAGGGACTCTTTACGGGTGTTGGTCCTCGAGTTGGCCGTGCAGGCCCTTCTGTTGGGATTGTGATTTCATTTTACGAAGTTGTTAAGTATGTTCTACATCATCACTATGCAACTTCATGACAAGATGGGGAGACCGCACTTACTCAGTTAAAAAAAAAAAATCGCATTTGAGTTTTGCCTTATTTCTCGGTTGTGGAAGGCAGTGCACGCCGACATAACAGAGACACTTTTAAAGAAAACTAGTAGCTTTTACGCGGATGTCATGGCATACAGATGAGCAGTTTTGATCATCGTCAATGCTCTTGTCAAGGCCTGCTAATGCAGGAAATAATGTTTCTCTCTCTTTCTCTGTTTTTTATTCATCCAATTTTAGCTGTTAAGTCCCATATTATTTGACTAGGTTAAGAAAAAAGTTTGGAAGCAATTTTTGTCTGAGTTGATCTCAGTTTGCTGCCTATATCTCTTTTCAGGTCGTATATTTTGGGGGTTTGTAACATAGTGTTAGCTTAAGGGTATTGTTAACCATGTTACAAGGATGGAGAAAATGTAAAACGAGCCGCTGATATATAGACTGACTTTTATTTGGCAGTTAAATTGATTTTAAATGGCTACTGAAATTTATTTATTTTTTATGAAAGAAAAAATATAGTAAAAAATTCAACTTATATCTGGATTTAGGGGGAAAAAAATTAGAAATTCATGAAAAATTGGTGCCTGATACTTTCATAAATTACCCAATAACAATGACATAACAACAACCCACATATTCAGGCCTAAAAGGCTTCATCTCTCTTATCTAATAAAAACTGGAAAATGAGTAGGGAATTAGGAAGTGATCTGAAATGTTAAATTGATTTGAAAATTTATTAAGAAATAGGGGAAAAAATTTATATCAAAAATTAGAAAATTAGTGTCTATGAAATTTATTAAAAATGTTATATAGTGGTGTTTAAATTATATTTCATAAAGAATTTAAATAATAAGAAGATACAGCAGCCATCCAGAGCATGCTAAAAAAGGCAAAACGCATTGACATCAACAAAAGAGATTTATCATCCAAGAATGAAACATTACATATGACACTGTCCAAAATGAAATCTCAACCATCCATTAATCCCTCAATCTGGATGTCCAAAAAACCCCCGACTACACAATCAATTCTCAATCATCTTCCAAATTAATTAATAAAAAAGAAAAAAAAACGTTCTTATTAACAAATCACTGGCTATTGGGATCGATTTGAGTTCTTGCTTGCTTGATCTGCTATCTCTGCCTCTTTCTATCTCATCTTTTATCAAATTCAGAACAACTTTGCAGGGGTGAGGTGATGATCATGATCGAGGGTCAAAAGTTCAGTGAATGAGATATGTCAGCGCCAAAGCCACCAGCATTAGCACATACGCAATTCCCTGATCTATCGATGTCCCTGCAAATGCCAAATAATTGTTTTTTGTAAATTGGGCAAATGAAAATAATCGAATGAAACTCTTTATTTTCTTCCAAATTTTCTCGGCAACCGAACAGAAATTGTGAGAGAATATATATGTATATATACCATCGCTGGTGGGAGCGGGAGCTGGAGCGGCGGATTGAGCCGAAGCAGCGGGGAAAACAACTGCGAAGGATAAGAGCGATGATGGCCAACTAGGAACGAAGCCCTTGTGACCTCCATTTTAAATCTCTCTCTTGTAATTTCTCTGTGTTTGCTTCAAATACCTTTTTCCCTCTGCGACGCCTCAAAGGGCAGGCGCAGAGTTATAGAGAGAGAAAACCTGAACAAGAATACGTCGCAGGGAGGCAGAGTTTTCTGGACGGATTAGATGCCTACATATAGTGTCAAACATTTAACGGTTTAGCAGGGTGAGAGAGATGATAACGGGGAAGCCATGAAAATGGGTTACGTTCGAATGTGGGGTCAGCCCGTAAGTATCGGAACCCACACATCCATGTGACCGTTGTTGCTTTTGTGGCTTTTATGCAAATCTGCGCTAGCAGCCACTCTGTCTTTGATTCTCAGTTGTTGCCAACGCAGATTCTTTCTTTTTATCTTTAAAGTAAATTATACTGAGCCTTTTTGTTTTTAAAATGAAAAAGGCTATTAAGAGTTGAAGTAGATATGTCCACGGGTGATTTATTCATTGCTATGAACATAAAATTAAGTTTTTATTTATTTTAAATATTATTTTGTATTGCATTTATCTTCATTCAACAGGGAAGACATCTTTAGGTATATGCAAAGGAATTTTTAATAGTATTATTATTTTAAAATTAGATGATTTTTTTTGGCCTAATTTAAAAATAAAGTTATTTAATTACTTTTACGTTATAGAAAAATTAGATGCCTACATATAGTGTCATAATCACAAATAATTATGACACGTAAAAACATAAAATCACGAAAACGTCCTATGACTTAAAATAAATTATAAATACGCAAATTTAGATCTAGAAAAGTTTAAACTAATTATCTTTGACACTTTGATTGACATCTTTTTGAAAAAAATAAGACCTTATAACAAATTGAAAAATGACTAACTGCGTTCCCTAAGACTTAATGAATCTATAAGGAAGAGGGTAATTAGGAATAGAGAGAGCTTTAAATTGACAGTTAAATTATGTGATGTTTTGAATAAGAAAGTAACAAGATCTTGAATTGTGATTATAGGGACCCTCGTTAAGGAAGGATGGGTTATGCTCTAACGATGTTTCATAATCACAAATATTATAGCCACCCCGCTCATTTTCAATGATTATATTATGCAAAATAATACATGTCTTCATGATATATCCAAGCGTATTGGGATTCCAAAACTGTGTTGGTCTACATACAATTGCAAGTCGAGATTGAAGAACTCTAAAAGCCCACTCGACAGTCCTTTTTCATTGATTATTGCATCATGGAAAAAGATTGCTTCTTTGCTCCTTGTGGAAAAGAAATTGTTTGAACCAATGTTGCCTATGGAAGATATATGTCCATCAGCGGAATAATATCTCATATTATAATTGTGTCCATTGATAGAGTAATTAGTTAGGGGGCCTGTCCCTAGGTGAGCTTAGGAAAATAAATGCAAATTGTCCAAGACATTGAGATCATATAAAGTTACTGCCTTAAGAATAATAGTAGGTTTTTTTACATGACCACAATACCGACCTTGCCATTCTGTCGAACAATTCTTCCACTCGCAGTACATACAATCCAAGCTTCTTAACATTCCAAGAAACCCCCAAGTTTCCTAATAACAATTCATCATTCGTCGTCGGAGATCTGAGATACTCATTTCCAAAAATTTCAATAACAGATTGAAAAAACTGTTTTAAACTTTCAATTGTTGTGTTTTCTCCAATTCGTACATAATCATCCAATGCATCTGTTGGCATTCCATACGCTAGCATTCTGATAGCGGATGTCATCTTTTGAAGTGGGATAAACCAAGAACTTTAGCTACATCAACTTTCTAAACAAAATAAACATTGTGTTTTTCAATACCATTAAGAATACGCATAAATACCTCATGCGCCATTCAAAAGCATCTCCTGAACAATGGAGGCCGGGTAAACTGGATTCTCTGTAAAATAATCAGCAAATAGTCGATTATGACCCTTTGTCTCTTTAGCAAAAAATGTGTTTCTGGCCTACAACAGAACCACCGTGTTTTTTTTTGTTTAGTTGCTTTTGTTTTTAAAATTTCTAATATTTCAACATTAGTCACTTGATGAAGAGCCACAAGTGATGTTATTTGTTATTGTTCATCATCATCAGAAGATGATGATGATGATGAAAAAGAAGTGAGCAAAGAAGTTTTTAAAGAATTCATTATATTGAGGATGTTGAAGATGAGTTTAAGATAGAGAATTATACTTATTTATAGAAAAAATTTGAGGGAGAAAAAATTTGGGAGAGAATGTTTTGGAGGGAATTTTTAAAAATTTTGAGACATAGAAATATTTAAAGAACATTTATTAGAGGGAAATTCGAAAATGAAAATTAAATTATTAGAATAAAGAAAGAGGGAGGGAAGATTTTGGAGGGAATGAAAATTGAGAGTGAAAGAAATTTGGAAGGAAAAAGATAGAGAGAAAATAATTTTGGAGGAAAATGAAATAAAATAAGAATTTTTAAAAATAATTTAAATAACTATTAAAGAACATGTGACTCAAATTTATCTTTTATTTAAATTAGGGTAGGAATATGGAGATGTTATTACAAAAAAAAAAGAGAGGAACCTTTTTTTTCTTCTCTCTCCTCACCTGTGCGTATCAACCATTTTTTTCTTCTCTCTCCTCACACGTGCGTATCAACTCTTCTCTCTTTAATTCATTCTCTCGCATCTAGTCTCTCTCCTCTCGTTTATGGTCTCTCTCCTTTCAACTAACAGTTACTTTGTCTCCATTATCCAGCGATTCTCTCTTTTCTTTATTAATGCCCAACCGTGTGCAAGTGATATGTATATATTTGTTTTTTGTTGAGTCTTTTTTCGAAAGATTTTTACTTTGCCGGTTTATGAGAATTTCAAATTTTCAAAAGAGAATTTGGCTTCATAAATTTCTATGAAACTTTTTTCTAGAAATACTGCTTTAATTAATACTATTAAAAAATTGTTCTAACAAAACTCAATAGAAAACAAACTCAATGGCCAGTAGTAAAAGAGATCGAAGATGGAGGAACAATGGAAGAGGGGAGCAGTAGTGATGGAGTGGGGAGGAAAAGGAACCAGAGAAGAGGTCGGTGGTGTGCGATTCTTGGAAGTAGTAGCATAGGATTGGCGCTTAACGACAGGAGACGGTGTTCGGAGGGAGTCGTCACCGCCAAATTAATAAGGTCTTTTGGAATGAAATTTAGAAGCTTGTAAATATATATATATATATATATATATATATGTGGGGTTCCCTAAATTTTATGAAATTGTGAGGGTTGAGAGAGATGAGAGAAGATAGAAACTGATTTTGTGAGAGGAGAGAGAAAAAAAAAAAGATGCCAATATTTACTTTATTGGTGACGTATGTTTTCAATGAGTATCATGTGTTTTGAGTCATTTTTTCTTGTTATAACACAAATAATATGAATAATTAAGACATTATTTTTAATAAATTAGGAACCTCTCAATTTTAAAAAATAAGCTTTTGTAGTGTAATTTTGCTAAATTATTTTTAATAATTAAGAATTAGTCCTTTCAAAATTTATAAAAAAATCTCTCTTAAATTTTCAATGTATATATACACTATCGCTCCTACTAACCACGATGTCCGGATCCGCCATTGCTTGCATCCAAATCCCAAATTCATCAGAAGCACAAAAACTCTCAAATACATAAATCAACAACTACAATGCTGAGTTATATCTTTTTTCTAAAAAAAAAACCCTTTCATCTTATATGCATATATGTTTTGCCTATCATAGGTAACAATAACAGATAACAACAGTCGTAAAGTTCATTATATTGCAAAAATTCAAGAAATTACTCTGTGAGTTGTCACACACTTTGACAATCTACTTCAGATTTACTAACAACTCCACAAAATATTAAAGTTATAAACACTATCGCATTATCTAAGGGGCGCTATAGAGTACTTTCTCTAACGCCAGAGAAAAGCACCCATGGCAAACTTCCTTTTTTGCTCAACGTTGCCAGCAACTGGAAGGCCGTATTCTGAAAGAAGGCAATCAAGCTTCCATTCCGGCATGTTCTCATAGTCGGACTTGGAGTACCTAGGGTAGTGCAGAGGCATTTGGAACTGCTCCCATCTCTCTCTCCCACTCCCTTGCTGGCAATTCACACCACCTCCTCCTTTCAAAGCCGGCCCTGTAATTGACTCCATGCCACCCCTTCTCTCTCTAGATCTATCTCTCTGTCTTTCTCTCTCTCTCTCTCTATATATATATATGACTTTATATATACACACACAAGGGATGGGTTTGCTTAAGTGACCTTTTATATTGAGAGAAGGGGGAATTCATCTGGACTAGGCATCAGTCTTTGTTTCAAATTTCAATAAGATTTTCTACACACGAAAGCTTTAATCCTTGGGAAGAAAAAAAGGGTATATTCGCATGCATATACCAAAGTGATGCTGCAAAAAACAGCACCGGTCATAATTCGATGATTCGGCAAAAAGGACCTGCAAAAAAGAGAAGGAGGACCCTCCGACGATCAAGTCAGTAAAGAGGGAATATAAGAAATATGTGAAAAGAGAGTGATTGTGTATGTGATTGAATCTCAGATTGAATATACCTGGCCCCTTTATTTATAGGGTTGAGAGTCATTGATTTTTAGCAGTTTCCTATATTGAATAGAATTCTTTTCCTTGTTTGACAAGGTTAAAAGATATGTGATAATCTTCCTTGATTTGGGGTAGGATTTCTTTCCTATCTGAAAGTCTTGCGCTCTAAGATATATTCCTTATTCTGAGGTCGGAAGTTTATGGAAGACGATGACCAGTTCGGAACTCCTCTGCTCGGTAGGCAGCTCTGGAGATAGCTCTGCTCGGTAGGCAGCTCTGCTGGTAGTAGCTCGGCCAGAGGCAGCTCTGCTGCTTGCTGCTCAGCTCTGCTGGCAGCTCTGATCGGTAGGCAACTCTGCTCGGTAGGCAGCTCTACTGGTAGTAGCTCGGCCAGAGGCAGCTCTGCTCGGCAGCTCTGCTGCTTACTGCTCAGCTCTGCTAGAGGTCAGCTCTGCTCGGCATTTCTGCTCAGCAGCTCTGCTGGTTGCTGCTCAGCTCTGCTGGTAGTAGCTCGGCCAGAGGCAGCTCTGCTGCTTGCTGCTCAGCTCTGCTGGCAGCTCTGATCGGTAGGCAACTCTGCTCGGTAGGCAGCTCTGCTGGTAGTAGCTCGGCCAGAGGCAGCTCTGCTCGGCAGCTCTGCTGCTTACTGCTCAGCTCTGCTAGAGGTCAGCTCTGCTCGGCAGATCTGCTCGGCATTTCTGCTCAGCAGCTCTGCTGGTTGCTGCTCAGCTCTGCTGGCAGCTCTGCTAGAGGTCAGCTCTGCTCTGGAGGTGGCTTTTTATGGCTCATCAGTTACTCCCCCCCCGAGCCTCAGTTCTGTGCGATCTGTGCAGAACTGAGGTTAGGGTTTTTGAAGAGTCACACGTACTTGATGATTCATAATATATTGTCCTGCAACATTTGGAAATAAAACAAGATTTTTATAAAGGTTGATAGAGTAAGAAAAATGGACCAGACCAGAAGGTCTGTACATTAGGTGGACCAGACATGAGGTCTGTACATTTTGTTGGACCAGACATGAAGTCTGTACATTTTGATGGACCAGACCTGGGGGTCTGTGCATTAAGATGGACCAGACCTGAGTCTGTGCATTAAGATGGACCAGACATGGGGGGTCTGTACATTGAGATGGACCAGACCTGAGAGTCTGTGCATTAAGATGGACCAGACATGAGTCTGTGCATTAAAATGGACCAGACCTGAGAGTCTGTGCATTAAGATGGACCAGACATGAGTCTGTGCATTAAAATGGACCAGACTTGAGTCTGTGCATTAAGATGGACCAGACCTGGGGGTCTGTGCATTAAGATGGACCAGACCTGAGTCTGTGCATTAAGATGGACCAGACATGGGGGGTCTGTACATTGAGATGGACCAGACCTGAGAGTCTGTGCATTAAGATGGACCAGACATGAGTCTGTGCATTAAAATGGACCAGACTTGAGTCTGTGCATTAATGGACCAGACCAGGAGGTCTGTGCATTCATGTATAAACTGATAAGAGTATTGCCAATGATGCCTATATCTTTCTTGTTAATTGGCTCGAGAGGTTCCCTTGAAATACACCGTCATCTGCCTGCCTTTGTGAAATTAGCTCATATTGAACTGTGACCAGAGTTATGACCCGAGCCTGGGCTGAAGCAATGGCCAAATCCAAGTAAAGGAAGTTCTTGTATAAAATTTTCCAACCTAGATAGTAGAATTATTAACTCGCTCAGTGCCAAATGCTTTCACTAGTTTTTTTGAAGGGGACTTGATATTGAGCTGTCTGGAACACTGCAGAAAGTCCCGTGATAAGTGGCCTGTAGATTTGGCATATGACCGCTCAAAGGCCTCCTCTTAGGTGATGAAGGAGTGAGTTGGTTACTGAATAAAACATTCACTAGTTTTAGTGCCTCCCTTGCGTTGATTTGTATGACAGTGGACTGGTCATTAGCCATCATGTTAGAAGGGTTGCCTGCTACAGTCCTATTGCCATTTTCATAGTCTGATGTCAGCTGGATCATCACAATAAGTGGTGCACTTACTAGAAACAGAAGCAGTGACCAAATCCCCGTCTAAATCAGTAGGATTTGGCCTTTTTCATATGCAACCAGGTCTTGGGATTGGCAGAAACAGTGATTGTTTAGAACCCTTTTTCAATCTTGGTTTAGCTGATACTTTGATTACAGAATTTGTACGATCTATGCTTGCAGGGTGCAGACCTTGAAGACTGTGCTTGAGATTGAGACCCTGAAGGTTTCTCATTAAGAAGAACGAAAGAAGAGCTAGTCCAGATCTGATAATGCAGCAGATAAAGTTTTGAGCTTCTGAAGAATAACAATTAATCCTTTCTCGGGGTCTAGTGATTCTGTAGACATGTAATGGGTCCTTATGTGTTTTGCAGGCTTGTGAATAGAATCATTTTCGAGCTTGCAAGCCCTTGTTTTTGAAGTTAATGGAGATTGATCAGTGTCAAAAGTATAACAGAAACATCTTAAAACAACCCTTGCAGCAGATTCTTGACTTGGATCATTTAACAGCTGGATGCCACTGGACGCTGGAAACATTAACTGTGAACACTTCTCTGGTGATCAGAAATCTGTAAGGTTAATATCAGCACATGGTTATCCTTCCGAGTAAATACACCAGCCAAGAAACTTGAAGTGTGGGTGTTCTCAAGCAATTTAATAAGAACGTCAAATTTACTGGATCAACACAGGAAATATATCCATCCCGAATTTTTCCAGAATATCAAGGCGATTCCATAGAAAGGCTTCTTTATCCAAGGCTAATTGGCCATATTGATCTCTAGCTGTAGCAGGAAGAAATTTTTTAGCAATTTCAAAACTTGATGAACCTGATTGCAATGCCCATCGGCCATATCAGACGAAGACATCCCGCGCGTAAAGTCATGAGTAGACAAAATGTCCTTCAATATGCTGTTTATATTAACTCAAAAAGAATCCTGACAGCAATAATTGAACCAAAAACTAGTTTGACAAGTAGCCTAATCAAACCAGTGTAAATAGGCTGGCATAGAGTGGTTCGACTTTTCAAGTCTATGAGATGTGTGGCTTGGTGTTGTTGATATTGCTGATGGAAGCACATCTGTCTTCACATAAATGAATAGGATGATTCCAAGATTTGAAGTGTAGAGAATGCCAAACAGAATTGGAGCAGTGTACACTTGTCCTCTGTATGGCAGAGTAGATATGCAGAAACCTAGCTGGGTAGTCCAGGGGCCCTGTGTCGTCTTTCAAGTTTATGTAATCTCTCTCTCCTTCATGAAACCCACTAACTGCCAGAAGCTTTAGCTCTTCTATGGAACTGCCCTTCAGGAAACTAGC
The DNA here is from genome assembly GCA_008638375.1 of Nyssa sinensis. Classification (NCBI taxonomy): domain Eukaryota; kingdom Viridiplantae; phylum Streptophyta; class Magnoliopsida; order Cornales; family Nyssaceae; genus Nyssa; species Nyssa sinensis. Next base: position 2,885,500 of record CM018041.1, on the reverse strand, counting down.
CGGCTTATTTAGACTTGGCTTCGATTCAAATTGTGATTAAGTCGGATTTGTTTGCTCCCAGTTTCCTTTCCCTTGAGTGAATACACTGGCGTGGAGGATTTCCCAGCAGGTACAATTTTGCAAGTTTTGCATTGATCTCAAAAGCTTCTCAAGCTGACAATAGCATGGGGCAGGGTTTTCAAGTGTCAGATGCAACAATATCAATGACATCTGACCCAGCTAATCAAGCGACAAATGTGACCAACATCACTAGGCACCCTTGAGCGAGCGAAGGATGGTGCGAAACCAACTGTGCATGACACTGCTGAGCAAGTAGAAGATGCAGCAAAATTGACTGTATCTGAAATCACCAACTCAGAAAATAAAAGCTCTTCACCCGAGCTCTGACAACAAGATCTGCTCCCACCATTAAGTTTCCAGAACTTCCATCACAACCAGAAAAATTGGATCTTCAGTGTTTCCCAGGGAAGATTACACCCATTTGGCTAAAACTCGGGAAACTGAAGAGTCCAAAGGAACTGTATAACAGAGGAGGGATCTCAGGCCCCGTCTGATTTTGGTTGATTTCGTACATTAGTTCTTCTGAAACTCTTGTTAACATATAAGCAACTTACTTGAGCAAATTCTCAAGTGAGGATCTGAACGAACAGTTATACTGAGAGCAGTAGTTTATGGGAAGATCATCCAATCTCGTAATGAATGAATCCCCGTGATATCGACACAGAGCTGATCTCTGGAACGCACCATGGTTCAAGAAGCAGCGAGTGAGTCCAGGTCTGGAGACTCAACCTTGCCCCCTGAAGTTACCGTCTCTGCCTCCAAATTTCTGATCGTTCTTGATCAGATCGTTATGTCCAAAGCAAGCCAGAAATTTTGAGAATAAATCTAGGAAAGAAAAGTTCAACAAGAAATGGAGATCCAAGAACCGGGATATGTCATTGAAGAGGACGATTATGGCAGACCGGGTGGCCGATGCCTTTTGAGATTTTAGCGATCGCAAGGATTCTCCTTCAGATTGAAGTAGAAGAGCTTGTGCTCCAGCTGCCAGTGAAATAACCAGCAGCTAGAGAGTTGAAAAAGGATTTGAACCTCTGGTTGTGGATTTTAATAGGGATGGTGCTGGTGATTGCAGATTTCTATGCAGTAGATCCCGAGTTATGTGTGGTGGTCAGCTGAACAGGTAGTGACTGACATTATGGTCAACGGTGATGGCAACAGCCGTGGTTGTGGCAATGCCTTGGACGGAACAGCTGCTGTGTAGAGGGAGGCACATTGGTATGTGCTTCACGGTGGTGGTGATTGACTGGTGGCCGTTGATGCTTGGATCTGGGCGGCGCTGTGATGCCCGTGTGGATTAGTGTATGACAGAGGTGGCCAATGGAGCTGGTGCAGGTATCGCCTCTCCCTGAGGGGTCAAATACAGTGCCTTTTTGGTCGGAGGGCGGTTCGTGAATAGACGAACTGGACCTGCACGTGGATCGTAATCAAAACCTCGGCAGCCTTCTCTTCCTCTGCCACTGGAATTACTATTGGAACCTCCAGATCTGTTATTCCTGATGATATCACCGATGGACATGTCCAGAGTTTCGGATATTTCGAGAAAACAGTAGATATACTTGGAGGTCTGGGTTTGTGAGTTGCTGTACGGGCCATAGTAGCCTCTGAGCGTGTTTTCTGTGGTGTGATTGGTCTACAGTGGTTATTGTCGCATTTTGTTGACAATTCTTCATCGAGACTCGGGATGTAGCTGATCCCTCTAATTGCCCGTATCCATGGACGACCCACCACCTTATGTAGGCCTCCAGTTATTGGTATCCATTATTATATTAGCGAAACAATTCAGTGAACGTCCGATCTAAAGAAATCTATATCAGTAGAAGATATTGCTCATTCAACCTGGTTTTCTCCATATTTATCTTCAGGCAACATATATAAACTCTTCAGCTGTCGTAAGGAAATACTCTGTGTAGTTTAGTAGCCAGATCGGAAGACTTGTTGTGAGGAACAGCATAAGAATTACAGATATCGACTGTGCCGTCGGGTAAAACTGATCCAAGAAGAGTTCCGATGACTCGCTTGGCCAAGTGGTGAATTCTAAAAATTTTTGGAGTAATTTCTGGACTGGCTTTAGAGTGAGAAAGTTGTTGGGGTTGAATTGGGTACACTTGGGTCTGAAATCAGTTTGCTGGTTTTCACGGCTCGGCTCACTGCTTGGCTTAGTCAATGACAGCTGAAATGCACCATTTGTTTGTCCTCTTGTCTTTTCAAGTGCAGCTTTTTTATGACACTGTCTTCAGGATTTCGTTCCAGAGCTCGTTGTAGAAAATATCTCCAAACTTGCAGTCAAATGGTGATGAGAGCAGAGAACGGCCAGAACAGAGTTGGGGCTGTACTGACTTTCCTGACAACAATGGGTTTCCTTGAGAAATCATCTCCATCAAGTGATTTGTGGTGATCAACAAGTGGAGGTCTGTAGTTTCACAGCAACAGAGGATTTAGGAGTCCTAACCTTTGCCGTGGCCAAGAGAACCCATATATATAATCAGAGCAGTCAAGCGAGAGAGAGAGAGAGAGAGAGAGAGAGTGTGTGTGTGGGGTTCTTCTTATTGCCATATCAGTATCACGTATGTATGATTATACCCACCCTACACACAATATATCGGCCTATTCTGACCATATGCCTCATCCAAGAGATCCCTTTTTGTCATTCAAGGAGAAGTCACAGATGAAGAAAATACCACACGCTCCACCAATATATAAAACAGAAGCAACATTAAAGTAAACCAATCAGCGAATCCATTCCTTGAAAGAACCAGAGAACTGTTGAAGCTCCGCATCTCCGTGGGCAAACGAGCAACTCTGGCGCGGACAATGACCTTATAGCTTCGTTTTGTATAGCTTTCGTTCGACCACCTCAATATATAAGTATACTCAGACCTCCGAGAAATGACCATTGTGCTCGTTGTGAAGAGAACTCAGAATCAGAGGACGTTATTGGAGAAGATATAGATTCTGAAGGACTGTTCTCTGGCGATGAAGAATGTGTTGGTGAATTGGAGTTGGAACTAGCGATTGACGTCTATAGGTTGTGCTTGTTAGTACAAGTGCAGCACAGTGGATGGCGGTGCTCTTGTTCAGCCCACAAGAAATATTTACATCAACCTCAGCTGAGAGAGTATTATCGATGATCAAAGATTCACTCTAGTCAGCTCTAGAAAGATGGAGAATCTGTAGATCTGTTGAAAAATAAAAACGGTGGTGGCCTGAGTCTTTACAGAGGTCGGCTGGGGTAAGCATGCCGTCCTCATTGGTTCGAGTGGTCCCGACCTCATGTGATTCACATCAGTTGTCGTTGGGGCGACCAGTGATGCCGGCGGTGTTGAAGTCATGCCTGGACTTGACAGTGGTGAGCTCGGTTTTGCGGTTGGGTAGCGACGTGGGCCAGCTACTGATCTCAGAGTCGGCCTTTCATTATTGATTTATTTTGGCTCCGATCTCTTGCTGCCGCCATTGCTGGAGCTATATTTTTTAAACAAGCATAAGGGAAACCAAATCTGCACTGTTCAGCCTCTCAAGAATGTCAAATCCTTTGCTTGATAGATGATTTTTAGAGATGGCCTATAAGGAGATCGCCGACCATGATAGAAATCGCCGATCGTAAAGGAGATCGTCGATGGTGTGCCCCTGACGTGGATCAGGAATGAACACCATGCAGATCTGAAGTGAAAATCGTCTTCCGAAACACAGACCAAATAATAGATGGGGCTGGGTCTTTGTACTTCATATACTCTGACTCTGCCATGCGCTGCTCATATGCATAAGACCGGAGCTCCTTTGGAATCATGGCTTTGACAAATTGGTTTAGACTAATAAAAAGGAGATATAGATATAAAGAGATGAGGGGTGCCATGAAGAGTCTGTGCCGCTTTTCCTTGTTTTTTTAAAAAGTGAGATATATCAAGTATATATATTAGAGAGAGCCAATACAGAGCAATTGTACTTTTTAGAGAGAGAAAAAGTTTTATCTCTATTTAGGTGTAGAATCCTGCAGAAGAAAACATCACAGGGCTTCTCTAAAATAATACTAAAATAAGTTAGATCATGGTGCTTCTTTTCATGCACCAAAAATAAGGAATTAAATCATGTGTAATGATTTTATATGCTGAGAAACAATATTTCAATGGTTTCTGACTTGATTAGTGTGCCGATTTGATTATGGTGAAATATATACATATAAAAGATATTGAGATTGTGTATATATATATGATGAACAATGTCGGAGATGAAGATGCTGATTGATGATGGATGTTGAGACGTGCTGCACCAGATAGATTTTTTTTGTGGCCAAACATAGTGTCTGTAAGTTTTCCATACTCTTTTTAGAGTTAAAATAGTTCAGGGAATTGAAGCAATGAACAGTGAATGTAGACATAAAGATATAAGAGATGTAATAAAAAATCTGACATGCTTTTTATAAAAGCATTCAAATTCAATGTTAAAATAATGGTTTTGAATTCCAACAAATCACATATTTTATTCAAAAGATTTTGAGATTGATGCAAATCTCAAAAGTGATGCTCATGTTAATGTGTATATATATATATATATATATATATAAAACTGATGGGTTGTTGGTTGGAAAACCCATAATAATCTGCAAGGAATTTTTGCAAGGGGTTTGTAAGCGTGATGAAAGCAAGAGCCATAGTGCAAAACCCCTGAATCGTGAGCTTGCTTGTTCAGAACAGAGCGGGAGAAGATTACAAACCCTTGGGAGTTCATCTTTGTTTTCCACAATTCAAGCGGTTAAGTCACGGTGCCAAGAAATAATAATAGCAAAAGATCATGTAATGGTTAGATGTGCTAACAAATTGTAAATCAATAATTTCTGACTTAATCAGTATATTTATTGTACTGATTTGATTATGATGTGTCCGAATATACATATAGATATATGTATATATAAAGATCTCGAGATTGTATATATAGACATGTATATATACATAATCTTGCAAGTAATATGCAGAATTTGATGTATACGTTGATATATAAAATCTATCAATTTATATAGAATTTGAGAGAATTTAAATAATCATTAGCATGAAATATTGGTGGTAGAGAACGAAGCTTGCTGACTGTCGTTCCCACAGACGGCGCCAAACTGATGCTGCAAAAAACAGCACCGGTCATAATTCGATGATTCGGCAAAAAGGACCTGCAAAAAAGAGAAGGAGGACCCTCCGACGATCAAGTCAGTAAAGAGGGAATATAAGAAATATGTGAAAAGAGAGTGATTGTGTATGTGATTGAATCTCAGATTGAATATACCTGGCCCCTTTATTTATAGGGTTGAGAGTCATTGATTTTTAGCAGTTTCCTATATTGAATAGAATTCTTTTCCTTGTTTGACAAGGTTAAAAGATATGTGATAATCTTCCTTGATTTGGGGTAGGATTTCTTTCCTATCTGAAAGTCTTGCGCTCTAAGATATATTCCTTATTCTGAGGTCGGAAGTTTATGGAAGACGATGACCAGTTCGGAACTCCTCTGCTCGGTAGGCAGCTCTGGAGATAGCTCTGCTCGGTAGGCAGCTCTGCTGGTAGTAGCTCGGCCAGAGGCAGCTCTGCTGCTTGCTGCTCAGCTCTGCTGGCAGCTCTGATCGGTAGGCAACTCTGCTCGGTAGGCAGCTCTACTGGTAGTAGCTCGGCCAGAGGCAGCTCTGCTCGGCAGCTCTGCTGCTTACTGCTCAGCTCTGCTAGAGGTCAGCTCTGCTCGGCAGATCTGCTCGGCATTTCTGCTCAGCAGCTCTGCTGGTTGCTGCTCAGCTCTGCTGGTAGTAGCTCGGCCAGAGGCAGCTCTGCTGCTTGCTGCTCAGCTCTGCTGGCAGCTCTGATCGGTAGGCAACTCTGCTCGGTAGGCAGCTCTGCTGGTAGTAGCTCGGCCAGAGGCAGCTCTGCTCGGCAGCTCTGCTGCTTACTGCTCAGCTCTGCTAGAGGTCAGCTCTGCTCGGCAGATCTGCTCGGCATTTCTGCTCAGCAGCTCTGCTGGTTGCTGCTCAGCTCTGCTGGCAGCTCTGCTAGAGGTCAGCTCTGCTCTGGAGGTGGCTTTTTATGGCTCATCACAAAGTTTACTTAATTTCCAAATATTTGTTTAACTTATTTCATAATCTATACTATTATTATATATTAAGGGATTAGTCGAGGGCAGGTGAAGAGTTTATTTGCAAATACCAATACACTTTAAAGTTATATCAAATGTGTTTCAAAAGTAAAATGTTTTGTCACTTTTAAAATCAAATAAGAGGTCTCACTTATATTTATTTTAGTAGACTCTAGTAGTTTATATTTAAGAGTAAAACAATTTATTGAGAAAATATATTTTGTGAAACATTACTTGTTTCAAAATTCAAAGGCATTTGTGTAATTTATGTTTGACGGTTTTGTACTGAATTCACATGTCACACAATTTTCAGATTTATGAATTATGATTAACCTTAAGATCTTTCTAATTGATTTTATTGGTTCTTTTTATTTTTGTGCCACAAGGAGTAAGTTATTGTTGCAAAACTTACATAATTTGAAGGATCAACATGTTAATAGATGCTTTGGATCACCTTCTTAAAATTTCTATCATTCTATTACAATACAGTTCATCATCTTATAATTAATATTCAATAAATTAATTATTTCTAATAATTAATAAATTTTTAAGATATATAATTAATAATTCTACTATTTAATAATTAATATTTTTTTATAAAAACTTTTTATAATATTAATTATTAGAGAAAAAATAGTTATATATACTTATATATATCTCATTTATGACATGTCTTGGTACTTAAATTTATATAATTGAAGTCAAAATTATTATGAATGAAAAAAATTATAACACTTGAAACTGAGATTATAAATATTTAATGCCACAAGTTGAGTATTATATGTATTTTTTGTAAAAAATAAAAATGTCATTGAAAATTTACATAAAAAGTTTTATTTTTGTACCAAAAATTATGTATAAATAAGAAACATTTATTGGTTAATAAAAATATAAAAAAATTTAATAATTAATAAATTCTCAATCTTTCATGTCTATTAATTATAAGATGATTGACAGTATTGTTACATGAGTAAACAAACAAAGAGTAACTTTGATTATATACATATTTTTATGCACATATTGTGCAGCCTACATAAATACTCACATGGGTGTGGGGTGACCCATGTGACTGTCATGATGCCCAATTCTACACTTGTATAAATTTAAGTGCATTTAATATGTACAAATATATGTACGATAAATCACTACTCGTAAACAAAACATCAAAATGTACTTAGAGTTAAAAACTTGATTAGATTTACTATGTCAAATAATAATAAAAAGAAAAACTTGAACTTATAATAGTTAAATAATAAATAATGGAAGAAAGTTCCTTTTGTCAAAATACAACATATTCAAGCTACCAACTCATACACGCCACTAAAAGCTTATACATATTAATATTTATTTATATATATATATATATAATTATAATACAAGCTTTTTTAAAAAACTTTATTTGGAACACGCTTCCCATATTCCACCACCAACTTTCACTGTAATATACTAATTCTAAATAGGAAAAATAATAAGAAATGGGTAATTCCATGCATCTTTGAAAATTAAACTCCATTAATGAAAATGACAGTTGTTATAATAAACGGAAAAGGATTGAATTTTTGGGGAAAGGAGGGATTATTTTGCAATTTTCTGCACTTTGTCATACCAAATCAAAGCCTGGTCAATGTGTTAGGTGGCCAACTGTAATTTTCTTTTCAATTTTTCCATGAACTTGTCTGCCACCAGGTGTTGTCTAGGGGGCAATGGTCCCCCAATTTTTTTAAATTTTAATTTTTTACCTTTAATTTTCAACAAATTTCTAATAAATTAAGAATTATTCCCAAAATTTCTCAGATTTTTATAAAATAATTCCTAAAATTTAAATAAAAATTGTTTAATAAGTTGTGTTTTTTCAAAATGAAAACAACAATTGTATAAAGCCAAACGGGGTAACCTACTACTTGAAGTAGCGGTTTATTGGTTCCCTTAACCGTAAACTTCACCGTTTCCCACATTCTATGTGATCGGAACCCACGATTCCAATAGTCGTTGCTATTGTTAAACCCTAGAGAGACAGAGCCTCTGCGCTGCGTGCACGTTATCGGTGATAAATTCTACATTCTACTGTAAGTACTCTAACGATTTTACTCTATATTGCTTTTTTCTTCGGTCTGATTTTCCAGTTTGGATGTAAAGAAGCAGTGAGAAAAAGAAAACGAAGAAGAAACGAAAGTCTGACTCTTTTCTTCCCATGCTCTTCAATTTTTTTTTTGCAGAACTTAGACGTGTTATGATTTTATAGAGAACTAATCTTCCAAGAAAGTGTAATTTTTTAGTTTTCTCGGAATCCAAAGTCCAAACAGTAGGTTTTTGAAGGTATCAAATGGAGTTAGGGGTTTTCGCTTGTTAGTTTTTTTCCCCCCTCTTATTTTATGTTTTCTTTATTTTGTTGTGAAGACTCTTTGTGGAATTTTTGAAACTAGGGTTTTTTGGGATTGAAATGTTGCCCTGAATCATTATCAGAATTCAGGTTTTACGAGATCAGATTTTGAAGTGTATGTTGATGGGGAGTTGAATATGATGGGGTTGGATGAGAAATCTTTTAACGTTGATATGGGAATGAATTCGGAGGGAGTGGATGATAAAGAAAATGTAGTTTGTGAGGTCGGTTCAAAGAGAGAATTGGAATATTGTAGAAATAGGTGTTTTGAATTGGAAGAGAGGAGTAAGAAGGCCGAGGAAAGGTGTACCACGTTGGAAATGGACGTTCAAAAGAAGATGAGTGAGTTTGAATTGCTTGAGGGTAAGTTAAAGGCATTGGATGTTGAGAAGATTGCACTTGAAGATGAGCTTAGGGTTTTGAAGAAGAGGAATGATGAACTCGAAGAGTGGGTAACTCAGGTTGAGAATGAAAACAAGGTTGCTCATGAAGGAGTAAGGGGGATGGGAAGGATTATTGATCTAGTTGATGAGAATGGTGAGGCACAAAAGGTTGTTCAGTTGATGATCGAGAATAAGGTTTTGGACTGTGAGAAGAAGAGGGCAGAAAGTGAGGTTGATGTTTGGAAGGCGAAGTGTGGAGAATTGGAGTTGCGGGTGTTAGAGCTGCAGAAGGGGAGTTTGGTCTTCAGAGAGGGGAGACATTCATTGCCCGAAAAGATGAATATGGGGTTGGGATTACCAGAATTGGTTGCAAGGGAGAACAGTGAAACAAGTGAGTTGCAAGATATATTGGGTGTCAGAACCAGCTTGGAGCATTTGCAAACAGAAGAACAAGTGTTGGATAGTGGTGAAACAACACATGCTGCGGGTCCGGGCTTAACTTGCTATTCCCCTGTCAAAGGGATTGGAGATCTGCAAACAGCAGGTACATTAGATATTTAGTAGTTTTTTTTTTGTTTTTTGTTTTTTGTTTTTGTGCGGCAGCAGTTTAACTTTGGCCATTTGATTCTTTATTCAATCTCATGCAAATTTTAGGAGTTCAAATCCCAATTCTTTGTTTATGCAGGCAGTGGGTTTTTTTAATTCCATGTTACTTCAACTAATATGCATATAGAGAATGGAGGTGTGGGTAATGTATTTATTAATATAACAATTTGTCCTTTTTTGTTATATACATGCTGATCAATTTGAAACCTTGGACCACCTACATGGTGTGCCTTGTGTGGGATACTTTATTGTTTATGGGGATAGAATGTGTAACGTAGTTCTTAATTGTTTCCAGTATTAGGGTTTCGATATGTATTTTATATTATTATTTACTTTCGATGGGATCCCCCATTACATGCCTTCCACCATCAATTATGGCACTTGTGCTACAACAGTGAAACCAAATACGACTTTCGAACTATGCATTTTCTTTTCTCTCTCTCTTTTTTTTTTTTTTTTGGGGGGGGGGGGGGGGGTTGTTGACAATTTTAAAGTTGGCTTCTACCACTTTCCTTGGTTGGTTCTCCCTAAGAAAACTGGGGGCTGGTAAGCCTACATTAAAGTTTGCGACTTTGCGTAAGAAAGTGTAATTTATGTTGCATCTTTTTCTTAAACTTTCTTAGGTGGAAATTATTCACATTACATTACCAAATATGCATGTCATTGTCTGATTTAATATGAACTAGAAACTTACTTTCCTTTCCACGTTGTTTGTGTTTAGTAGGCACATCTTCAATTGACATGCCAAGCAAGCAGTCCGTTCATGCTGAGGGAGGAAAGAGAGGTGTACTTTTTGAAATGGGGCAGCACTGTGGGAGCCAAGTTAGAAAACAGTTGGCATTTGGAGAAGAAGGGAGCCCCAACAAGAAAATGGCTCCATCAACGCCTGGTGGTGCACGACCTGCTTCTGTTGGTGTCATTGACGTCAGTGACAGTGATGATGAACCAGTTATTACCAATTTCCATATTCCTAGTCTTGAGATTCAAGGGAATAAAATGTTCTGTGGTTCAAATGATGGTGCATTAGGATGTACTATGGGTAATGAAAAGGAAATGATTTCTAACAACAATTTAAAGAAGACTCTTTTATGCCAGAGTGATGACGAGGACAAGGGGAATTTCCCATATATTTTGACTCCCAAAAGAAAAAAAGCTTCCAATATTGTTACTAGTGACAGTGAGAGTGATGATGATAATGTTCCAATTTGTAAGCTCAGGAGGAAGCATGTCCAGGAATTATATCATGGCCCTACAGATTCTCATTTGAATAGCTGCTCAGTGACTGAAACTGTTTCTGGGGACAAAGTCCAAGAATCTGTAACTCGTAGGCGGCGCCTAGTGACATTGAGAGAATGTGAAGTTAAAGATGGACCAGAAAGAAACTCTCCTAGTAATTTGAAAACCAGTGAAACTAAATATCATCCTGGCATGGCTACAAATGAGGATGTTGAAAATGATGAAATGGAAGAGGATGGATCAATGAGTGAGGGTGAAAGCTTGGGTGGATTCATTGTTGACAGCTCTGATGTTTCTGACTGTGATAATGTTTCTAGTGAGTCAGAAGATGTATCAGATGCCAATATGGACTTCGATGAAGTTATATCTAGAATTCAAAGAAACAGACATCATAAATCAAAGTGGGAGTTTGAGGCAGATATGCTTGCTGGGTTTGGCAAGAATCCTGAACTGTGCATGAAGGCTGTATGTGCTCTCTATCGGCAACAAACCTCAGAGGAAAAATTGAGTAAGGGAACAATATACTCCAACCGGCGAGGGTTTAGCCAATGTGATGCATTGAGGTATGGATTGTGAAGGCTTAGTAGTTACAGTCATGGATTTACATAGGTTTAAGTACATCTACATCAGTAGATACATATATCATTTTGAATGCTGTTATTGTTTATTAACGAAAGAATGTTCTCTGGTGTTTCCAGACATTTTATGTTCCATGTGTTTTTGTACAATCAAAGGGGGATCAAGTCTGAAAAAGAGGAAATCTGTAAATGGAAATTCACTGGAACTGAATCTTTGTGAGAGTATCAATATTGTACCAAGGGTCTCTCGAGTTTCGAGTATATCTGACATTATATGATAGGATTAATTATTCTTGTATTTCCTTGATCAACAAAGATGTACATCTGTGCATAGTGAGTTGCGTTATTTTCCTGATGAAGTTTATAATCGTTTTGTACTCATATACATGTGTCTTTTTAGGACATACACGTCCTCTCCCCAAGACATTCATTCTATATAGGAAGCCCTCATTTTTGTGTTTATAGAGAACCACCCATGTTCATTAGAAAGGAAAACATGATAGTGTTTGTGCCTCTTGTTCACTATTGTGGGGCGAGTTTCCTATATTGGTTATTTTATTGTCATTCAATTTGAGGCAAAGTTGTAGTAATTATATTCTTTAGCATGGCCAACTTCCTAATCTCTTATAATCATTGGAGGCACAAATTTATTTATAGATGCAATCAAGCATAAATTGGCCTGCATTATCTGAACTGTAAAAATTGTTGCTAGAGTTCTCTGTGTTAAGCCAAATTCTCTTAGTTTACATTCCTGGAAAAGGAAATTATGGTGTGTGGCAAGTGCATGTCGCTTATGTCATCTTGAATTTGAAATGTACTTCTGTGAATATGTTGGGTTGGTAAATGGATTCTGTGGGTTTTGAAAATTGTTGTTAAGTTCTGGTTTCTATTTTATAGGGGCACTACTTTGGCCGAGTTTCTTACTGATGGAGACCCAAAAGGTGATGTGAATAAATCTGTGGAGGAGTTGCAACAGTATAATCCCAAGGGGCTTGAATTGTGCAGAACGCTGGCAACTCGCTACTCTAAGCAATTGTTTGCAATATACAAGAACAAAGAGGATCCTCTATTTCTCCCTGACTGACATGGTCTGCCCTGGATGCCAGCACAAAAGTGTTAGAAGTCATAAATTTTATGTCACAAAAGTAAATTCGGGGGATGGTGTTTTGTTACTTTCACATTCTCAAAAGGTATTTTGTCATTACCTTTTGCATGAATGCTTGTATATACTAAAATAGTAATTGTATATAAAATGCTAATATTTTCATTCCCTTGTTTAACTATTTGGAAGGTAAATGAAAAGTCTAGTTTAGAGTTGTATGGGAGAGACTGCTTTTATAGTGGTAATAATTTGGTAAATTTTGCGTAGCGTTTCTGTTGGTGGCAGTTATATTTTGTTGTTTGGTAGGGAAAGCCATGTTTTGTGTTAATTCCTAGCAGCTGAAATATGAGAACAGCATTTCTGAAACATTGTGTTAGCTTTTGGTTTGGGTCTCATTCTAGGGTGCACTCTTGGCTCATCTTGAAGCGAGTCTTCCTGAAAATGCTTGAAGTTTGTGGGGATAAAAAATAATAGTGCTCCTAGAAAACAAATACTTCAAACTCAAAAGCATTCAAAAAGTAATGCTACAAAGAACACTTTTTACGCATCCAAAACATTTATATAACTCTGGGGACTTGAAAACATTTGAAAAATCTAAACCCTTTTAGAAATTGACACAAAAGTATGTGGAAAACTTAACCCATTACTTCATATCAATGGAACCCCCCAATTGTGAGCTAAGAAGCAGGGATACAGATACGTCAGGAATACATCAAATATTATTAAGATATTAAAATAACAAAGCTATTAAATAAAAATTTAAGAACTTATTCATTTAATCAACATCCATAATTCAAGTTTTAAAATAAATTTACTAACTACTACATAAAACATATATATGTATATATGTAACTAAAAAAGCAGAGGAGAAAAGGAGCGGAAAAAAAAAAAAGAACACGTGTTTAAAACATGTACTAATGTTACTAACATGTCCAGAATGTGTTCGGAATTCAAACAAAAAAATACAAAATTTGGTACGACACGTGTTCGGAAAATGTTCAGTATCCAACAGAGACACGTGAGCCAAAATAGAGTGTCCGAGCTTCATAAAGTTTGAGTAACTTATAATAAGGGGCTTTTACATAGATGAGTTATGATCTCGTCCGTTATTTTTTAGGTAATACTATCCTGTGATGTTACATCTTTTTCTTCCATAACAAGCATGAGAGGGGGGAGGTAAGGAGAAAATAGCGTTGTATTGTAAGTTTCTAAATATAAAATGTTTTTAAACTACTATAAATTAGTCTTTTTAAAAGGAAAAAATAGTCAAAGTGTTTGACATTCCTTTAGAATTTAAGATTATAAAGATGGTCTATGTCTGAAAATAGTAAAATATGTTTATTTTAAAATAATAATAATATTTATTTATATTTTTTAATAATGAAAATTTAAGTCCTAAGAAGCTTATGCCTCGATGTCTTGAGGCTTATGCTTCGCCTTATAAAGGATCAAGTGTTTTGCCTTATGCTTGAACCTTTTAAAACACTGGTTGTTAGTAATAAGGTATTATTCATTATAAGAATAGGATTTTTTTTTTTAAATAAAGTGAATGGTTATGCTTGCAGATATTGTGCCAAGGCTGTATTTTGGGCTTGTTAAAAGCCAAAGATTTGAACGGTAAAGCTTGATCGGTGAGCATAGTCTTACCTAAAACAATGACATTTTACCAGTGTATGAGGCCACTAATTGTGGTGTATAGAAATTATAAGCGGCACAATGTAAATTGCCAAGTCAAGGTACCCTTTACTGGAGTTCAGACTTCACATCTAGACCTGACTAATTTGGGACTTAACTGAGCGAAGGACAGATCTCCTTCGACTGTTTGGAGCAGCTTCTCCAACGCATAAAAGTGCTTTAGAGAAATTCTCCCAAGTCTACTGTAGTTGTTTTACGTTTGGTTAAATGACCAATCATGTTTGAATGCCACTTTTACACCCTTAAATGCAATTTAGAGCTAGAAAAGTTGTGCCAAACAGAGTTAAGTTATATGTGATATGGGAAAAAAGCAATCATCAATGAATTTTTATGGAATTGAACTGTGTATAGCCGAACTGTAGTGACAGGCAAAAACTAGAGTAGAGAGAAACCCTGTACAAAGAGGTTCAAACTTCAAACTGCAACCTGTAATGGAGCAGGAAACGATTGGATATTTTTTTCCCCAGGAAAACAAGAAAGAAAATATAAATTTGCAGGCATCTTAGTTGAAGCACCAACCTCACCCGTAAAGAAATCATAGTTTCTGCAACTGCTAGAGTTTTCAACAACCCAGGGTTCGATCGAGGCCTCTCTACATACTCAGAAGATCCAGAACCAAGGGTTCATGGATTACTTGGAAGATCTGAAGAACTACGAGAAGTCTGGTGTAACCAAAGGCACCGGAACGGATGTCAAAGATGGGTTTGATCTTGGAAGAATGAGACAGTTGATGGAATTCCTCGGTAACCCTCAGTCAAGTTCAAGGTTCGATTTCTATCTTGCAATGTGTTATTTGCTTGAGCTTCATTTGGTTTTTGTTTGATGATAAAGTGAAGGAAAAAAATGAAATCGTTATTCTTTACACTACATTTGGAACTAAATTCTTTTAGAATTTGAAATGAGTATTTTTTTTGAACAAATTGAAATTTAAATTAAAGAAATACTTTTCTCGTGTTTGGAATTAAAGAAAATAATTTTGTATACCATTTTACCTCTAGTTTAATGACAGATATCAGGAGTGAGGAATTGAAGAATATTATTGACCAAGTATTTTCATCCCTTTAAAGTAAATCCAATTCTCATAAAATCCGACTAATTTTGATAAGATTTCAAATGGGAACAATTTTCCTTTCAAATTCTTCAAAATTCAATCGCATGTTTTTGGATTAAAAAAAAAAATTTCCATTTTTCTCTATTTTTGTAAGTGCAAACAAAAATCAACCTTGCCTAGATTATTGCTAGTTACATATATCTGAACATTGTTTTACATTGTCATATACAGGTTATTGTGTGTGTCTATATATATTATTTCATGACTGTTCAAAATTTGATGGCACACATCCATCAATGGCATACTTCCTAGTTCCTACCGATATTTCTTGTTTGTTAGTATTTCCACTTTAAATTTCCATTGGTTCACTAGTAAGGGGAATTGCCAGAGTCACGGCATTGCAACTTTACTAGGGAGTAGTATGATTCACCATATCCAAGAGCAAATATATCAGGTGCCTTGTTAATATACTTTACGTTTACTGATAAAAAAAGAGAGCAAATAGATGAGAGTGATCCTTTTTCCACTGCCTTTCCATTGTTTATTACAGTTTTTTTTTTTTGACTGGTACATTGTTTATTACAGTTATGCAGTCGGACTTCTGTATTGTGGATAACCATGAGCTACAACTACACAATCTGAAGAACTATGAGAAGTCCGGTCTGCCAAGAAGTGCTAGAATGGGTTCGATCTTGGAGGAATGAGACGGTTGATGGAACTACGTGGTAATCCTCAGTCTAAGTTCAAGGTTCGACTTCTATCTTGCAATGTACTGTTTGCTTGAGCTCCTTTTTGTTGCTGATGAATTGTAGAAAAGAAAGGCAGTAAAATCTTGAATCTCTATTTATTTATTATTATTATTATTTTGTACAATGTAAGAATTTCATTACTAAAATAATTTCCTAGACCGAGCCATGTTTTGCCCAGGTTGACTATGTCTGGCAAAATATTTGGGTGCTCTCTGACATTGTGTATTTGGCTTACCCAAGCCCACACTGAAAGTGAACTTGACACTGAAATATTTGTCCTTTTGGCAGTTGCTAGCACTGCTCAAGTGAAGGTCGTAGCCTGTTGGAACAGGTTTCCTAGACGACACCACTACAATGGTTTTACACTTTCGGTTCTTATATTAGTTTAGAATGCCTAGAATGAGCAGTCTTGTTTTTAGTAGCAAAGAAATGCCTATACGACTTCTGTTACTGTATTGAACTCATAGACAACTCAGATATGCTGGATGTTAGACACTGATAGGGTGCATCCAGTATTTGTAAAGATAAGTTAATATGGTCTGACCTCTGATTCATGGTTCACATAACAGGATACTATGTGGCCACTTAACATTGTTAAAACATTACATGTTATTCAAAGGAATAGGATGTTTATATGAGAAATGAATTTAGAATATTAGGATTCTAAGATTGATAGTGTTGCCTTAAATTTTGAGACAGGACACCCAGATTCAGAAACCCATTTCGTTATTTGAAAGATTAGCAATGGGAGGAAAGTGAAGATTCTAATACAACTGTATAGTTATATATATATATATATATATCATTTTATGTAATCTCTATAAATTCATATGATTATTGTCTTATTTTTATCATGTCTATTTTGATGTTTCCAACTTCCAAGTTGTGTACAATGTGTTTTAGGTGTTCATGCAACATACATAGGTCAATTCACTTTTCTTCAAAGGTTTTAAGTCGCAATCTCTCTTGGAAATGGTGGGTCACATACACTTGCTGAAGTTCTGTTGGGTGAAGGGAACATAGTTGCTTTACTGTTGCCTGTATCATATCATGCAACTGCTCTCTTGTTAAACACCGTGTCTGTTATCAGCGATTGTTCCACTCATTGCCATTCTGTAATAATTTTTCAGCACATATCAAGGAATCTGCTAAAGCTTTGGCAGACACAATTCGGATGACATTTCCAGAGGCAAGATTGGTTCTTGTGGTTGCAATGGCAAGTGACAGTCTATTTAGCTGTTGCAAGAGGACTACTTTCAGGTATAGTCCTTTGTTTACACTTGCTTTATGTTTTGTACATTTTTCTCAATATTCTAGGTTGGGTAAATCAGAAAATGGGACATGAACCTTTGCATGGCAGAACTTGGATAATTTGCAAATTGGAGGGTTACTAGATTTCAAGCAGTTTTAGGGGAACTTTGGTTGAGAATGATAAGTTGAAAATTATTATTATTATTATTATTATTTTTGCGGCCCGGGGGGGGGGGGTGGTTGTGGTATGTTTAATTTTTATCAGTACTACATGTTTTCTCCTGACATTTGCACTGGGATTTAGCTAAGTGACGTCAGCTTCATTTTGATTATATAGTTGCAGAATATCAGAAGTTGTTCAAGGATCAATCTGTTTGCTCTGCTGGGAAATTGGAACATAAAACCATATTATGTGGCGAAGGTAACACTAATGGTTTCCATGAGACATGGAAATCAGATTCTCAGAGCAACAGAAGATAAATTAGGTATCATTTGTGATTACTAGATCTCTGCATATTTTCTCAATGTTGCAAAACTCTCTACAAGGGTAGCTAGTTTACCATGAGCCTGCTTATAATTTTAAATTTTTTATTTACTTTGCTGCAGGGGAATTACGGGTAGTAGTTGCCACCACCTTTTACCTCATCACTAAACATAACTGATTTTGAATCTATCAGTTGAATGTTTAAATATATGAGCAAGTTCACTTACTGCAGTTCCTTAAGAAGTATTATATTATATGATGAATGTATAATTGCATGTTTTCAAAGTCCTTGAACATGCATATAATTTCCATGATAACTTTTGGGTCAATTTCACATTGCAATGACTGAAGCCTAAACCGATATTAAATTTGAAGAGTTATATCATATACAGTCCTTGAGCTCTTAGATAATACCTTACGATAATTTTGATTTTGATTTTATTTTATGTTTACGTGCATGCAATAAATAAATCAGTCGTCAACTTGGTGGTGATTTCCACTGAATTTATAGTGTCGGTATTTGATTATAAACAGACATTTGAAATTTGGGTAAAAAATATTTGAGTTCCTATTGATGAGATGGAAATGGAGAAAATACAAGGGGTGATGTTTATATTGTCATATATAGCTAGTATGGACCCTCCCATGGTTCGAAATTCGTCCTGTATTTGACTCTATCTAGAGAGGTCCCAAGGCCTTGATGCAGAAATTATGAAAGAGATCAGAATCAGTGGGGTGATTTTTTCTGAATAGCAGCTAGTAGACTATCTGTCTGATAGAGTTGTAAAAGATAGGTTTAGTCACGACAATTTAATTAGCCCCTTTGGAAACCTGCTATACCCAGAGCTAAAATATCAAAGTTTGGTGACTTACTCTAATGCTAAAATATTTTTTTTTTTTTATACAATTGGCATATGTGAGTGTATTTCATGATATGTCATAAATTGACAATAGTTACTTTTCATGTCAAATATAATAGTCATTTTTTAGCAAGTCAAATAGCATTCATGTCAAATATGACATTGCTATTTTTTGGCAAGTCAAATAGTATTCTATTGGAGAAGTAACTTTTACATCAATGTCAAATTATGAATTGACGCATCAAATGTCCATATGTATCGGAGTTGTTCTAATGGGATGAGTTTGGGATGAAAGCATCTTGTCCTACTCCAATTATATAAAAATAAAATAATAATGGAGTTTTGTGTTATACAATTAATATTTATAATAATATTTTTTAGTCATTCATTAGAAATTTATACAAATTTTATAGAGTTATTTGTTTGACAAATAATAATAATTTTTTTTGTAATTTTTTTATTGACATATATTTTTTATTTTAATATATGTAATATTTTTTTTTTGAAATGTGTTGATTATAATTAATTTAATAAAATAAATAAATAAAAATTTAAAAATAAATGAGAATTCTGATGCTGACCCATCTTTATTTATTATATGGTTTAAATAAATTTTTTCCAGAAACATTTTTTCATAGGGGATTGAGGAAGGGTATTTTGTCCCAGACCCGCCTCGTCGCCGGCCCTAGATATGTTGGGAGATAACAAACAGGATGAGGTGATGTAGCTAGGTTGACAGAAAGTAATATAGATGCAGGAATTAATGGGGAAAGCATGGCATCAACATCCTCTCTCTGGGCCTAAACTTCACTATAGTTTGGAAGGATACTAGCTACAGTCCTACACATCTCATTTGCCCAGCTAATGAAAATAGATGATTGATTAAAATATTTCAAGTTGTATTGTATGTATGGGGACTTGGAAAATGAATGCTCTCTCTCTCTCGTGGGGTTGGGGTATTGGAGTCACGGGGTCCGTCTTTGTCGACTAAATGATCATTGTTTTGTACCTACCAACTGTAAACCACCTTATTGGGCGTTTGGCTGCAACAATTTTTTTTTTTTTTTTTTATGTATAATAACTGGACTGAGTGAAAACTGAAAATTCAGAGTTAATAAAAAATTTAAAAATTATGTAAGAATAATTTTAAAGAAAAAAGAATGATAAAATATAATATATATATATATAATTGAAATAAAATTTAATTATGTTAAATTGAGTAATGGAGTAATTGTCATCCCAGGCATGGATCCATACTAAGATTGGTCCACATTAGTAGGACCTGTAACAACAATTAATTTAATTAGTCAGGTATGGGACATGTCCACCACCAACTAGCATGAAAAGAGTTAAGATTATTTCAGGTTACAGGAGACAGGAGACTGGAGACAAGACATGAGAGTGTAAAATATGGGAAATGAAATAAGAATGGTTGCGGGAAGTGAGTTGGTTTGAAAGGAGTATTACAAAATTAATTAAAGATTGATTTCCTTTTAATTTTATAGATAGAATTTTTTTTTACACAGACACTACTTTATATGTAAAACATTTTTTATACATATTTTAATTATATTTTTAATATTTTTATTAGAAAGACATATTATTGCCCAATTGAACATAATAAAAGTTATTTTCTGTTTTTATTAAGTAAAGTATTGATTTTATTCTTTAAAATATGGTATAAGTTATGCTCATGATGTACAAATATATATATATGTGTATATATATATATATGTATACATATATTTTTTATTTTAATAATTATTAATTCAATGGTTTTTTTAAAAGATTATTTATTAAGTAATAATATTATTAATTATTCACTTTGGAATCAAATTGATTCTCTAAAATATTATTAATTAATAAAATAATTAATGTATTATATATTAATTATTAGAGAGTTGATTGTAATACTTTATCATCCAATTTAGTTCTGTAAAAACCTTTAACTTATTAATTGATTTTTTATTATTTATTTATTTATTTTTAAAATAAAAAAAGCTCTAAACTAATTGAAAAAGGAGTAGCTTGTGGTTAGTGAATTAATAGGCTAGGGACAATGGATGTAGAAGACATTCTTGCAAAAGGAAGTGGGCCTGAACATGCCAAATTTGTAATACATATTGGCAACCACCTCCCTTTCTCCCAAGTCACCATCATCATAACAGACTCCCACTTTAATTTTTCCTCTTATTATCGCATTGTATCCATATGGCAGACATCCCAAGCCTAGCATTCAAGCCCCACTTGGGCTACACTTCTACTTCGAGTGGAGCATCTTGTGCCACATCTACAGCATGTGCCCTACATCATGTGATTTCATATATATGACACACACACACACACACATATATATATATATATATAAATTTGATCAGTGACTGAACAGTAAAGATATTAAAAATAAAATTCAAGTATCTCGAATTCGAGTCTGATGCGCATAAGATGTTCCTTACTGATCCATAAAATATATATATATATATATGTATGTATATAATAAAAAATTTCAAAGATATTATTAATATCAAAATTCAAAAAAAAAAAAGCAATCTTTAATAGAGACTTATAGATTTATATATAGATATTAAAAATCTTAATTTTACTACATTAAAGAAATCTCATTTAAAATAAAAAAATAATAAAAAAGAATAAATTTATTTAAAATAATAAATTTGAGATAAATTCAAATTTGAAAATTAAATAATCGTACACTAATTCTGAATTATGTTTTAAACTGGTTGCATATTTGTCCTACATCTATGTGTGTGTGTGTGTACGAATACAAAGTCACAAACTACCCAGAGAAAATGGCTCCGCCATTGTCGTCCCCTCCCTTGAATCTACATAAAAACAAGGACAAATATTTACCAGTAATGTACGGTTTGGAAAATGAAGGAGCTAGCTGACACAGTGTAGTGCTCAAAAGTCATGCACTGAGAGAAAACCCATTTGCATTATGGTGATTACAACAACTAATCCTATGATTGACAGACTATTATGAACTTAATTAATCACATATTTTCTGGAGGGTCCAGCTCCTTCAAGTACTGCTATATATGCATGGGAAGTTACAGCAGTTAACGTCAGCTGCAGTTAAAGCTATAAATTAACTACTTTGTCCAAAGTTCATCATTTTCCATCTACAACAATTACTATATATACCATTCCATGGATAACAAATTAATGTTTTATATAGTAAGAGCTAGGTGTTTATATATGTGTGTGTGTGTGTGTGGAGGGTCCCAAAAATTTAACGCTCTCATGCAGGACAGTGTGAAACAACAATGGGTACATTTATTTTGGTGGCTTTTGAGATATATTTATATATATATATATACACACATACATACATATATACAAATGCAGAATTAAATTATTTATGTAAGGGGAGGTGCACCAGAGGCAGCCTCCAACAGTGAATTAGGGCAGGATGGGGACATGACATCAAAATATGGAAATAGAAATCCATTTTGTAATCAAGGTGGTAGGTCCCATTTCGGGGGCATCCGACATCCATCCGATCCCAAGTTGCAGTCTCCAATAACTCCCGGAATTTCGGTCTTGTAACTTTTGAGTCGAGGATGAGAATTGATCATAAAAGAATGGTAAAATATGTATATATATATATATAGCCATGCCGCGAATTTCATATTTTTTTATCACATTTTGATTTCACCCTCTTATATGAGCTGAGTCTACTATTTATTAAAGAATAGAATCAAAAGTGAGATAAAAAAAAAATAGAATTCCTGCCCTTTCTTTTATATATATATATATATATATATATATGTATATGTATATAAAAAGAGAGGGAGAGGGGGGGGGGGGGGGGGGAGTTGCAGTAATGTTAGACTCGTACATTTCGTGGTGGTATTAAATGATGTTTCAGATTGTGAAATGAATGAAGTTTGGGAGGATCCCCTTCATCATATTTTCATCTTTGTTTTAAAACTTTGTCTCACATTCTCATTCATATTGTGTCCAGAATGTATGTAAAGTATTTCTGTATTTGTATGTCTAGATTTTTCTTTCTTTCTTTATTTAAACTATTGATTATTTTAAAAACTGAAGCAGTTAAAAAGAGTATATAACTTCAATATTTTACTCTCCAACAAAAACAGACAGTTGTTTTTGATGTTTGGAGAAACCTTTATTTCATACGATCGAGTGTTTATAAATGAACGTAAAATCTTACAACCCACATAGTGTAATGAATATATATATGTCCTATTATAAACTGACAGAGAGAGGGTTGTTGAGGAGGGTAAATGTGAAAGATGATGTGTGATAGAAAAAATTGGATTCGTTTGGAAGAGAGTAATTGTGAAAAATCCAAACACTCTTCTTCCTCTGCTTTTAAATGAAACGCACTCCCATGCTAACCCTCGCAATTACTCCTTTCTCTGATCACAACCACACTACTCTGCCACACCTCACAAGCACAAACACAATACCCTCTCTCTCTCTCTCTCTCTCTCTCAGAGGAGACTTTTTAGAGAGAGAGAGAGAGAGAGAGAGAGAAATGGGTATTCTACTTCTTCATGTAACTTGATATGAAAATTATACAATTAATCATAAGGGGCACGGAGATGCCGTGTCTGCACATTGAAAGCCTCCTTTATGTACATGATACTCTTAACAGACAAATTTGCAGACTTTGCTCAGGACTCATCGTCATCTCCTTCGTCTCCCTCTTTACTCATTTCCTCTTCCTCATTTACTTCTTTTTTCTCTTTCCTCCACATATGCGTCTATATATAAATATATATACTTCTTTGTCTTGTTTGCGTTGAAGCCACTCCGACAGTGTTTTCATTCTTCCAGAATGAAGTTTTAGAAAAAGGGTGATACTACTTTAAATTGAGCTCGCGTGATTTTAGATGAGTCATGACATATATATCATGACTCATCCTTTTTAAGTAGTGACTATATCAAAACATACGAAATATAATATTATTATTCAAAGATACAATTCGCTTAGATTGAAAGAATTGAAAAAAAAATAAAAGATTAAAATAAAAAAATAATTAAATCTCTTATTTAATAATTTTTAATAATAAAAAAAATATGTGAGAATAAGACAGAAAGTCTAGGATCGGAGTTTTAGTCCATTTCTCTATTTTTTCCAAAAATTGAGAAATTTAAAGAAATAAGAAAGTGTAGTTAATAAAAAATTTTAAATACTAAAAGTATTTAAAAATAAAAGAATTAAAAATTTTTAAACATAAAGAAAAAAAAGAATATAATTGTTAAATAATTTTTTATATATTTTCTTTGTTTTAATCTCCCATTAATCATTCAAATAAAAAATAATAATTTTTATTTTATTTTTTCTTTTGAACTATCAAACAAGATAAAAGATGAACACTTTTTTCCTTTTCTTTTTTTTTTTAAAATTTTAAATTTTCTTTTCTATTATTTTCTCACAAATTTTCAAACCAACAGTTAAGTTTTGGATTTTTCTGGCACGATATACTGTCTTAAGCAAAAAAAAAAAACACCAAATTAGTGATGAAAACCAATAGAAAGTACATTAACTGACCGTTGTAATTCACTTCTCACATTGCCATTTACATTTTTATTTCTATGATATCTTACTATTCACAAGCTTTGTTTTTACTAAATTAGTGATTGTTTGGCTGGAAAGTGGAAATAGGCATTTTAAAAAAAGAATATTTAAAAAAAATGATTTATTGATATTTATTTAAAATGATTTTTTTGATCTTAAAAATATTCAAATGAAAGTTATGATATTTTCATAACTTTATATTAAAGATATTTTCATAAAAGTTATGATATATCATACAAAAACTTTTATTTCTATTTGTAG
Source organism: Nyssa sinensis (assembly GCA_008638375.1). Classification (NCBI taxonomy): domain Eukaryota; kingdom Viridiplantae; phylum Streptophyta; class Magnoliopsida; order Cornales; family Nyssaceae; genus Nyssa; species Nyssa sinensis. The sequence continues at coordinate 2,861,136 of CM018041.1, read as the reverse complement.
TAAAGAAAATATTATGCATCGTCAATTATTTTTTAATATAATGTGTCATTTTGTAATATTTTTTGTTTAACATAATATAATTTTTAAAATTATTCAAGTCTAACACATCAAATTAATAATACAAATTAGAAATATTTAAATATTTAGGATTACTCTTGTAATTAACTAGTACTATTTTAAAGACAATTCAATCATAAAGTGAACAAAATAATCGCTTTAAATTCTACTTAAAAGTGGATACCTCGAATTTTATGAATGTATAATAAATCAAATTAATAAAAGTTTAAATTTATAAAAGATTCCAAATTTTATATATTTATATATAATAAAATTAAAAATTAATAAAAATCTAATTCTAAAAAAAAAAAATGTCTCATAAAAATTTTTTGAAAAAAACTTAATTCTATTATTACACTAATTGTTTCCGATTCTGACTATTTCCGTTGCCAACTTTGCTAGACTAAGCTGAATCAACTTCAGTTTTAAAAAAATAATAATAAAAAACACACACACAATTAATATGCAGGCCTGGTTAGGCAGTTAATTTCGTGTCCTACCCGTACACCCAAGCCATGGTCCTGGTCCTGAACCCGACAACAGAACATTCAAATTTACAAGCTCCCTCTTTATTTTTTATTTTTGAACCCAATTGGCAAATTTCTTTTCTCTGTACCTATGTTTTCAGATTCAGTTTGTTTATCGAACTGAAAAAAATGTCCGGATTATAGGTTATCGATTCAATCGAAATCAAACCATGATGTCACAATTATGTAATTAATAAATTTAATAATACATATTATTAATATTTTAAATTTAAAAAATTATACAAAAATTACTAAAAATTATATAAAAACAATTTACAAAATATGAATTTTCTTAATATATAAAACTTCAAGAAAAAAGTATAGTAGACATACCTTATTACAATATTCAAAGTTGAAACTTTATTATCATTCTTTTATAATCACAAGGACCATAATAAAAATTATTTTAACATCCATTCCAAGTATAATCTAATAATTTAATCTTCAATTACATAAAAAAAAAAAAAGATACAAACACTAATAATCATGCATAAAATAAAATAAAATATCACATGATACAAATATATAATACTGGAATTTCAAACTTCAAGGGTATAAAATTTTAAATATAATCCAAAATAAATTCAGCCAAAGACCAACTCAACTCAACCAAAATTCAGCCTAAAAATTGCATGAAATTTGAGATTTTGAATATACAAAAAAAAAAAAAAAAAATTGTAGCCAAGAACCTGTGTGAACCGGTGACCTAATACCGGGTCAACCAGTTCAACGGTCGGACCATCCCGTTTTACCGGTATTCTATTTTTAGAACGATTTTGAACTTAAAACAAGTTGATAAGTTAAACTGGACCGTTTTGTGGACCGATCGAACGGTTCAACCGATTGAACCAGCTTGTCCGGTCCAGGGTTTTAAAACATTACTCTGTACTTAGTAATTTCGGAATCAATATTTATTCTCGTTTAATTAAAACAAGTCATGGTCCGAACCTGACAACATAACATTCAAATTTATAAGCTCCCTTTTTAATTTCTTTTATTAATTTTTTTTAAGTCAATAACAAATTTCTTTTGTCTATATCAATTAATCAGAATAAGATTAAAAAAAAAAAACCGAATGTGTATTGAACCTACAATACAGGAATTTGCATATTGATGAACCACAACAAACACTTAAACTTGATTTTTCAAAAACTTGCGATTTGTTCTTTCAATTATTACGAAAGATTTAAGACTCGTTTTTTTATACATAAGCTCTCTCTTTCATTTAAACCTAAATACTCTCAAGGATATCTTGATCTTTTGCCAATAGTCTAGCTGCATGGTTTTAAGGCTTTTAAATAATTAAAAAAGAAAGAAAAGAAACTCTTATTTGAAGCCAGACATTTCTAAAAAGGGTCTCTTTTCACATTCCAAAGAATCAAACTTAATTCATGTATGTTCTCACTCATGACATGTTGGTTGATTCATGAATACGGGGTTTTAAAAAAAAAAACATCATTGTTGTTTTGGTCTGGCTATCATATATCAAACTCAAAATTAATTTTTAATATTATTTTCAGGACAATTTGGATTACAGTGTTTTTTTTTTTAATTTTTGACAAGAAAGAATAGGGACCTTACCAAAAATGGCAAGAGGGGGCGAATCAAATATGAGTTTTCTTTGTCACGGTCATGTAAATTATAGTTTAAATATCAAATAGGAGAAAGTAAAATTTATTATTAAATTCAGGTAAATTTTAAAAGTTTCATTTGAAATGACCATTTGAGTAAAAATAGTCATTTCATCAAAAATTTAAAAAATCTCATTATTAAAGTGACAATTTACTTCATATTGAATTGATATTTTGAAAATAAATACATTAGATATTGATACTTTGCAAGCTCATCGATGTATTCAAATCACTTGTCTTTAAATTGTAAACATGTAATTTGCTCACACTAAATAAATTTACAACTATTTTGAAAGTTTAAAAACAGGTTTATAAAATACAAATAAATTGATTTTAATTTTTGTACTGTTTAATTTGATTGTACTTAACAATATATTAATTTACATTTATTTTCAAAAAATATTTAAAATTAGAATAAAGTCAAATTATAAAAAATTAATTTTTTTTAAAATCAAATAAATTAATAAAACCTTTTAACCTGATGTAATATTAAAATTTTCAAACAGCCTCAAAATTTGATAATTAAAAAAAATACTCAAGAAAATATTGTCATATTTTCATCCCGGATATCTTCTAGTTTATATAGCACCTCTCCATCTGTCGTTGCATCCCCTCATTCTCTCTCTCTCTCTCTCTCGTTACTCATAACGGCTAATTGTCTGTTTCCCTTTCTCCATAGAATTTTGTGCTTCCAATGTCTCTCCTCTGAGTCCTCTCCCAGTTCCTGACTTCCGCCTGATCCTCCAAAACAGCATCTAACGGTAAGGAAAATGGCAAAAATCATGGAGAGGCCCATCAAAAGGGAGTTGATGGTGATAGTTTAGTCGCTTTCATTACAGCCTTTTTATTTAGTCCTTTTAGCATTCTTTCCTTGATCTCAATCTCCAAAACATCTTCATGTGTTTCTGATCGAGTCTCTTTCCACTTTCAGTTGACAATCTTCAATTCCCTATGCTCTCTTCTGTTTTCCGGCATACATATATATATATGCCAAGTGGTTTTAATTGAGCAAAGGTGGTTAATTTTCCAAGAGGGTTCTCAAATGGGTGGTGACAGTACTACTTTATCAGATTTTTTTGACGAGTCCGAGTTCGGCGAAGCTGACTTCACAGGCCCGGCTTCACCGGACGACCTCTTTAGTATTTTTGAGGCTCTGGAAGGTGTCACAGAGTTTCCTCCAGTCACACCATTAGAAGAAACTGCTTCAGGTTCAAAAGCAGCCGAAGAGACGACTACGACAAGATTAGTCTCTCAGAAATCTACCTCTTCGAGTGCATTACAGGAGTTAGAGAACGAGCTTGAAGCTTCACCAAAGTGCAAGAGACAGAAGCTGACTGCGACAGCTTCTTCGGCCGAGGAAGCAAACCCAGATGGGCAACAAAAGATCACTCACATAACAGTGGAACGGAACCGGAGGAAGCAGATGAACGACCATTTGTCTGTCTTGCGGTCCTTGATGCCTTCCTTCTACGTCAAAAGAGTAAGTCATTTTTCTTTGTACATCTTCATAATTGGCTTCATTGAAATTTATTTGGGTCATTAGACTTCTGCACTTGTAGCTTGATCAGCTAGTTCAATAATTGTTCTGAAAGCAACCTCGAGCAAGAAGAATGATTGGTTCCTAATTTGATTCATAGTAGAAATGCAGACAAGAACTTTCCAAAATCTAATTTGGGTTCTTCTTGACATGTACCCTACGTTGTAACTGGCACCTCCTTCTTAACCCTTTAACTTGTGACCTCATCTAGATGTCCTCGCAGTGTCATTTAGCTCGACCAGACTGTCGCTTCACATTTTTTTCCTTTTAGGGAGAAGTTATTTATGAAAATTATTAAAAGAATTAAATTTATTTTAAGAAACAATCACTTCATATCATATAATGATGTTGATTGATTATACAAAAGTGATCAATATTATCTTTGTTTCCAATCTGTTTTCCGGTGTAGGGTGATCAGGCATCCATAATAGGAGGTGTTGTAGACTATATCAATGAGTTGCAGCAAGTTCTACAATCCCTGGAGGCAAAGAAGCAACGAAAAGTTTACAGTGAAGTTTTAAGTCCTAGGCTGATTCCAAGTCCAAGACCCTCACCAGTACTTAGCCCTAGAAAACCACCACTGAGTCCTAGAATAAACTTACCCATAAGCCCAAGAACCCCACAGCCAAGTAGCCCTTACAAGCCTTGGCTGCAGAAAGGTTACCTCTCTCCTACCACAGGCTACTTCGCTCGAACCGTCTCCTTCTAATTCTTCCACTTCCTCCAATGACAATGTTAACGAGCTTGTTGCTAATTCAAAATCAGCAATTGCTGATGTGGAGGTGAAGTTCACTGGCCCAAATGTTCTTCTGAAGACGATATCTCCTCGAATACCCGGACAAGCCATGAAGATAATTGCAGCCCTTGAAGACCTCTCACTCGAAATCCTCCATGCGAGTATTGGCACCGTTGAAGAAACCATGCTTAATTCATTCACCATCAAGGTAAGACATGCTAATACACATGTGTATGTGTTTGTGTGTGTTCAGTTTTCATCTTCTCATTTTTATTTTTCTTACTAATCAAGAGAAAAAAAAGAACTCGTGCCCTTAGTCTCTTAGAACATTCCCTTAGTACCCATTTTAATATTTTATCATCATTATTGATAATTGTAGTGCTCATTCACTTAATCACTTAATTTTTTTTCATGTTTAATTTATTAGATAGTACATAAACAATCCTGCTAAAAGTTCTTTTATCAATCGTTCATTTGGTTTGGATTGTGATGGATTTTTTTTCCCCCTTTTTGGCTCTCTCTCTCTCTTACAGTACACACATGTAAACAGACATTTTTTCTCAATTTTTTAGAAATATTATGAAATAGATATGGCTCAGTTTGGTAGAAACGTATGGAAAAGGACACGAGAAGCCTTTTTAATTCTTCTTTTTGTTGGTTCTTATAAGAACATCAAACAAAGCATTAAAACCTACAAAGTAATATAATAAATTACAATGAGACATTGTGTTACTGGTACTGCACTGGTACTGAAGTTTACTGCATCAGCTCCCTCGGGAAAGAGACTTTCACTGAAAACCTGGGTAGTTTTTACTGTCATCATGGTCGTCATCATTTCGCATAAATTTATCAGGTTTTTTGGGATTTATGGCGCTGGTTCATTGTGTTGATTAAATTTAGATTTATTGAAGCTAATGATTGGGTATATATGTGCCTTCTTTGATAGATTGGAATTGAATGCCAACTTAGTGCGGAGGAACTGGCTCACCAAATTCAGCAAACATTCTGCTAAGTCTACTAAAGATTGCTTCACTTCAAACCCTAACAGCCTCTCTCTCTCCCACTAACCTGAAGCTGCAACAACAAAGAAAATTTATAGAGGCATTTACCACCATTACTATTAACAGATGTAATTGTAGACCAGTCATGATTTTTATTTGCTAGCTAGTCATGTAACCTTTCTAATTTCTCTGTCAAACTTTATTTCCTGTTCTCAATTTAATTTAATCCATCTTTAATTTGCTATTTCATATAGGACCACTGTCATTTCTTATTACACTCATTAGACTCTTAGGTTATCTCAACAAATCTCTCATTGACGTGTGAGCTATCACATCAACTCTCCCTTCCCCTAGATGTGTGAATGCGGGTGTATCATCAATGCCGAACACACCAACTCCATGAGCCCAAAGATTCAGTGCCAACGTCAAATATACCGTGTAGGCAGTACGTACCACATTATCACCAAGTGGTTAGTTATAACAAGAGTCGACATTCTTCATAAGAACTACTAAATTCTGCAACTCTTTGCATAAACAACGTGGTGGGAGTATCACAATATCGATTACCAAGTGCTTAGTAACAAAAGTTACCAAATACCGACAATTTTTGTATAAAATTACTTAGATACTACTTGTTACGACCACGAAAATATAAACACCGTGTCTTGGGGAGTTTGTGGAGTCCATGAAGAGGCCTTGATACACATGTTGAATTTTAACTTGATCAATTAGGTCTTATGCTCAACCATGTTTAATCCTTTGTTATTACACTAATTATTCGACGTTAGACTTCATACTCGCATGTTACCTCAACTTAAGGGGTTCAGACAAATAAAATTGTAGTTTTTCCATTGTCATTAACATGGCATTAATTTAATATGAAACCGAGTTTAACCTTAAAGAATAATAATTCCACTTTGAGTAAAGTTTTGAAGATCCAAACTTCCTGAGCAGAGGGTAGAAGTGATGTTTACTCATATCATTATGATACATTATATTGATTATTACAAACTCTTTGTCAATAAATTATGGTATATAATTCCATTCATCACGCTTCACTATAGATTTTACAAGAGTTGTGATTGAAATTAATTCATATAAAAAGTATTATAATAACGAAAATTATATTCATCACTCTCTTTTTAATTAGTATGAAATTATTCAATTATTCTTTTACTTAAGCAAAAATCATTCGATTCACTCTCAACAAAGGATATTTTCATAATTTTATTTAAGAAAAAATAAAATTGGAATGACAATGACTTAAAAATGAGTGTGAATATCTTTATCCTTACCATAATAGTAAAAGTTTTGAAGCCATTTAGAGAAATGATGAAATTAAATATTTAATTAATAAAAATACTAATACTAGTGCAATTGAGGAGAGAATTAGTGACTTTGACTTTAAAAAAAGTGGCTATCATCAAAGACACATTTTTTGGTACGTAGCTGAAGGATGGCATAAGAGGTTATGCAAACTTTGCACGTACTAAATCGTCGGGATTGCCATGCATATCCCCTGTATAAGAGCTAGATATGTGATTTTTAAAATAGGGTTTCATATTCGAAAGTTACTCTAATTATCACGTGTTAAAAAAAAAACTTAGTGATTGGCAATTTTTAATCATTAAAAAAAAACCGAATAAACAAAAACTGTTCAACTTATGTTTTGGGTTCATTTGTTTAAAGAAAAATGCTATTATTGGTGTAAAATATTTTTTATAAAAAAATAAAAAAAACCATTCTTAGTCATATTTGACTTTCTTCCATTTGAGTAAATTTACCATCATGATTTCGTTGAATGCACTTGAAAATAATAAAATTGGAGCAAACTTTAATAAAATTCAATGTGAAGCCGGACCACTTGGTTATTTCTAAAAAATTAAGAAAATAAAATGGAACCTTTAATAAAATTCAATGGGGAGCAGAAATTATTGTTTTACATTTAAGTTTGGATGGACTGAATAATTTCGGGTTTCGGAACATTAAATTCCATTGACGGGTGGGGTTACTTATTGGGCCGTTCCCCAGGGTCAGAACGCTACGCCTATCGGCTAGGCTAGATATGAAGGGGACCTTGTAAAATTGTAGATGTCTATTGGGCCACTCCGGTTTTGATTAAGTATACTCTTCTAATTTTATATTATTTTTTTATGAAATTGATGATATATTATAATCAATCAATAAACTCTGCTGAATAGTATAATTACAATATTATATAATAGTAAAAGAACAGAACTAACATATTAACAACAATAAGTATCTTTCGAATTTAACAATCTAAGCAGTATCCGGAGCCTTTCAAAGTACAATTATAGTATTATATATTAATAGAAAAAACACATTTATCAGTAACAAATATATTTTAAATATGAATTTTAGACAAATAAATCAACTAAACTGATGACTTAATAACAATAATACTTATATTCTTCCAATGAATTAGGACATGATGATCAACTCAAATATGAGTCATTGACACACAAACTAACTTAACCCTACAACTGAAATAAAAATAATATTTATATTTTTTTAATAAAAAAAAACATAATGATCAACAGGACTATATTAAGTACCCCTCCAATTAAACACCCATAAATAAGAAAGTGCAATCTTGAAGTCTTGATTTTTAAATGCTCAAAATGGAAGAAAAAAATTCAGTTTTAGGCCTAAAGCTAGGTCATATTGGGTTTTGACTAATGTAATCTAACCAGCCAATTTCTAGGTTCCATTGGTTGGGGTAATGTGTAAAATTATTATCGCGTTTGTAGACTAAAGCAAGAGTAATGTCATTATTATTATTATATATTTTATTAATTTTTTTTTACTTCTTGATATAGATGTTTGAGTGCCTAGTAAATATAAGCTCTTAATACATGTGGAATGCTAGTGAATACAGTCTCTTAATATGTGTAGGGTATTAGTTAATTTAACTTTTTAATATTAGTCAATGAAATTTCTTAAATTCACCTTGACATATCACATTTTCTAGTATCAAGATGTTTTATTAATCAGTATCTGATCATGTCAAGAGACTGTATTAATTAGCACACGAAGAATTACATTAGCATGTATAAAAATTTGATAAAATCTTGTGATGAGAATAGTATTACTCCTGAAGAGTGATTAAGGATTAGTGCTGAGCTACTCGGGATGCAGGTCTTCATTGGCAAATGGCAAGTTCCTGGTGGTTTCAAGTCTCAATGGGCCACTGGGTACTGGGCTGTTGGACCCAAATCTACCTTGTCACTTGTTTGGAGCCGCTCTAACAATCGTCAAGTCATGGGCCTGACTCATATTGAGGTTATTGAAGGCCAATCCATTTACTAAATGGTCTTGAATTAGATTTTTCCAAGTTCCAGTTGTTGCAGCTGCCAGAGACAAACCATATATTCAAAGGGAAAAGTATTATATAGGAAGAAGATGCAGATTACTTTTTTCCTGATATCTTCCATGTTATTATTGACTAACAATTTGAAAAAGTTGAAGGGATTTAACTGAAAGTTCATTCTTTGAACAGGTCACAGCATCACATATGAGTTTTTTCAAATCTATCCTTACCCCCCCTCCCCCCCCCTCTCTCTCTCTCTCTCTCTCTACACACACAGATGTGTGCATGGGAAATGATGGCCTTTCAAAAGTTTTAAAATTTTGACCTTTTTTTATTTTCTATAAAAAAAATTTACAAATTTAGGAATTGTACCCCTAAATTTTTTATATTTTTACAATTGGACTCTCTAAATCTACTTTTGTGTCGTGTATATATATTTATATGTCTATTATTTATAATATATATGAAGGTTGGTCGTCATGTCTGTCTGATTTTTTTTTATTTCAGGTGCTTATTTGACACTTTTACTTATTTTTAAATTAATTAATTATTTTTTTCCTTCATTTATTAAGTTATTCTTATATCATTTTTATTTATAAGTTATTTATTGTATTTGTCATTAATTACGAAGTGGGTTATTATTTAATTCTTACATCAATGACTATATTGTTCTTTTTGTACAATACATATGATGTTTGCTTATATATAAAAATATGTGTTAAGATATAAAAGTACTATATATATATATATGTGTGTGTGTGTGTGTGTGTGTAAGCTAACGTGTAGAAGTGAAGAAATTCGGCCACAAACTAGATTTTCATCTCCATTACGCGGCAGTTTCTTTGGACTTGAGATTCGGTTTGAGTGATACTGTGAAACCTACCTTTGTTTTCCACACATCTTAAATGCTTTTTCCAATTTCCACTTTACCACACCACCAACCTTCATACTAATCACTGAATTGAACGAGTCCAATGCAAATTTGAACGTTGCAAATCATGATGCTTAGTTTTTAATTGTCAATATAGTCCAAATGCTTGAATTTGACCCAGCCATAAAACCTAAATCATTCCAATTAGTGAACAATATTTGGATTTATGCTTGGCTACTAGGACTTTGCGCCTACTATGTGGCCATCATTGAGAAATTTTGATAAACTACATCACCCACTTCTAATATTTTGTGTGTCAAAATGGGATCAAAAGTGTTCTTCTGCTTCACGATTTTCTGTCCATTTAAATATACCTTGAACTGTGTGTTATTGAATCTATTTATAATAATTTTTAATATCATTAAAAGTACTAATTAAATTATATGAAAAATTGTAAACTATATGCATCTTACAAACCAACACATTATCAGGAATTAAAAATGATATTTACAATCACCTTCTCATATATTGATTAGATACAACAATATAAAAATAATTTGAATACGATTTGAGTTCTCACCTTCCCATGTTTCAGTCTGCCTCAGTTCACAATTTTCAAAGTTATATAGGATGTTTGGAGAGTTTTTGTTTAGTTAGATTTTCAAAAACAGATTTTGAATTTTAAAACGTGAAATACGCATTTGTCAAGTTATTAATTTTAATTTTTTATAATTTAGGTTATTATATTTAAATACATTTTCACAAATTTTAAAAAATTAATTACAAAATTTTTAGAAAAACTTTTTTAAAAAATTATATCTAAATTACTATCTAAGCACAAAATTCTGAAGTAAGAGTGAAAAAAAAAAGTTTATTTTTCAATTTGGTGTGGTTTTAAACTTATTTACAGAATTAAGGTTGTTTTTAAAAATCATATTTCAAAAAGACGTCGTTGAAAGTGTTTTTCTAAAATACGATTTCAAACAAATTTTTTTTTTTTTAAATCATCTTTCAGAAAAAAAATTTTGAATTTTTTTTTATTTAGAAATCGTTTTTCAAAAAGATATTTTTGAAACGTCTTTTTAAAAGACGATTTTAAATATATATATATATATATATATTAAATCGTATTGCAAAAAGACGATTTCATAAATGACTTTAATTTAATAAATAAATTTACTGTATTTTTATTCTAAAAAAAATGTGAAAACAACTTTATTTAAAAAAATAAAATCAATGTTTGGAAGTAGAAAATTAATAAACAAGTCGCGAAGATCGATGTAACTTTCAAATATTTCTCCACATGCGTTGTTATAGTGTGCAATCAAAACACAAAACGGAAAGGGAAGCTAATTGTCCTTTCTAAATGCAAAACAAAAGGGACAAAAGAAAATTACAACTATAGAGGTTGGGCTATATTTATTTTCTGATTTAGATAGAAAATTGAATAAATTAATTAGATTAAATTAATTTTTATAATTTTATAAAATTAATATTTGCAAAAAAATAGAAGAAGGATCTCATTAATAATAGTAAAAATAAATAATGACTTATGACATAAATAAAAATTAATAATCCCATTACTCTTAGTGAATGGGATAGTTGAATCATTTTTATCTAATCAATAAAACAAAACTGATATTATCACAGTTGATCAAGTATTCGAAAAATTCTAACCATGATTTTGATTTAAGCCGTGCATTATTGTTATAAAGTTGATATTGTGAATTTAGTTTTAATCATAAGAAAGTTTCTCTAAACGCATGGACGGAATCAGAAAAAATAATAATTTGAGAATGACTAAAAGTACTTTAGGGAAATTTTTTTAGATTAGTCCAAATTATGATGAAATTCTATAAAATTTTAGTATGAAAATTTTAAGTTGAATCAAAATTTTGGAATTAGAAATGAGAAAAATAATAAAATTCAATAGGATAAAGACTGAATTAGAATAAAATTATGAGATGAATTAATTTGAAAGAAATCAAAACTTTATATGTATAAAAAATAATTTGTAAGATTTGGAATGGACTATATTTCAAAACAATGTATTAATACTTTTGCTATTGCTTAAACGTACAAAAGTATATTTTCAAAAAGTAATTTAGAATCATTTAATATAAATATATTTTTAATATGTTTTTGAAAGCAAAGTTAATTTTAAAAATTATTCAAATAATTAAACATTTTTTAGGATAATTTTAATAAATGTAAAAATAAATAGGAGTGTAAAAGGTTAAAAACAAAATTTTCTTAAATAAATACCTAGGCCCGCGTGTGAGCACAAAGTACGCTTATCTCTGCTGTATTGCTTTGCATGGGTGAGCTATCAACGTCAACGTAAGCCAGGGTTTGAGTCTAACGTCACCTGCGGCTCATCATCATTTTCTTTTAACACACACTATGTTTCCCTCTCCTAGGAAGAAGGTTTGAAGATTCTGTGTCTTTACCTTCTACTTTCCTGGTCCTTTTTGCATCTCTATAATTTTATTATTCTTTAAATTTACATATGAATGAAGTGAACTAATAATATATTTTAGGATTAATTTAGTTGATAAAATTTTGAATATAAAAGATTTTATCATCAATTCAATTCAAGTGATTGACTATTACTTTTGAAAAAAAAAAATTAATGACAATTTAACATGAAAACTTTTTGTGATTATATATATTAATTTTAAGAATAAATTACATTGATTTCCTATTATAATTATATTAATTTTTTTGAAATTTTTAAAATTACATTGAATTTTTTTTACTTTATCCGATAATATATAAATATTTTTTTGTTGTCAATTTTTTTTAAATGACAAAAGTGTCAATTTTATTTATTTATTTTTGTATTTTTTCAGTTTTGATTAATTTTTTTCTAACTTTTTTTAAAGATTTTTTTATTTAAAAATAAATTTTAGGTAGTGTAACTTATTTTTATTTTATATAAAAGTAAATTTAAGGTTGTTATCGATATTTATTTGAAAAATAAAAAAATATAGGTCAAAAATTAAAATTTTGAAAAATTAAATATGAAATGAATAGTTTTGTTATTTTGAAGACAAAAATTGACATGAGAGAGATATTTAAATATTTTCAGGTAAAGTAAGAAAGATTAGTATAATTTCAGAAATCTCAAGATAAGTTAATATAATTATCATAAACTTGAGTATAGCTCAGTGTAATTTATCATAATTTTAAATATGTGATGGAAATAATGTCATGATTATTCTGAATTTAAATGTAAATCAAATATTAGAATTTAATTTAATTACATGATTAAAAAGTTTTTCTATAATATTATTTTTTGAGAGGGAGAGGGAGAGAGGGGGGTGTTCAGTTTTTATATTTTTGAAGTGGTCAGCAATTGGACTGCCTCACTCCATCTACAATTCCCATGACCATGGATTGGTCTTATGAAGAAAATCCACTCGGTTTTCTTGGTCAAATTTTTCTTTTTCTTCGATCTCTCACTCTTTATATTTCTCTCTTTCCCTCAATTTCTCCATTCAAAATAGAACCCTCCTTTTTATGCAAGAGCCTCAATCCCTCTCTTCCTCAGCTTTTCACCTTCCTTTATTTTTCATCTTCATAGCCAAACTTACTACACCCAGTTCAAATCCTGTTTCTTTTTTCTCATTTTCAGCTCCATTTTGTCATTTTCGAAAAAACCCAGTTGCAATATCTGCTGCAATGAAATTTTTTTAAATTGCTTTCATTTTTATGATTTCAAAAACCAAAGTAGATTCACCAAACTCCAACAATTGTGCCTTTTATCATCATTTTCTTGGGCTTCTCCAATCGTTCTGCACAACTTTGGCTCTGAATGGTCTCTTCCACTGTTCTATATTAAAAAATTACAGTACTTATCCTTCCATTGTGTGGCTTATAAATGGAGAATTCAGCAGAATGGGAGCAAAAGAATCTGATAAAGGAGCTCGCACAAGGAAGGGAGCTAGCAAAGCAGCTGCTAATCCATCTCAATGTGCCGTCTTCTTCACATGAAACCAGCGAAGTGTTAGTTCAGAAGATCCTCAAATCGTACAGCAACGCGCTCTCAATTCTTCAATTAAATGGCGCAGTTGGCGAGCCACAGCCCGGTGGGGTAGCGACTGGAACATCAAAATTCCAACGTTCACTTACTGGAAGTCCGGACAGCGAAGACTCCGGCTGGGGTTTTAAGGATCACGAAAACAAAGATCCCACCAGGAAAAGGTGAATTATAACTCAGGTCTATTTTCTGAATAATTTAAATTTTTGTAGTAATATGTGATCTAACATGATGTCATAATAAGTAGTATAAGAATTTCAAAGAGGTGGCCGAGAGAACAATAGATAATAATTAAGAATTTATCTTTCAAAGTTTTCAGGTCAAAATTTAGTAGATGTTATTTTCTCTATTCTGATTTTAATCGGGCACTTGTTAGTGGATGGAGGTATCAGGTCGAAACCCAACAAATACAACTTTTCTTGGGGCCAATTCGTATTTCTCTTAGGGTTAGTTATTATGGAATGTCGTTCCGATTTTAATTAAACTTGCTAGTAGACTGTGGAATTGGTCTTTCAGATTAATCAGTCCGAATGATCGGATAAGATTTGTATTCTATGACCATGTTTGGACTTGGGATAAAAAGATTGGATAGAATAAATATTATCCTATCTCATGTTTAGGTGTCTTCCATTGGATTGTATATTGATATCCTGTGAACCATTTATATCACATCTGTGTGTGATATAACTTTTCTCAAGGTAGGGGTGGTATTAAAGTTATCTCATCTTACTGGAATAAAAATATAACGCTACGTCATCAAAAAAAATAATTACAACGCTATAATATAAAGAGACGAAAACGTCGAAGAGTCAAGTTAAAAAAATATTTTTTTTCTTTTACTCATTGTTCAATTTTTTTTTTGATATGTTCCAAATTTTTCAATGTATTTTTCGTATTAATAAATTGGCTATTATATATATATATAATATATATTGTTTTATATATATATATATAAATTTACTACTGTTATATATATAAAATCATATATATATATATATGCATGCATGTGATCATTGATTTAGATGATTCTTAGAAATACAAATCATAATTTTTTTTGTGTCACTTCGAAAGTCAGAGACTATTATATTTTGAATGATGTTTACACAATCATATTCTAAAATATTGTGATTACAGTTATTAAATTTTACAATTGATATGTAAATAAAATTTTAATTTTAGATACCTCGTATGCATATATTTTTTTAAAAAATGACATTCATAAAAATAATTTTTAAAAATTGAATTTTATATCCAAACTTTATATCTGATAGATACCCAAACATAAGAATGAGATATAACAACATATCCAGCCTTTTATCCGGCATTAATTCAAAATACTAGATTAGAATATTCAATATCTCACAGGATTTTATATCTTATCCGATCCAACTATATCTTATCTAATCCCGTCTTCTTATCCGATCGTCCAAACGAGGCCTATGCTTTTATTTTCAGAGTTAAACCTCGCACCCTATTACTTTAGAATTTACAGTTTGTTCTGTTAATGCCTTTCTTGTATAATTTCTACTCTTCACATGTAAGACAAAATCTTACGTAAAAGAAAGTATTAAAATAATTTAATATACATTATTGGCCCAAACTTTTAGAACAATTCATGGTCTAACATCTATCATGAGTTTGAAAAAAAGTCTTAATTGTAACATATATATATATATATATATTATTACAAATAGATGACCTTACCACTATTTTTTTTTTCCACGATTTTTAAAGTCTCTAATTTGGTTGAGCTTCTAAACATAAGGATAGTTTGTTTGAACATTTGTGTTGCAGAAAGAGTATGCCATTGTGGACACAAGAAGTGCAAATTTGCCCCGGGACAGGACTTGATGGACCTCCTGATGATGGTTATAGTTGGAGAAAATATGGGCAGAAAGACATCCTTGGGGCCAAATATCCAAGGTAGGGAACTTAAATCCATTGATTTATTTTCTTAGAAAAATAAACTACTATTTGGAAAGGTAATACTTTGGTTTAAAATGAGACTTAGAAATGTTTCCATTATTCTTAAAATCAAAGGTTACTTGTTATACATTGACAACAAAATCAAGAACAAAAATTTGCTTCACCATGATGTTGAAACATTGTCATTTGATGTGAAATTTGTTTCTTCTACTCCATTTTATATATCTTGTTTTCTCATAACAATTGAATGTATTTGCAGAGCTTATTACAGATGCACTCATAGAAATGTCCAAGGCTGTTTGGCTACGAAGCAAATACAAAGATCCGATGAAGACCCATTGATCTTCGAAATCACTTACCGGGGAAGGCACACCTGTGCGCATCCCTCCCTTTTAACTCCGCCATCATCACCACTGCCGGAGAAACAAGAACCACCCCTAACTGGTGGAGTACTTCATCAGCAACTGTCGCAGGAAATACTCTGGAACTTTCGCACTGGCCACCATGTTAAAACTGAAGACTTAAACACTAGCAAGCAATCATTTTCTCCCTTCTGCTTTCCTTCAACATCCAACATTGAGGCTGAAAACTATGCTTGCTCGCCTTCTATGCTCGATAACAACTTAACGAGAAATTTTTCGCTTTCATTCATATCTCCTGCAACATCTGGATCAAACTATTTCTCAGGGTGTCCAATCCATATGAACAGCTTTGGAGGGAATAATCAGAATTTGCACACTTCAGAATCTGATCTCACCTGAGATTGTCTCAGCAGCTAGTACTTCAGTTACCAACTCTCCTACTGTTGGTTTGGAGTTCCCATTTGTTGGTCCAATGGAATTTGAACCAACCTTTACATTTGATAATCCAGGATTTTTTCCCTAAATTTTCATACACTCCCCAAGAGAATATGAAAATAAAGAAAACAGCTAGCGATTCTATCTATATAGAGGTAGGTAGGTGTTAGGCATTGGATATAGTGTGTAACAAATTTGTATTGACCCTTGTCTTCTTTTTGTTTGTAATAGCAATTTGTATCTCGTTTCATCCTGTCAGGAAGAGTAGAATGTGATTCTTAGATAATCTTATACATAATGGTTCTCAATCTTGGTTAAGAAAGTTTGTAGCCTATCTTACTCGAAAACTTCTCAAACTCAAGCATTTACTTCTTCATTTTTTGTTAGAGACGGTCTCGTGGCTAAAGTCAGATCTACTCAAGGACTTAATAATTTAGGTAAATATCATGCGTTTTCAGACCAAGAAAATCATTTTTGAAAGAAAACCTTTAAAATCTGTGCTACTTGGTTAAAACCTCTAAGGGGTAAGATGAGTTGAACTTAAATAAGTTCAAAAGAGACATACAACATTGACAAAAACAATGTTATGCAAATTATATGACTCACGCTCCATTAAGTTGTTTAAATTTCATCAACAACATAGCTACCAGATCAACGATGATGGATTGTTAACACAAACCCGATTTTATATACCCCACATTTTTGTACTAAAAATCAAGATCGATAAAAAAAAAAAAAAAAAACTCTATATTACTTATGAAATTTTTTTAAAAAAAATTATTTTTAAAATAGTAAAATTTTGTTGTCATGTGCACAGTAATACCACTGGTAGATGTGCGTGTTGTATTGTGTTTACAGTGGTGTTGAGAGGAGGTGGTGGTGGTACACAGTAACGATGATGACAAATGTAAGTATTTGGATAAAAATAATTTAAGAAAATAAAAAAATTTATAAATTAAAATTAAGTAATACCAACTTATCAAAATTATCTTTGAATAAAAGTATACTTAAAAAAATAAAAATTAAACATAAAGTTTACAATAACTTAACTTCTTTTCGAAAAACTTAACACTAATTAATTCTAAAAAGAAAAAAATGCATTGAAGAAGTTCCAAGTAACCAAAATCTAAACATTTTCAAGTGGATACAAGACGGAAACGTAACCAGACCAAGGCCACCAGACGAACTGGGTCCACAAATCGTATCTCCAATGAGGACCACCCACATGTCACCAAAACCCACTTTCCTTCACTCGCTAATATCTACGTGTACATCTTCCGAACCGTAGACTTACAGTAGGCCAGTAGTCCTCGCCGTCTGCGTACGTTGCTTCTATATAATTTTCTTATTTTCAACTTCAGTTCTCTCTCCCTCTTCCGTTGAGAGATTCCCATCAGCCACCAGATTCTCCATCGCTCCACCGGAAAAATCGCGTTTGTATCGAGTTTTTCCGTCATCTTTAGAGGTATGATTCTCTGCATTGATCTCTCTCGGCTTTTGTTTTAGTTTTGTAAAATTTTATACTGTGATTTGTTTGGTTTCGTAGAAAATTTACAATTAGTATAGAAAAATTTGATTCTATCTTTCTTCATCTCAAGCATGCTCCTGAGAGAGTGAAAGAAATTGAGTGAGTTTCGTCTCATCATCGTCCACTCAATTTACAAAGGTTCATGTACTATAGATTGAGAAGTGTGGACTCTGGCATTCTTAATTTTCTAAAATTGATCACGAATTGAAATACTAAAATTGTTGGCCGTCAGATAATTGATCATTTAATCAGATACTTAAACGTGTTAGTCCTTTGATGAGCCGAGGTTTCCCTTCTGTCTAAAATCAGTTTTAAAAAGTAGATGATCATCTTGGATTATCAGTGTTATATTATCATATTATGATAGTATACCACATGGAACTAAATCAATTGTTTGTAAAGCTAATTTGCCATAGATTTTGAATTGCTTCACTGGTATCTCGGATTGATTAATATTTTGCGAAAAACCAGTTATCAACCTCAAATTCATCTCATGTTAAGGAATATCGCATATCAATATACCATACTGTGAAATATTACCCATCACTACCTGTTTGCAAGGTTTTCCTTATTTGCTGGGATCAAGGCTTGTTTAGTTGAATTTAGGGGATGTTTGAGGGTTCGTTTGCACCACCCAAATTTGGGCGGTCTCAAATGCACTTTTGTGCATTAGGGATGTTAACGTGCTTTCCCATTTTTCCCTTAAATTTTTTTATTAATATTACAAAGAATTGTTCCGAGTACAAATTTATCATTTAAACCCAAATAAATCACTAAAATGTTAAATGTATACTCGTAAAAATTATATTTTATATAATTACTTTGCAAAATATTAATTTATTTATAATGTATAATATATTATATATTTTTCATATATACATGTGTGTGTATGTAAAGCATCTATTGAATCAAGGACGGAAAGAAAAATTCATATTTCATGGTCCCAAACAATATTTACCAAGCATCAAATAATCCCTTTTGAAAGTTTTATATTCCATAATCACTTTTGAAAAATGTTCACAGAACTTTTAACACCATAATCGCTTTTTAACTACATCCCACCAAGTACCAAAATTCCATTTTTGCTCAAATTGATTACCCATTGTCACTTTTGTCCAAACTAAATTGAGTTATATTTTTCCCAGATTTTCTATTCTGTTGAACCAAATGATGCTAGAGTTTTTATGAGTTGTTTATGTGCCTTGTGCTGTTTTAGGAACTTTGTGACTAGAAAACTCTGATTCGTAAGTTAATTTTCTGCTTTAACAACTTGGCATGGGAGTTGTGACTGTTTCAAGCGCGGCTTCTCGGACTCCATTGGGATTGAGCACAAGATTCTCATTTTACCAAGCTCCATTAAAAATGCCATTAATTTTGGCATTCAAAATAGATAAAATCAAGAACACGGATTTGGTTACATCCCACGATCGAATCTCTTTGCCCTTGCCCATTGAGGCTCCTAAAGAAAACCAGAAGAGAGTAAGAAGAGCTACAAAGCCTTCAGAAAGAGTAAAAGCTGTCTCTACAGATGAAGCTTCTCCATCTACTTTGGAATTGGATTACAATGAAGCTGCTGCCAAACTTGAAAATATATACAAGCTTAGCCCCGCAAGTTTTGTTTTTGATGCAGAAGAAATAGACAATTCAACGAGGAGAGGGCAGCAGCGGAGGAAGAAGATTGGGGAAGGTGTTGACAAAGCAGAAAAGGGAAGTAACAATATAGTGAGGTATAGAAGGAAGAGGGCAAGACGATTGAGTCTCGATAAGAGGATTGCACTGAGAAAGAGCAAGGAAGGTGAAGTACATGCTTCAATTCGGAAAAGAGAACAAACTGAGGTTGAAGATGAAAGAATTGATAGGCTTGTTAGGGAGTATTTGGTTTCAACTGACTTTGTCAGCTTGGACTGGAAGAAGACGAAGATACTACCAGTCCTCCCTTCTTCTGAACATGCATGGCTTTTCAAGTTGATTCAGTCTATGAAGGTGAGGCTTTTTAACTAAAGAACAAGAAGAAGAAATTCCTTCTTGGTTATAAATCTTCATTAATTTGGGATTTGGATGTTTGCTTTGCTTATTTAGACTTCATATTATCTGCTGCTAACACATGTAAGGTCTGTATCAGGCACTTCATCAAGTCAAGGAGAACTTGCAACAAGATTTGGGGTGTGAACCAACATATGGTGAATTAGCAGAGGCAACAAATATGTCTGTAGTTCAAGTAAGAAAGCAAATGGAGGTTGGCCGAGCTGCCAGAAACAAGCTGATTAAGGTAGCCATCATTATTCACCATACTTAAGTGACATTAGTGCTGAGGTTTTCATTAACAATAAACTTGTGTTTAACCTTACCAATTTAAGGAGAGAAAAAAAGGAGAAAAAACATTAGGGTAGTGTTCATAGGGTTTGTTTAAATGAGGTTTAACATGTTCTGTGACAAATGAAAATGGTAATATTAGTGCTACACTGCTACCTGATTTCATGCTTAAAATAACATGAAGAAATATGGTACTTTATGAGTTGAAAGTTTGTTAGCAACACAGTTTCTTTATCTTTTGTGTTTTAGTAGTGGGCTTATCTTGTCATCTTTTACCAAACTGCCCTTTAATTCATTTAAAGTGAACACATTTCTTTTCAGTAGCACACAATTTTGCATTCCCAAACCGATGCTAATGGATTTTGAAACCTAGTAAAAAGAGATTTGCTAGCTTGGTATTCTTTGAAGGAAAACTATCCTTCATTTTACAAATGAACCATGCGCTGGGTCGCAATTGAGACCCTTGACACTCATGCCAAGAGGACTAAATTTAGATAGAAAATTTGAGATATTTTCAATGAAATGTCAAAGATATTACATGTGGTCATAAATCTTGTGTTGCAATTTCGGTGTATGCACACCTGTGCTTGTGTCTGTGTGAAGTGGCAGGATTGAACTCTGAATCATCAGATCCAAAATGGCAACCAGATCCCATCAACAGTGTTAAGTTTCAGCTTACTTACCAAAGTTCAGATTATACTATAGAATTGGATGTTGTCTTCATCAAGGTTCTCTGGCATAAACTATATACAAATAACATCTAATATATTATGTTAATAATTTGTTGCAGCATAATTTCTGGCTCGTTTTGTTTGTGATCAACAAATATTTTCAAGAATTTGCTGTTAAGTTTCAGCTTACTTACCAAAGTTCAGATTATACTATAGAATTGCATGTTGTCTTCATCAAGGTTCTCTGGCATAAACTATATACAAATAACATCTAATATATTATGTTAATAATTTGTTGCAGCATAATTTCCGGCTCGTTTTGTTTGTGATCAATAAATATTTTCAAGAATTTGCTAGTGGCCCCAAATTCCAGGACCTCTGTCAAGCAGGAGTGAAGGGTCTTATAATTGCCATCGATCGTTTTGAACCAAAAAGGAGCTCCCGGCTCTCTACCTATGGTCTGTTTTGGATCAGGCATGGCATCATACGATCCATGACAACCTCTAGTTTTACACGTGTTTCCTTTGGCCTTGAATCGGTACGTCTCTTTCGCTAAACTTGGCTTTTCTTTCTGCTTATTGTTTTAAGTTGATGGATGCCTTTAATTAACAGAGATGTGTGAGAACTTTAATTTCTTTAATTCTGCAGGTTAGAGTAGAAATACAACGTGCCAAGCTAGAGTTGCTGTTTGAGCTTCAAAGATTACCAACAGAGGAAGAGATAATAGAGAAAGTTGGAATCTCTCCTGAGAGGTACCGTGAAGTGATGAGGGCCTCAAAACCCGTCTTATCTCTCCATGCTAGGCATGCAACAACACAAGAAGAGTTCATCAGTGGGATTGCTGATGTTGATGGTGTTGGAGGAGATAAACAGAAGCAACCTGCTCTTTTCAGGCTTGCTCTTGATGACGTGGTAATCACTTGCCTTCCTCAACCTTTCATTCAATACTGGTTCTGTATATCTTCTTTATTGGTGTTTATTAATTGAATTCTGTTAATATCATTCCTCAAGTTCATCGTTAGGTTTAATAAAGTAATTTCTTGGTTCTAAGAAAGCACTGCTTCGGGCTCGTTTAAAAACATTGAAAATGCACAGACTAGGGGCTACTACTGATTTTTTGGTACCTTTCGTAAAAAAGTGAAATTTAAAATGGTGACAAGTTATTTGAGAATTCAAAATTGCTCTCTATGTTGTTGATGGCTGATGGGATCAAAAAGGGAGAGTATTGTATTTTCCCTAGGAAGAAGTGTATGCTTTTAAGAAAAACTCAGAATGCTTCTTCCCAATTGACAGTTGTTTGTGAGAGCCCCCAATGTTCCCCCTAATTTCCTGTGTTTTATTTGTTTTTTCTTCCCCCACCCTCTCCTCCCATGAATTGCAGTTTTTCATCTATAAGAGAACTAAACTTCTTCATATCCTTTCCCAGCTTGATTCTCTTAAGCCCAAGGAGAACTTGGTTATCAGACAAAGATATGGGCTCGACGGTAAAGGTGATAGAACATTAGGGGAGGTTGCGGGGAACTTGAATATCTCAAGAGAAATGGTTCGGAAGCATGAAGTGAAGGCTCTCATGAAGCTCAAGCATCCAGCTCGAGTGGATTATCTTCGCCGATATTTTTTCTAAAGCAATCAACTTCATTTGCTCTTCTCAAGGGAAATGGTTCGGAAGCTTGAAATGAAGGCTCTCATGAAGCTCAAGCATCCAGCTCGAGTGGATTATCTTCGCAGATATTTTTTCTAAAGCAGTCGAATTCATTTGCTCTTCTTCTTGATATATATTCCTAACCTCCCTCTGAATCATCACTCATTATTGTGCCATTATGGTATACTAAAGAGTAAAGATTTGTATCATATATATATATATATATATATATACACACACACACACACATGAATATAGGGTCCTATAATTTTTTACCTTTTTTTCTTTGTAATAAGGTGATGTTTTATAATGTTGCAGTATATAGTATATACTAAGCCTTCGTAACATCACTTGGTGAGCTTGATTCTTACATGTAAGCCTCTTACTTCAATATAAAAAATAAAAAATCCTTGAAACATGGCGCTAGTGTTTTCCAAGTTGTAGCATATTCTTTGGAACATCAATTTCGTGAGATTGGGGGCAAAATCATTGCAAATATGGTTATTACCGTTGTTGCCTTGCTGACTTTTGCACATTTTTTTCAAGAACAAGTCGTTATTCCTAGATCCAAAATATTGTCATTTCTGAATCCCAATTTTGTTAATGTTTTGATGGTGGAAAAACAAATCCAGAGGACAGCATAATGGCTGAAGAGGAGCACCACACACCATGCTACTGTGAAAGGTTCTTAAGCATCAATGGAGGTACCAAAAATATATATATATATATATATCACAACCAAGTAGAATGGCGAGATAAAATTTATGAAACTGGTTTCAAATAATTAAAATTGAGATTTTGGTGCCCCCTAAAACCATGGTTCTTTTAACCCCAATTGAGATTTTGGTGTTGTTCAAAAGAGCTTCTCAAAATCAAGATTGTGTTTTTATCTAAGTGGTAAGACATGTGAGTTTGATTTTTTTTTATTATCGTTGTATAAAATAAAAATAAAAAAAAATTCAAAATCAAGTTTTGCAATGGACTTACTAAATTCCAATTGTAAAACATAATTTTGAATCTCTGTTTTCATTGTTGTATTAAAAAAAAAAATCAAAATCAAGTTTTGCAATGAATCTACTAAATCTCAGTTGTAAAACATAATTTGAAGAAGTTAAAAAAAAATATATGCTTCTTAAAATAGTTTAGATTTTTTAAAAGTTTTCCTCTTGCATTCACTACTGAGATTACTTATTTTTATTAAATACTCAAATAATAAATTAATTATATTATTAAAAATTTATTTATAAATCATAGATATAAAAAAAAAAAATGATTCTAAAAAGATCTCTAACACTTGGACGATGACAAAATGACAACACCAACCGGCCGCACTGATGAGTATTGTTTTGGATTTTAATTTCCTTTGCAGTAGTTGTTTGGACTGATAGACCCAAAATTAATTGCATCGTACTGGTTGTACATTGTACCATGGGCTGGCTCGCTGCTTTTCTGTCGTTGGCCCAAGAAGCGACAAGAAATGAGATGTATATCATTATATTATGGGCTGATAATATGAACGACATGGGCTTCCTTCTGTTTTTCAGTCCGCTAACGATAGAGAAAGCAACCGACAAGAAATGAGACAGAAAAAGTGAATACAGGTTGCTTTTTTATAATTAATATTTTAAAATTTAATTTTATGATATAAAATTAATAATTTTATTATTTAACAATTAAAATCATTTTTAAATTTTTTTATAATATTAATTATTAAAGAGATAAAATAATTATATATATACTTAAATCTATCTAACTTATAGCATATTTTAGTAATTATATTTATTAATTTAACATAGTTTATGACACCTAAGATAAGATAATTCTCTCTTTCTTATTGCTATATTCAAAATAAATAAAAAAGAAATATTATACCTGAGGATCGAAGTTTTATCTAAGATGATAAATTTTTTTTTTTTTAATAAACATAATTCAAGTTCGAGAATAAGTATATATGTACAAATACCTAAGTATAATATCTTACTCCCCCATTGATGTACCCAAAAAAGAGAAAAGAAATGGTGTACCTCAAAATTATATATCAGGTTTGAATTTCAAAGGTCTCATTTTTAAAGTAGAGAATGATATAGTAGGAAAATATAAGGAAGTATTATTAACATTTTTAAACTGCTTTTTTTGTGCTTTAAAAGCAAAAAATAAAAAGTAGTAATTTATACATGTGTGTGTGTGAGTGTGTGTGTGTGTGTATATATATATATATATATATATATATATTGCTTACATATATCTATATTTATTTATATTCCTGTAGTAATATAGTTGTGAGGTGATTACTCACACTCACTTCTTTCACGTTTTTCTTTCTCTTCTTTTTATCTTTTTCATTTCTTCAGTCTAGTAATAATTCAATTTAGAAAATAATAGATTTGAAAAAACTATAAACAAAAATATCCTTTTTAAAATTACAAATCAATTCAATTTTAAAATAATTTAATTTAGAAAATTATAGATTTTAAAAATATTACAAACAAAAATATGATTTTAAAAATCACAAATTGATTCAATATAGGAAGAATATAATTTACATCTTGTTGGGACAAAAATAGAGAGAACTAAAAAGCTTTTAAGCCATTTATATATATCAGAAGCCTTGGTACAATTGAAGAGACAGCACTAGCTGCATTTGCACCAAATTTTCCAAAAGTTTTATGGATGCTCTTCCTTTCTCAAATCTTTTCTTCTCTGGAAGGCAAACCCTTCGTGGTGTTTCATTATCCAAAACCTCTCTATTTCTTCCGCTTTCCGTTCCGGAATCCGGCCAGCTATTAACTCCCACCTGAAAAATAAAAATTTCGATCTCATACTATATATATTTTTATATATATATATATGTGTATGTGTGTGTGTGTGTATATATATATATATATAACAGCAATCAACACCCTTGGAGACAGTCTAATAATTCCCCCTGGAATGCATACCAATTTAATGTCTTGTAATGAATAGTGCCCCTTTGGATTTGTGCATTTCTTGTACTTTATAGTGATAAAAAGTGAGCCACAATTCTCTTTAAAAGGAAGGCTAGCATCAGTCGCACAAGTGGTCGCATTCCAAATTTGGTTAGTGTGTGTATTATATGTATTTGTATAGACGTTAGCACTTTTCTTCTTAACATTACATTTTTTTCTTGGTTTTTTATAAGATGATATATATTGAACACGTATCACATCATTTATATGTTATTAAATAATTTAATAATAAATAATATGACATTTAAAAGAAATAGTCCCAAGATTGATTGTTCTCCTCTGCATTGCTCTTGGAGAAAAATTAAGGGGTTGCATGTTTGACATTTGTAATCATGCGGGTTTTTTTTTTTTTTTTTAGTAAAAAGCGATGTATTATTGTAATTCATATCATTCAACTCAACTATCATTCAATTCAACTATATTACAACAAACTCAGTCATCTAACTTAATAGCCTTTAATATAAGTCTTGGATAAATAATTCGACTCAATTTATAATTAAATGAAAATAAATATTTACATTCTTATAAAAAATAAGATTTAAACCTATGATCCTTTGAAAGAGGCATGCCAATTGAACTAGTCTGAGTTGGTTACATTTCTAATCATGTTAAGAGAAGAAAAACAAAAGAATACCGATGACATCTTCATACCTTTTTCCGACCAGTCTATGTAGTGTAAGGTTTTAATTGTAATCATCTTTCTTACCTTTCTCCGACCAGTCTATGCATTCTGCGTATGAGATCTTCTTCTTGTTCAGTCATGTTTATGGTTTCCCATTCAGCACTGCTAACTTCTGCTCAACCAGGAAAAAGAAATTCAATACACACACATATTAGAAATAAAATTTACATATATATGTATAAAAGCTAGCATGGTAGTCAGCTACACTATTAGAAAAACGAACTCTCAAAACTTAATATAATGAAGAACCCCAAGGGGTAGTAGACCAAGTGATTTGTGGACTTTACTGCAGGTCTCGTAAGGTCTTAAGGTAAAATCTTGTAGCCACCCACCCCATAAGAAAAAGCTCCTCACAATAGCCTCGTAAGGGTGAAGAGTTTACCGGTAAATGAAAATCGACGCGAAATTCCCTTCATATAAAAATATATATAATGAAGAAAACTTTTGAATGATAAAATGATACATAAAGCCTGCGCATGCAATTAAGGAGGAAAATAGTGATTTTACCGACCGTCAGAATCGGCTGTGGTGGTGATTTTGGGTTTCTTCCGGTGATGTATGTCCATTATCTCAGGGGAGGAGGAGCGAGAATCAGGGAGATAGGGAAGATATGAGAGAGAGAGAGAGAGAGAGAGAGAGAGATCTAGGAATACGTAGCCTAACTAGGTAAGGAAGTTATGAGATTTGTGTTGATATAAATGCAACCACATATACTGCCCAACAACCTAGCTACAACTTTATGTTATTTGACTTTTAGTTGACAACCATGTTCCAATAATAATAATAACAAAGATCTCCAGTCTCGTATAGGTTTGGATTTGGTGCACCTCTATTTAACTCTTTTATTTTTTATGTTTTGAGTCACTTGTTTTTATATTATTTATTTATAATATATAAAAAAAAATGTTATATATAATGAATACTCTCAATTGCATTTTTTCATTTCTATACACAAACATTTCTTGTCATGGATATTTATTATTGAAATAAATGATCTTTAATTTCAAAAATAAAAGAAGTGTTTCAAGGTTTCTTCGAAATAAAATCGTGTATAAATTAACGATGAACCGAACGAGACATGACCCCAAAATGAAAAAAAAAATTAATCTAATTTTGATCCACCAATTTTGACAATTTTCTTGTATTATTTTGGTTTCCTAATAGTATTAGTTCTATAAATATTATGTATTAGAATTTTTATTATTTAATTTATCAATAATATTCTAATTTTGAAATTAAAAAATTTCTCTTTTGTTGGGTGATACGTCCCTTTTGATTTTAGTTTTTAAAAAATTCAACATGTGCAATTCTTTTTTACATATTTTTGTATTGCGTTAATTTGAATGGATCATACTATGTTTTATATAAAAAATAAGAAAGCATGTTGGAGAAAATCTGTTCTATATAGCCGCACTTAATATACAAATCTTATCAACATATTTTATTTTAAATATATCACACTACTTATCTTCAAACGAAATGTTATTCTAAGTGTGTTTTACATAAAATTTATTTAGTAAAATTGTTGACACACTACGTCATTATTTAACATAATGTAACTGTTTTTCACAAAATATATTAATTTTTCAATATTTATGATAATAATAAAAAGACTTCTTATGATTTCATAAAAATGATTGAGAATTTTAAAAAATGATCATATTATATTAAATAATAAGATAGAGTGATTATTTCATCAATTTAGGGATCAGTTGTGACAAATCAAAATTCGTAATTTATGATTAACAGGTCTAAATTATACATGTCAATCAAGTTATGATTTTTGATTCAACATAATTTACAATAATATTTTTTTAATCGATTCAACACAATTTACAATAATAATTTTTTTAAGAGTCATTACGTGTGAAATTCAAGATTTGAACTGACAAGGATCAGTACTTGACGTTGGTGAGTGTCAGTAGAAATGCTCTGTTTTCAAACTTCAAATGATGACATCCCAGAAACAAGGATGTTTTGGATTCCCCTGCCATATTATTTCAAGGGGTTTGATCCCATCCCACACAATTGTAGTGTATACAATTAGGTTATATATGGATGTGTCTACTTTTATGAAACTTGAAAGGACACATTCATGTCGCCGGGGCCCTTTTTTCTTTGAGCTGTATGATGGAATTGTACCCCATACCGTGAATTGGGAAGGAAGTTTCCCAGAAATCGTCCAACGAGAAAATGCTATTCAAAAATTCTGCCGGAAGAAAAGTTAGATGGAGCTTTACCAGCTACGGCAGGATAGCATCGGGTACCTATATCTTCATTTATATCTGTATATCCATATCTATATTAGTGTACCATATTCGTATTGAACGATTGAACAATGTTTCTTGCCAACTGACTTTATTCCTTGGACAATGTCTGGAAGAGAAATGTCTCATATTTCTTCCATCTATTCTACTTTTTATAGCGCGATTTATCCTCAGTGAATTCACTTCGTGTGAGAGAAGTGAGATGAAGTTGATGAGACAGGAAGTTAACGACTTTCTTCTGTGTAATATTGAAGTCGTACTCTTTTAAGAATTGACTTTACTAATTCGGTTTTCTTGTACTCATCCAAATTACTTTTGTCATCAATAGGTTGGAAATCTACATTTGGCACCAGTAATTTTTTTTAAACTTGTTTAAATCCATGATGGTTGGGGCGGGACTTCATTTGGATTTTTATTTATTTTTAAAATTTACTTATTTTATTAAATTAATTGTAATTAATATATTTTGACCAATACGTTACATACGTTAAAATAAGAAATACGTTTGTTAGTAAAAAATTAAAATAAGATTGTTTTTTTTTTTTTGTAAATATATAACTCTATCAAATTTTTCTAAATTTCTAATATAATAATAAAAATATATCATTATAAACATTAATTATATACAAAAAAAATATTATTATTTAATTTTATATAATAAATATAGGAAGAGACAGAACATGATGTTTTCATCCCAAATTCTTAATGGATTGACAGGATTTTTAATAAATTGGATTAAATTACTATCCAGTGAAAACAATGAGCGAGAGGAGAGGAGATGAAACGTATGATAATAAAATAAATAAAAGATTAGTTTCTCTGATTCAGATCAAATCGAAACTAAAATAACTTTGTTTTTCTTGTTTGCAAGCACTTCAACTAACATTCCTGTTAAAAAATTTCAATAATTTGTTCATCAACTTTCATTTTAAAAATTGTAGTCCTACAGACTAAGACAAGCAACCCTCTGCAATATTCTCTGGTTTTGCAGGATTGACTGCCCTCTTTGTAGGTCTCTTGGTTTCTTCTGCTTGTTGTGTTTGTTTTTTTATTTTTAGTTGTTGTAGTTTTCTGGGTATTATAGGGTTTTCCATGTATATTTCACATATTTGGTTTGTCTATAAAATTTCACCTTTTCTGATTAAAAAACAACCACGCATTTGAAAACATTTTCATGAAACATACTTCTGATTTTGAGTCAACAACTAAGTTGGTATTGAAAATCTCAAACTGTTGAGTCATAATCATGAATTCATTTACAATAATTAAAACATTTTTATGGAACACACACAAAGAGACTGATGTGAACTGTATAATATTGTTGCAATACATGCCATGAAGCTAATTGTTAGTGATATGACTTATATTATTATAACAAATAAACTAGGTATATAAGTAATGGTATTTTGAAGAATTTTAATGTATTTGATTAGAGTTAGGATTTAACTGCAATGCAGTATAAATACGTTGTAATCCTATTTTTTAATTAGTGTAAAAAGATAGTCGCACTCGTAGACGTATGTACACTGCCAAATCACGTAAATTTTCTATGTCAATTTTTCTCTTTCTCTAGTAAGGGTATATTAGAGAATTTTAATATATCCGATTAGGGTTAGAATTAACTGTGATGTAGTATAAATACGTTACAATAATTTTTAATTAGTGTAAAAAAATAACTGCACTCATAAACGTAAGTACATTGTCGAACCACGTAAAATTTTTGTATCGATCTCTCTCTTTTTCTCTAATTTTTATTGCATAAATCAGTTAATTATTACAATACCAATACCAAGCCACTAATTTGAGAGATGCCAAATAGTACGAGGAGCTAATTGGGGACAAAGCTGATTGGAACAGAATGCAACCCAATTCATGGACCTTTCTTTGTAAGTGCTTGTTAGTTGGATAAGGTTATGTGACAATACATTTTCCATATATACATATGCATCGGCTAAAGAATATAAATAGAGAGACAATTGTGCACTGAATCTCACCACTAAAGCCAGTCATGGAATGTGCACCCATTAGTTGGATAACCTTCATTGACATGTTCCTCTCATTACAGAACAAAAGTATAAATAATTCCTCCATTAAAATACACCCTTATACATGCAATATAAGGAGCATTTCTCAATCCTTCTCGAAAGAGTTATCAGTAATATCAGTACACTCTATAATTTACACCGGATTGATTTGTTGAATTACATCATATATGGTAATATTGTTTTAAGATTTAAATAAAAAAATAAAATATATTCATTAATTATAAAAATATTATTTTACGTGATTTGACAATGTGTCTACGTATACAAAAACTATTGTATTTTTTACTATTCAGAAAATAATATTACAATATGATGTAAAACAAATGGTCTTTGATTTTATGGATCAATAAAAACGTTTTAAGATTCGTTCGAAGTAAAGTCATGTGTGGATCGACAATAACTCGAATGCGACCCGACACAATTTGAAAATTAGAATACCGGACCTGTTTCTTTTGTATTTTTTTTGGTTTCTTAATTATGTTCTAATTAGCATTCCGATATCATGTTAAATTACCGATTACTTTAACAACTTAAGTTGTTCGAAAATAAATTAACAATTTATATCAAACTATTTTAACAGTTATTATACGATTCAACCAGAAAGTAATTAGAATCTAGAAACCATCTTATACTTCTATATAAAGTCCATCTGTTCATTTTATATGAAGACTTCTCTTATACTTGTGTAAACTACATTAAAGGCTATAATATTATATAAGTATCTATCCGTTTATGTCATTTGAATTAATTTATCCTCCAAGATCATGTGCACTTCATTTTTTTCTAAAATGTGAATCACTGGATAACATAAATTTTGCACATCTAATCAAAATCTAAATAGTTCTTAATTTAATTCACAGCTGATTGTGACCATTTTGTATGAATACAGCTTCTCTAATAATATTTATGTAACAATTAACATAAAAGGGTATAGTACTGATATATATATATAGTGATATATATCAATTTAATTTCTCCTCCAATTCCAAGAGCATGCATGTGCATATTAACAAATGTAATGTTCAAAGATACTCGTCAAAGGTGTTGTGCTCAGCTTAACCATTAATATGCATATGCTATACTCTTCAGCTGGAATATATTCCGATTAATGCTCATATTTCTTTTTGCTTCTAAACTCCATTACCATCTTCAATTTTACATTAAATCTATGGCCATTCTTCCTTCTTGGACAAACAATTCATGCAAATTTAGGCCCCCCTCCTAAAAGATGATTCTCACTCCAAACATTATCTGATATTGAATGGTCCAAATCAACAATATAGTCATGAAATACATACATACATATATATATATATATATCCATTTTAAAAAAAAAAATTTATAGCTGCAACCAAAATGAATAAGATACTGATTATCCAGTTTTAAAACATAAATTTCTGATAAGCAGTTGTAAACAGACTACATTGCGATATTTATTAATGGGTTTTTTCTTTTGTAAGTACCAAAAATGTTGCAACAAGCCTACAAAGAATAAATCTATATAATCATTGCTTTTTTTCTCTAGCAAGTACCAAAAACAATTTGCATACTAGACGCACATCGAATAGTAACTGGTAACAAAAATGTAAAATAAATTAAATACGTTGAATTTTTTAAATTTTAAGTAATACAGGTAGTATTCATAGAAGAAATCTCTAATTTTTAAATCTAATATATTATTGTTAAAGTTGAAAAATAGAAATATGTTCACATCATATATATTTAAAGAATTAAAAAACCAACTAATTTAAATAAAAAAATTATTAAATCCTATATTACTACTAATTTGAATAAAAGACTTTTAAAAAATACTCAAAACAAAAAAAAAAAATGTCAAATTTCTTTTTTCATTTTTTAGGTTGCATCCAGTTATACGGAGAACCAAAGACTACTTGTTCTACATCAAATAGAGTGGAACTCTTGCAAATATAAAATTGTCACTCGAGAGACAGTTTTAGAATTAAAATTGTCACTTCAAGAACGTAATTGTGGATTTAAACCCTACCATGTTGTTTCTTGGAAGCTATGATTGATGCATAATGAGGTTCTTAATGTGTTAATGCCCCAAGAAAAAATTCCTACCAGGTGCCAGGTGGTTGTAATTTCATTTTAGTTGCATTCAGCTGTTGATCATGTCATAGAAATATTTTTGACCCGATTTGACTCTTACTTGTAACTCGCATATATGAGAGTGTTATTTTTAAAATATTTTTTAATGAAAAAAGAGCTGACTATGTGTTATACATAGTAAATTTATATTATCAAATCACGTAAATCTTATGTTTTTTATGTAATTTTTTTTATTTATTTTTATTGCTTTCATACAATATCAGTCAGCCATATCATATAATTATCACCATTTTAAAATATATAAAAAAAAAAAAAAAGATTGCCATAGTGATGGAACATTCAAGTAACAGAACTATAATAGAATATGGCATCAGAATAGCTAATGGGTTGAGGATATAGAATTTTAAATGGATAGTTGAAATAACAAAAAGATGAATGGGAGAGAATTAAAAGCAATGCCGAGATCACCATCATAACAAATGATATTCTTCTCAGAGGGCTACTTTTCTTTAATAAATGAAAAAGACATTCTTAAAAGACATCCACTTTCGTATATGATAGATTGAATGGCAAACACTCCTTTGAATGGGCCATTTTCTTTTTATTTACTCGATCCTTTACAATAGATGTTAAAATCATTACCAAACAAACCTTGAAAAAGAATTTATTATGATTTCTCCCAAGAGGTAAAACCACTAAAATAATTCAGCTAGAATATATGGATTCCATTAAGCTGAATTCTTCATCTCTTGCATGTTCTTTGAACCGTTGTAATGCGTAAAAGCTTTCTTTATTCCTCTAAAATATTGTTTGTATGCACCTTGTTTTTTAAAGATACTATGGATTCCAATTTACATTAAGATTGCGAAATAAATTCAAGCTCTAGACACCACTACCATCCCATAGAATATCAATATATATATATATATATATATATTCATTTAAAATTTTAAATTGTTAGAAAATATATAATTTTAATATTATATATTTTTAACACGACTCTTCACTTGTCACAGTCAAATACAATATGTGCAATTAATATTATTAAGGTGACGATGAATTTTGAATGCAAAATCATAATTTTATATACTTTAATATCATGTTAAATCATCAATTCATTTATAGGTGTAACTTTGATATTACACTGTCTCTCTAACACACACATATATATATCTCCTTGGCTTCAGGGTTTGTCTTCCTTTTTAAATTTAAGAAATTAAGTGGTAAAACTTTTGAGAATTTTGAGGATGGTAAGCATAATTAATTTGTAAATCTTTTATGAACCCTTGATCATAACAGGAATTAACACATGTTTCACAAAACCTTTATACACACACACACACACACACACACACATATATATATATATATAAGATTTACAAAATGGCATAGTTTTGGCAAGGAAAAAAAATTACAAAAACATATAACAAAATAACCACAAACATCTTTAATACACAATTTTTGCATTTGATATGAAAAGAAAAACACCTGTAGATTTGCATCAAGTGGATGGTGGAAGTCTCTTGCGACATCCTCCACTCACAAGAGAACCATGACAGCAATATAATTCTCTATGTTTTTCCTTTGTCATATTATCAAAAGCCAACACAGCTTTGGCTTTGGTTGGAGTATTTGCTTTAAAAAATTTGAAGCAAATGCTCAAGAGTGGAGCTAATTTAATTCCCTCCACAAGTTCATTAAGACTTGGACAGCTATCACTTTCTTTTCTCTCTTCTTACAATTTACTAGTTATTCTCTCTTTATCCTTCTTAGCAGTACTATTTATAGTCCCTGAAGGATGCCAAATAGTTCAGGCATTCTTAATTCATTATTTCCATTTCCTTTTGCTTAGAAATCCTTTTTTTTTGGTGGCAAAACATGGGCGATAGGTTGCGTTTGGCAGTTGGAGTAATGGGTACTCACTACTTTGTTTATTTCCCCTATTTTCTTATCATTGATTCATTTTTCATGACCAAATTTGGTTGAAAAATGTTCTGATTATCAAACATCTATGGTGTTTCTACAGGGAATGCGGCTTCTATGTTACTTTATGCTGCACCCATGTAACGTCAAGTTCTACTATAGTATTCCTAGCTGATAGTATTCTTTTTTTGTTTATATATATATATGTGTGTGTGTGTGTGTGTGTATTCAGTAAGAACTACATGACAAATTCAAACCATTTAACTATATTACTTCAACCTTAATTATTTTTATAATTTTTCTTCTTCTCAGATTAACTTTTTCAAGGGTGATAAAGAAGAAAAGCACAGAGGAGTTTCCATGCGTTCCCTACATCGTTGCACTGTTGAATTGTTTTCTTTATACTTGGTACGGCTTGCCTGTAGTAAGCTACGGGTGGGAAAATTTCCCAGTGGTCACCATTAATGGCTTGGGGATTCTTCTTGAGCTCTCCTTCATTCTCATTTATTTTTGGTTTGCTTCAGCCGGAGGAAAGGCAAGCTAGCTACTTTTCTATTGCGTGGCATTTCCTTATATTTATATTTCTACCAAGCAATTGGCTTGTAGTACTTTTGATGCATTATCACTGCCATGAATGCTCAGAAGTTGCAGTTCGTTCATGTTCTCTACTGAATATGTGACTGTGTAGTGTGTACGAAGTGATATATATATACACACACTCATTTATGTGTATATATATATATCTGTGTGTGTCTAAACTTAATTTGTGCTTTGATCTACATTTGTACACAATTTTTTTTACTTTTATTGCTGTAGAAATATAGAAGAATGGTAGGTACACTTTTTTAAGTAATTTTTTTACTTATTTAAGCAAAAATATACAGTACACCAAAAAAATATTCTTTTACTTTTATGTACTTATAAATTCTTTTATGTATACCTACACATATTTATATAGTGTGTTTTTATATGATCAAAATACATACAATTTGCTCAATTAACATATATTTTATATTTATGTGTAACTGTTTATATAAGCACATATATATACATATATGCACACACACACATAAATTTCTATAAACAATTATATATGCTTCTATATGTGTGCCTATATACATATATACATGTCTATATGTATGTATAAATGTACAGTTATATATGCATACTTGTATCAATTCAATTAACATAAATTTTATTTTTAATAAGCTTACCAAAAAAATTAAAATTAAATCACTTTAGATGGAAATTAATTCAAGGTACTTTAATTTTTTATATTTTCTTTTAAACATAAATTATAAAATTTATTTTTTTTACTTGTTAAATTTATTTAAAAAGAAAAAAGAAATTACTATTAGATGTGTGACATGCATGCATAAATTTATAAGTTGTGTTAAACATAACTAATTTTTTCACCTTATTTTCTTAATCCTGGACACAAAAGATATTGGATCAACTATAATAAATACATATGAATACATCATCACGATCATCTTGTGTTTAAAACTAAGAAAATAGTATGAGAATTTCGTTATATTTTGCATTTTTTAAAATTTATATGAAAAAAGTATATATTAACATTTGGATAGCACAAGGGTGCAGAAGAAGGTTGCTATGATGGTGATACCAGTTATCCTAGCGTTCTGCATCACTGCAATAATATCAGCCTTTGTATTCCATGATCGCTACCATCGCAAGGTTTTTGTTGGGAGTATTGGACTCGTTGCCTCTGTCGCGATGTATGGTTCTCCACTGGTTGTTGTGGTTAGTCTTCTTCTTTTTCCACAATGCTTCATTTCTAGCTTAGATTCAACTGCGAAGTTTGTCATATATATATACATATATATATATATGCATTCATACATTCATTTTCTTCCATATTTTCAATTGCAGAAGCGAGTTATAAAAACGAAGAGCGTGGAATATATGCCATTCTACTTATCATTTTTCTCATTCCTAGCAAGTTCACTCTGGATGGCCTATGGATTACTGAGCCATGACCTTTTTCTGGCGGTTCGTTTCATAATTAAGCTTTATTTTTGTTATATAACATAAAATCTGACATGATCTCTGTTTCAAAATACTTAAACATTGAATTTAAGTCTATAAATTTCAATATTTGCAGGCTCCTAATCTGGTAGGTAGCCCTTTAAGCATCCTCCAGCTTGTACTCTATTGCAAGTACAGAAAAAGGGAAATTATGGAAGAACCACACAAATGGGATATGGAAAAGAATGGTGAGAAATCCAAACAACAGTTGCAGCTCGTTGTTCATGGCAAGATTTGAATAAATCTTCACATGGATCTCTACCGAAACCCTCTTATATTTTTCTGCCCTGCAATTTGAGTTGCTGGAAATCATAGTTCATTATTAGAAATAAAAAGGATAGATATATATATAGGATAGAAATAAAAAGGATATACATATATATATATAGGATAGAAATAAAAAGGATATATATATATATAGGATAGAAATAAAAAGGATATATATATATATATATATATATCATTGAGTCATTTCTCTTCTTGGAAGAATCTTATTATGTATTGGAATGCTTGCGAATTTTTTAACTAATAACAACTATGCCAAAATGGAGAGGCGACAGTTCAAACAAAATCTTAAAAGAGAAGCGGTTTTTACCTACAAAGACAAGGACAAGGACCAGATCGATCTGTGGGTGCAAAAAGGCAAAAGCAATAACAACTTAAACATCTTCATCAATCTTTACGATGATCATCATTCGCTATGAGAAGAATATATTACAAACCCCCTTTGTTAAGCATAAAGCAAAAGGGTATGCAAAAGAATATGTGCTGATGAGACCACATTCAACACTGGCAAATTAATGCTTCAGTTACTATTAATAACCCAACGTGATTGCTGAATCCACCACCACGCAATTTGAAGAAAAGAACCGAAGTTCAGGTTAATTTTCAAATACTCTTATTCCATGTTAAAATCAAGAGGAACCCACTACATATTCCTATCATTTCTGAACCATCACAGCCCCTCAGCAAAATTCTCTTAAAGAAAGTCATTCAGAGAGCCCACTCAATAGCTTGAACCAAGCTGTAGGACCTTTACAAAATTATGTAAAAGGTAATTAAAGGCCAATCCTATTATGGCTGTGATCTTGCAACCCCACTGGGAGGGAGGGGGAGGAGAGAAGAGAGATCCTGATGTGACGGATAAAGAAATTGTAAGCTACAATTAGTAAAGGGGACAAGTTTTGCAGCAATAGTGGGGCAAAGGATATATTGGAACCAATACAGTTCTTCACACAGAACTTAAAAAGACTTTTGAGTTTTATCATTGGTCCAAAAAGAACAAAAGTTTAATGAAAAAGTTATATTTCAACCAACCTGCACAGAGCCAAGGGATTATTTATGCAACATCAAATAAATAAATAACAAACTAGGCTTAATAACTCAATGCCGAACTCTTCATGAATAGGAAAAATATTAAATCAGAATAGTATAACTCCTTCAAAAACTTCCATTGAACAGTAATAATTCTTCATCAACGATGGGATTCTAATACTTCTATATAACATCAAAAGTATTCTAGTATGTCCTTACTAACGGCATCAGTATTTCTGTGAATGCATCATTGCACTTTTTGCACACATTCCACATTCCATGTTTGTTGGTGAACTTTCTAGAGCTATTATACATTCACGTTTCAACAGACAAAGTGAAACCTATATGAGAATTATGAGATTTTCCAAGAACAGGAAAATATTGCATGTCAATTTTGGCAAAGAAAACATAACATGCTTAAAGTGGTTCGATAGTGATAGAAGCATATAAAAATGACCTAATGATACGATAATAAATAAAGAAACCAAAGAACCAAATGTGACGGAGAAATATGGAGAAGAAAGATGAACCTTTGATGCCCGTTCTATATCACGTGATTTGTAAATTACCATGAGATTTTTTTCAGTACTCCAAAATTAAAATTTAGATAGGATAGTTAAAATAAAATTCATCGACGAGGGAATGTTGGATCCAATACAGTTGCCTCTGTTATTGGTATAGAAACATAATCAAATTGAGCACTGGAGTTTACTTTTGCTGCTAATGCTCCAAGATTTTGCATAAATCACTTTGCAATGTGAATGGGTTCTATCATCCACAGAGAACACATGAACTCTATTGTTCGGCTCAATCCTCAATATCTTCCTGGCCTTCATGTTCTCTCCCCACCTCTTGCATATATATTAGACATGATAACATTAGCAGATATAGGCTTAGAATCTAAATTAAACATCTTTGAGCCACCCTCACCCACTCCCATGCCAGCCCATAACTAACAAGAATTGAGCAACACTCCCAAGACCACAGTGTCCACTTCAACTGACATCTCTTTAACAAGCTCCTCGGCTTCTTGTAGAAAGCCTTATCAACCAAGAAATCCACTACACATGCATAGTGTTCTAAGGTTGGGGTTACACCATAGCATTTTTCCATCATGCAGAAAACCGTGATCCCTTCATTGACCAAACCAGCAAGAACACAAACAGCAAGACTCTACCAAAAGTTGCTGCATTTGGATCTACTCCTTAATCTAAAATATGCTGGAGTAAGATTGCCTCAGAGCCAAGCCCGTGATGTGCACCCATTAATCAGAGCTGTCCAAGCCACCAGGTTGGGAGAAGAGATGCGGATAAATGATGTTTGAACATCACTGATACTTCTGCAATTGGAGTACATATCTACAAGGGCTCTTCCAACAAAAACATTCAATTCAAATGCCATTTTAATCAAATGAACATGATATAGTTGTTGAAGAGATCCAAGGCACAAACATACATGAAATAAGCAGAGAATGTCAATCTAGTTTGGCTTATTGACAACCTGTGCATGGTCACATATAGTCTGATTGCCTCTTCATGTTGAGCACTATGGATATGACCAAAGATCATTGAATTCCATGTCACAGGATTTCTTTCACACTTCGTTTCTTCCAAAAGTTCCAAAGCTTTATCGATCTCACCGTCCCCGGAATACACTGAGACCATAGTATCTAAGGATGCTACTGTTCTTTGTGGCAATTCTAGAAACAACCGTTTTGAATCATTAACTTGGCCACTTACTGCATACCCTTTAATCATCAAATTATATGAGACATGGATGGTTCTCGATCAGTCCATCAAAAATCAATGCAACACCATCAACCCTACCAATTGATATAAGTCCTCCAATCAGCATATTAGAAGCATCTAAGCAAGGGATCACCAGTCCATCAAAAACTCTCTTTCATCGTCCATAGCTCTGCTATTACAATAAAAATCAATGAGTGCACCACCAAATGAGTGTTCAAACACAAGCCCATATATTATCAAAAACCCATGGATAGCAGCCCTAGCTTCGTGCAGAACACCCAAATCCCAATCCACCACAAGCCGTTAAAAAGTTAGAACAAATGCACCACCAATTGAGTGTTCAAAAACAAGCCCATATCTTATCAAAAATCCATGGATGACTCTAGCTTCGTCCGGAAAACCTAAATTCCGATCCACCACAAGCCCTAAAAAGTTAAAACAAAATCCAAAGTTTACTCATAGGGTGCTGCCTCACCACTCTCATCAACCAAAACAACTCCCAAAGCCTTCGCACAACCATCCTTGCTCTTAGAAGTACTCTTGTTAAGCTTCATGTTTCCAAGGTTCATAGCAGAAACTAGATTAAGGGATTCATCAAATACCCAGAAATCATAGTGTTCCATGAGACAACCGTCCTGTCACGCATTTTGTCGAACAGTTGCCGAGAAATGTTAAGTTCACCAAGTTTTTCATACAGGGCTGTAGTAATGTTTGTACAGATATTTTGGGGTCGTGATGATTGATGACTCGCTCTGCTGTGGTTTAAGGTTGAAAAGAACTTCAAATTCTTCTTCCATCGGCGACGCTTCCAGGTTACATCGAATGACAATTTCACGATCATTTTAGAGAGAGGGAGAGAAGCGCCGTGAACTTGAATTGAATGTCGAGACCAAACGCAGCGTTTCTTATACGTCTCTCTGTTGTTCGATC
Source organism: Nyssa sinensis (assembly GCA_008638375.1). Taxonomy (NCBI): domain Eukaryota; kingdom Viridiplantae; phylum Streptophyta; class Magnoliopsida; order Cornales; family Nyssaceae; genus Nyssa; species Nyssa sinensis. The sequence continues at coordinate 2,820,511 of CM018041.1, read as the reverse complement.
CCCTACAATTCGGAAAATTCAGTTTCAGTCCGCCACGTGTCGTATTCGTTGTTCAAACGTCAGGAAATCAAACCAAAAGAGGCATTCATGCAACTCCATGCGCGAAGACACGTACCCCAACTAAATCACCATCCCTCTCTCTCTTCCCTCACTATTTCTTGCAGTTACTCTGACTGATTCTCTCTCTACTCTCTCTCTCTCTCTCACATCATCTCCCCACGAGCCAAGATCACCACCTTCACATCTCCACTTCCTATCAACCCTCGCAACTCCTCTCTCTCTCTCATAATTTTTCTCTGTAAAAGCTCTTCGTTCCATCTCTTACGATTTCAGAATGGTGAAGCTCGCATCGGCGCGTGAGAGCCGAATGTATGGATCCCGACTGGCTCGAAAGCGATCAGAGTACATAAATGCGGGTCTCTACGTGTTTGCCACGGTTGTACTTGGATGTGGGTTCGCTGCGCAGTTCTCAAACGAGCCCAAATCGGGTCTCGTTCTTCTACTCATATCCTTGGCACTCATAATAGTGGTGAATATTCACGATCTCATTGCTCATCTCGCCGGCATCGATTACCGGTTGCCGTTAATGGAGTTCGACACGCAACTCGCGCTCGTGGAATTCGCAGTCCCTGTGGTTCAGGCCTTGGGCGCACTTCTCTCTTTCTTAGGAATTCTCTTCCTTCTCATTCAGGTATGTTCTCTGTGCAATTCTCTCTCTGTCACCCTCTATGAATTATCTTAACTTGTTCATTGTATATTTGGAAATTAGCTTAACATTTGTTAAAATTGGCTGAAAAGTATTAGAAAAACAATAAATTCTACTTCAGATTATGTTGTTTATTTTTTATTTTATTTTTTTCATCATGGTCCTTCCCTATTTTTTTTTCTTAATTTTTAAATTGAAGAAAATTAAGAGAAAAGTAAAGTGAAAAGGATATTGGTCTATCCTTACCTATCCATAAACCTCTAACTAATGTCTCTGTACCGATTTCATGAGAAAGTAATATCTTAAAAATTTTCTCTCTTTGGAAAGAGAGAAATTTATTCCTCCCAAATTATGGTTGTTTTTAATTTGAAAATATTAGTCTAAGAATTTTCTTTCTTTGGCTATTTGAAGATTTCCTTATTAGCATCATTCATTTTTCAGTAATTTGCTTTGGAAATTGGTTTTAATAATACAAAAGTAGTTCCAAACTAAATTCAAGATGTTGCTTTTTGTCTTTTTATATTTTATAATTTTTTTCAAAATTTTATAATTTTAAATTAAACAAACAATATACTCCATATAAAGTTATGGATTTCCTAAAAAAATTTGTTTTCTTTCCCCAATTCTCCAGTGAAACAAAACATTGCTTGTGGGAAAAGTAGGAAATGTCATGAGCTAAACAGCTAGTGTTGAGTTTTCTGATTGGACTTGCTGTCGACTGGTAACTTCTTGGAAGTATGGAAAACGAAATGCTTGGAAAAGGTCTCTTTTCCTAAGCATTTCTAAGCAATTTCCTTCCTTGTCTCATCCACAACCCTTGGGAATTTGATTGAATCTTGGGACAATGCATTTTGATTCCGGGGAATGGTGGAAAACATACACCCGAAAATCATGAGAAAAGGATTATGTAAGAATATTTGAGACCTGTTTCTTGTGAATTTAACTGGCTAAAATTAATGTGCGCCAAAATTTTGAAGGTCCCAATGGTAATCCAATTAAGCCGTCCTAGGTAGAGTTTAGCTATAGAGTAATGCTACATATCCCTAAATTATATTATAATTATATCCCAAATATGATATATGATGTGTAATTGTATAGTGTTTTTGAAAATCACATCACGTGAAGTCCGCAAGTATTATATAATGACACGGCATGTTAGGAATGTTATTGGGGATCTCTAAGTGTTACTCTCTTTCTCTTCCTTGAATATAAACCAGTTATGGCCATTTTGTATTTTGTTAAGCACCTTTCGTCAAGGTTGGAAACTTGGAAATGCCCCCAACTAAGAGGACTTTACAATTTCTCTCAGTGCTTAGAATAATTAATTTTGATAGACCCAAAGCTCTTCTTGGTCTCATATTCCTTCCCAGTTGTTTGTCCAAACAGAGGTTTAGGAATTATGTTGCAAGGCCATTCAAGGATTTTTAATTTCGCTTGTGACAGATGTTGCATACTTGCGATTATACTAAGGCTTGCTAGATTACTGGATATGGTAAGGGAAAATTGAAAGAAAAAGAAAAAGTTACTTTTCTATTACTTTTTCATGCCTTGACAAAATAAAAAACTAAGACTTAGATTGATTTGTGAATTTAATGAGAGGAATGAAAAAGATATTGGGATTTTTTTTATTTGAGTATGAGAGAAAATATGAGAGATTTTTCTTTTCTTTTCGTTTTTCCTTTATTTACCAAATTTATTAATCAAACATGGAACTTGAACGGCAAACATAACCAACAAAAACTCTTTTAAAACTAGAAGTTGAATAACCAGAGGTACTTTTTGGATACAAAGAATCGACCAATTACACTAGTTAATTTTGAATTAAGGAAATTGGATGGTTCAGACTAAATTCCTATCTACAACTGAAAATTAAAGGCTGCAGAAGTGTAGAACAGAAAAACACAGGAAATTGGAATGCTAACTATGTTTAAAATTGCAAAAGAGGAAAAAAAAAAAAGAAAAGGGAAGGCAGAACGAAGAAGATAACTCCTTTCTTACTTTCTTTTGGGTGTGTTTGTGTCTTCTCTTGAGTAACATTCAGCATATTGCTACCACATGTACAAACAAGACCAGTGGATTGGTGGAACTCTACCCCAAGGAACTCCCATTTCACTTAGATTCAGAGAAAAGGAAAAGAAAATTGCCACAAATCGCAATATAGCCTGCAAATCTTTTACCTAGCCCCCCCCCCCCCCCAAAAAAAAAAAAAAAAAACTGCAAACCTTTTGACAAATAAATCTTAGGACATAATTGTCGTCCATGTCTCACGAAGTTGTACTCAGTTATTTAATTGTTAACTTTTGGTAGAATAGCCTCTTTTGGTTAGGTACTTATATAACTCTTTGGAGATATCTGTTTGAAAATGCATTAAAGGAGGTAGAATGCTATGTTGGTTCTCCCTTTCTGTTTGCTGCTTCAAATTTGAAGTTTTTATTCTTTGTTCACTGTAATGTCTTTATGTGTGGCATCAATCTGCATTATGCAGGCGGAGAAAGGATATGGTTACTATAAGTTTGAGAAGCATGCTTTAAACATGCTAATTGCTGGCCCTGCTTTGTGGGTACTGGGATCAATCCATAACTCATGCCAGATCTATGAGAGAGCAGATGGGCATGTCCAAATCTTGCAAGAGAGTGTCCACATTCCCTTCTTGATGGGGAGCTTGTTGTTCCTGGTGGGCGCCATTATCAACAGCAGAGAGCAAACTCGGATTGATTCATCATGGCATGGAGTTATTGGTAAGTGGCCTTGATTTGGCATTGAAACTGAGGAGTTAACGTTTAACAATACACATGATCTGGAAGCAACTGCAAGTAAGAATGACCTTAAATTGTCTTTAAGTGGTAGAAAGGGACTTTGTTTTGAGTTGTTAGTAAAACTTCAAACCATAGTTTTTGGCATGTCTATGTTAGAGGATATAATACTAACTATTAGAGAGGGTGTAACTTTATTATTATATCCTCTAACATGCCTCCTCATGTGTGGTTGGACTGAGCCAACACGTACACAATTTATGTTATTAGCGTGATGGTTGTTTCACGTGCTATTAGAGGGAGGGAAAAGGTCCTGCATTTAAATCTCACCATCACACTGATAATATAAAGTGTACTTGTTGGCTGAGTTTAGTCACACTTGAGGGGATGTGTTAACAGATGTAATACTAAAAGTTGCACCATCTCTATTATCTTAAACTTTTAGATCAATTGGTGGTTTCAGAGTCTAATGGTACAATTCACCTAGTTACTTGTTTTCACAGTGATGCTAGAAGTTCATGGTGAAAATATTGTAGTCTTTGATTGCTTAGAGTTTGCTTTATGCAGGGTAAAACTTGGGTCTGGTTTGGTATATTTGGGAGCTTACTATTTTTCACTGGGGGATTGACAAATGTGGTGAAAGTATTCAAAATGCAACAGATTGATGGACTAAGGCTGGAGAAACTGCGAGGCGGGGCACAAGAGCGATTGATACATGAAAGGGAAGGACAGGTTCCACTCATTCTGGAAGAGCAAAGGAGGAAAATCCAGGCCGAGGAGGCGAAATTGGTAGTAGCTTCAACTCCTTACAAGGATGTGCTTGTTGGTCCGGCTTGAATTATTATTTGTATGTTAACAGTCATCTTGTGATTTCTAAATTGTCTGTCTTTCCCTTTGGTACTTATAACCTTTTTTTTATATAAAAAAAATAATAATTGCTTTGTTTCTTCCCATTTAACTTTCCCACAACATAATAGAAGAAGAAATCAAATATGGGTTGATTCAACCTATATTTGACTCCATCATTTGACCTTTTTAATTATGAGTTAAATATGGATTTAATTTATTTTTAACCCAAATCATTTTTGACTCGTTCAAATCTGCCCATTTATCAGACCTACTCTTGAACTTATATGAAATATAATTTTTTAATCATTATATAATTTAGAAATTAATTTAAAAAAAGAATGATAGTTGAAATGGATGAAAATTTAATTCATAAATTATTCAATAATTAAAATATTATATTTTATAAGTATGTGACTTACAAGCACAAATTTTTGCTGCAAATATTATTTTAAAGATTTGTAGGGATTGAAGAGTTTGTTTGCAGACAAAACTGAAAGTGGGATTCCGTTTGTATGAAAAAAAAAATCATTTATAAGTTGAGAATTAAACTCACATGTTGCAATGTTGGCTAGTTTCTGCTCATGAAGTACGAATGATTAGTGGCTGGCTCCTCAATAGGAAACTTAAGGTTTTGTTGGGTGGTCTGAGTTGGGATCACCTCTGCACATGGATCATAGAATTGTGTGGACGGAGTGGCTATAACTTTTCGTTTTGAGTCATCACTGTGTTTGTCTAAATTTTGAGTTAATTTGCTTTCACTTCTAGCCATATCTTAATTTGGCAATGTCAAACACAAATATTACTAGAATCAATCACAATAAACAAAAAAACAAACAAATATAAAAATAAATGTTATCAACACTAAAACAAAACTATTGATAATTTAGCCCAGTTTTTTTTTTAATTCTTACAAAAAAAAATTATAAATTCTATTTTTTTTAAATTCTACTAAAGGTCAAATATATATATATATATATATATATTTGATTAGTGAAGCAGGTAAGAATGTCAAAACTTGAGTAGTTATTTCTGTTAGAAATAATAGATTTTGAGCATAATTTTTTTTTTTTTTTTGTTATTTTTGAGCTAAGATTAAAGTGTGTCCCTAAACATTAATTTTGGTAGGTTCACACAAAAATGTGTTCTCCTCTATAAAGATAATAAGATCGTGAATTGGGTTACTCTAAACCATTAATGAGTAAATAAGAAATTGTCTCCAAACATTGGTAATTGAAAATAGTAATAAAAGCTTTAAACTTGTAAAAAGTTTGTATCTCGTATAAAATGGTACAACTCTTTTAAAGAGTATGTACAATTATCTTGAGGAGTGTTCTATAGGGACATTGTAGTTGTTGAAAATTTCCTTATTCTTGCCATAAAACTCTGAAAAGAGTGGTTTTAATTTATCAAAAGTGGTTTCTGGTAAAAGGTGTTTGACACTCATTTTTCTTAATTTTAATATTAGAAATTTACCCTCTTATCCTTTGATCGTTATAATGACTTCACACCAAGTAAAGCCAAGGGAGGTTCCTGCTTATTTTTTAACCAAACAATATCACTAATTGAACATGGGCGTTGGTTCAGAAAAATCACAATCAGCATCGTCTTCATCAAAACAAATCTAACATTAAAGAAATGAGTCAATTAATTAGTCATTATACACAGAATGGGAGAGGAGCAGACAAGATATTAAGTTTTGGAATCCATTTGTTAAATCTGACGATGAGTACAATACTTCTCATGTTTGTCTCAAAAATAGCCCTTACTATGATCAAACACGAGAGCGTTGAAGTTGGATAGATGATTAATATAGAAACTGAACTATTTGATTTTTTTATTTATTTTTGTTCTTTAATTGAGAGTTGAAAATTTTGGAATTCCTTTAGATTGTGTAGTTGAAATCAATCAAAAAGGATGAATTTTTTTTTTTTTTTATCAAGAAACTGTAAAACTTTACAATTGTGAGATTGTAAGATATTGCAGTTTCAATGCTAGTCTTGTGTCCCATGTTAGTGAATTTTGTTCAATGGGTGAGACTTAGTACATACTTGGTTCACCAAATACACGTGTGCGCCACCGCACCAAACTGGGCCGGGTCGGGTTTGGGCTTAACCCGTATCGTCTCTGTTTTCGTTAGGAACAGTCATAAAACGTTGTTATTTAGTTACCATGTTAATTAAATCAAACGTTTTCGTTTTGCCTGTTTGGTTTGGTTATGTTACCGTTAGGAACAGTCCTAAACCGCAGTCGTTTAGTTACCAGATTAATTAAATCCAACGTTTTCGTTTTGCGATTACATTTGATTTGGTTAAATCCAAACCGACGTCATTTTGCGATTACCTTTAATTTCAATTTTGACTGAATGAGCGTCTTCTTCATTGGGCGCGATTGTATTTGTTTGCCATAAATAAACACAATCAAAGCTTTATGCCTGTACCAAACAAGCATGAAGGAGTCTATATAAACACCACTACACTTAACATTCATTTATCGAATTTTTCTTACATTTTATGCGTCATAATTTCATAAAGTTTGAGAGAGTTCAAAGTCACTATTTGGTTTGCCAAGTATGCAGTTGAAGTGCTTTACATTTGTGCATATTCGATTATTGTATCTTGAGAGACGTACGACCAAAAGTTCGTAAGCACCACTGAGAGCCGTAATTCGTCATTATGTAAAACATAAGCCTTGACCACTATTTCAGTTTTTGCAATTCTATAAGTGTTATTGTTTAAATTTTCATTATTGTATTATTATATTGTAAAATAGTTTTATGTTTTTCAGTTTCAATTTTTGTTTTTGGAAAGATTTATTATAGTGCTTTGTTTTGAAAAAACGTTTTCTGTAACTTTTTCTTATTCTTCCAAAAAATAAAATTTTATTTTATAAAATAATTTCTAATTTTGATTAAAAACTGAATTTATAAACTTTGGATAACAATTTCTAAGTAAGAATTACATACAAATGAATCAAATGATTATGGAGAAAATTAAATCATTTATCAATCTAAGATTTTTATAAAGTTAAATGTTGAATTTCACTTTGCCCACATGGTATGATCTCTTACTATTTTATCAGGCTTAATTTATTATCATGCTTGTTTTATTTTTTAGTCTTTTAGAAAATGAAAACCAAAAAAAAGTAAAGAGGGGTCATTTTGAATAATTTTCATTTTTTTAATGATTTTGAAACTTAAAAACAATGTAAAAGCCACCTTAAACAATTTTTGAAACACAATTAATTTTTAAAATTTCATTTTAAAAATTTAAAAATATTATTTGAATGTCTTTATACTTGTTTTCTCTGTATTTCTTAGTTCTTTTGTTGACAATCCTTAAAAATTATCAAAGTTTTAAATTTCTTTTAAAACTCACAATGCCTAAATAATTATAGCAAAAGTACCATATGCTAATTTGTGCATTAAAAAAATCTAAAAAATTATTCTAGTGTTTTATATTTATACACAAAAATGTTATAGGTAAAACATAAAATGTCTCGAGACAACATAAATTAAATTTTAATTTAAAAATTTGAAGAAATTAAACTAATTTGATAATCAAATTCTCAATAAAGTTGTAAATATTTTTTTTAGAAAATAAAAAAGATATATATATATATACACACACATACATACATATACGTGTGTTTGAGTATAGAGAGATGCATTTTTGGAATTATAATGAATAAAAAACTTTAATAAATTAATTATAATGAAAAAATAACTTTAATGACTTAATTTTGGTGCTAACATACGCTTGCCACGTCAGATATATCTATTTTACAAACCTCCGCGGCTTGCTTATGGACGTCTATCCGGCGCCAAATTTTCATCTAATCGTCCCACGGCACGATAAGAGAATTTTATTTGTCTCAAACCTTTTCTCTGTTCCTTCCCCTGTAAACCCTAAATTGGGAACAACAACGTTGACAGGTGTCGCTTCCATTATTCAGGTACCTTCTTCCAGTCTTTGATTCCACTGTTCTTTTTTTTTTTTGAGCCCTAATTTCTGTTTTCTGAATTCTAATCGAATCTGAATGTCGAGTTTCGTGTGTTGCATCTCCTCTTTCACTCTCTGAACTTCAATGGGCGTGGCCGATGATGAGTGTGATTACTGCTTTGTATTTGGCAAATGAAAATACGAATATATTGGATGCTGATTAATTACACTTTGCATCTTAAAGTTGCATTTTCTTTGAAACTGAGTTCTTTTTATGAAATCAGGCTAGATTGTATCGTTAATATTTTCTATTACCTCTGAAGTTTTTTTTGTTCAAAATAAATTGCATTTAAACTTCTAAACGAGTTTATATGCGTTATCAAAACATCATTGATTCACCGTATTCAGCCTTGAGCATGCATCTGTGAGTTTCTATTTTATTTTTATCATGTGTTAGAAGGAAGAAAATGGAGATTGTCAACTGGACACCATAGTATGTTTAGCAACATGCTATTAAAGTCGGCCCTTAGTAATCTGTTTAACTCAGCTTTTTTTTTTCTCTTGCATTCTCTCTTGTATTTCTTTTAAAAAAATAATAATAATAGTGGCCTTGTTAATTTATCCAAAAAAATAAAAAATAGTGGCCGTTCTATGCAAATGTAAAAGGTGAACAGCATTTAAGTTCTAACGTGTTAGAAATGTGATAGAAAATAGTTCATAAAATGTATCATGGCCGTGAAATCGCATGGTATGTGCTATGGTAGCAAAGATTGTGAAGCACACAAGAATTTAGATGGGACAAGAGATATCTTATAACGCGTATTGTGGACATGAATCTCCATTTTGGTATTAACAATTTATAAGTTTAGGGTTTTTGTATGGTATGCCTAGTAATGAAATGGGATTTTGCTGTATGATTTAAACTTCATATCTCTATTGTGTTCTCTTGTAGGTTGGGGTTATAGCGTGGAATGGCATCTGTGTCCAGTCAACCCCAGTTTCGCTACACTCAGCCCCCTTCCAAGGTACTCCATTTGAGAAACCTGCCATGGGAATGCACAGAGGAGGAACTGATCGAACTGGGGAAGCCATTTGGTAGAGTTGTCAACACAAAGTGTAATGTCGGAGCAAACCGAAATCAAGCTTTTATTGAATTTGTAAGTGTATTATTTTTAAAAAAATAATAATCTGACATTGGTTCATTCATTCGATAATTTCATGTGATTGATATTCATGTTTTGAATTTACTAATCTTTTATAGGCAGAATTAAATCAAGCTATTGCTATGATATCGTATTATGCTTCATCCTCAGAACCGGCTCAGGTACGAGGGAAAACCGTCTACCTACAATATTCCAACAGGCAAGAAATAGTGAACAACAAAACTACTGCAGATGTCGCTGGAAATGTGCTGTTGGTAACAATTGAGGGTACTGATGCTCGCCTTGTCAGTATTGATGTCTTACACTTGGTGAGTAGTTATGCACCTTCCACATTGTTACAGAGGGTAGAGTTGTCACTAAAAGGATGTTGTCTACATTTTTCGTGATTAGGTTGTAGTGGGTCATGCTTTGTAAAGATTTTGTTTGACATGAATGTGAATGGATCAGCAGGCCCATGTCAAGGAAATGTCTTCAAGGGCAGCTTATTGCATTGGGAGAAAGAGCGCATGTGTGTTTGTCTCCTTTCTCCTTTGCTTACACTGGCTCTTTCTTCCCTTCTTCCTCCTCATCTTCCTACTCTACCATTCTAAGAGTTTCAGATGCATCTTTCTCTCTCTCATTTGTGCTGTATGCTGGAATTTGTAACATAACATGATGCAATTTTAATATTGGATATACGTGTTTCATTGTTTTGCCTGGTATGATGTTTCATTGTTAGAACCATCTGCACAAAAATTGGAAATGTTGGATTCGTCATTCATTCGCCATGAAATAATCCTCAGGAAGGATAATGGACAGAGGTTGCATGCTAAAGTTTTATTATATATTTCATAGTATATCTTTCTGAAATTTTTTCCTGTTTTGCAGGTTTTTTCAGCTTTTGGATTTGTTCATAAAATTACAACCTTTGAGAAGACAGCTGGATTCCAGGTGTGCATGTGTGTAGGCAAATTCTATTTGACTTCTCTAACTTGCTCCTTCAGACCTCACAGTACTAGTTCATTTCACATATGATCTTCATTTCAGGCTTTGGTGCAATTTTCTGATTCGGAAACTGCCTCTTCTGCTAAAGATGCCCTCGATGGAAGGAGCATTCCCAGGTGATGTTGTATTTATTTTTTGGTTTGCATTACAGTGCAACTGTTTAGGGTTCTTAATTCTTATATCTGTGGATTTGGTGTCAGGCCTTTTTAGGAATATACTAGAGGGGTACATGCATATATTTACAACCCCCCCCCCCCCCCAAAAAAAAAAAAAAAAAACTACGCCCCCAACAAAACACACTCCCTCTCCCTCTCCCTCTCTCTCTCTCTCTCCCCCCCCCCCTCCTTCCAGTTATAAATGGTTACAATTGAAGGGGTTTGTTACAAATTAGGAAAGAAATAATGGATTAGAGTGAGTCTGATTGAAACAGGCCACAAAGTGCCCTCAGGGCTACTGATTTGATAGTTGTGATATGCCATCAGGTCCATTTGTTTATGTAGAAAATGTGCTAGGTTGGACCATCAAATGGTCGTTCTTGGCACATTTATGTGCTCAATATAGTAAACACATTCTCAATCATGTGTTATTTTACACATTATGTATCCTTTAATGTGCCTGTGTGATGATCGACTGACTTTCAGTACTGGGTATGTGTCAGGTATTTGGTTCCAGATCTTGGACCATGTTCCCTTAGGATTACATATTCTGCACACACAGATTTGAGTGTAAAATTCCAGAGTCACCGTAGCAGGTATATTTCATTTCCAATTCTTCTGGTATGTGAGTTTTTATGACTCTTAAAATGTCTGTTAATTTTTTTTTTTTTATGTGTCGATTCTGCATATTTATTTTTGTTTTGTGGGTTATCTTTGGTTTTTCTTGTTAATTAATAATAGTTCATGATTTGTGTTTGTAAACTAACTTTTTGCTGGGTGGATTCCTTTTGCCTCTTCTGTTAAGATTTAGCTTTGTCATGGTTTAACAGAATTTGTGTGTCTGTAGATTCTGCATATTTATTTTTGTTTCTTGGGTATTTATCTTGGTTTTTCTTGTTAATTAATAATAGTCCATGATATGTGTTTGTAAAACTCACTTTTTGCTGGGTGGATTCCTTTCAACTCTTCTATTTAAGGTTTATCTTCGTCGTGGCCTTTTTCTTCTCTATGTTAATTATACTTTCTTTTGATTCAGGGACTACACAAATCCTCTCCTTCCCGTTACTCCCTCAGCCATAGATGCAAGTGGTCAGGTAAACACTGGGAGTTGACTGATTATTCGTTATATTGAGCAGAAGTCTGAGGTGGCCATAATTTTTTTATCAGTAAAGGTAAATCTATATACCAACATGGCGCCTGAGGGGGGACGAACCTGATAAACAAAAAAGAGAACCGATTACAAAAGTTAAAGCTTAAGATCCTCTAAAAAATCTAAAAATTTACACAAGTACAAAGGATATTTTTCTTTATCCAAAAAAATAAAGTTTTCAAAAAGTTATCTTTAAAATTCCACATCAGAAGCTCCACTCCTATAAAAAGTCTTTCGTAACCTCTCCCTCTATAAGCACCAAATGAGACAAATGGGAGCCATCTTCCAAGCAATCCTCAACTCTTTCCTTATCCTTTTACTTCTCCATCCCAAAAGAACATCCTTAATAGATGCTTGCATGACCCACTTAACTGCAAACAAAGAGGAGAGAAAAACCTACGTGTCCCTAGCCATCTTAGAATGAAACAATAAATAGTCCACCATTTCTTCCTACTCTTTACATGTGCAACACTGCTTCGGGAGTTAAAAACCTCTTATCCGCAGGTTGTTTGCTGTTGGAATCGCCCTCCCAAGCCGCCGACCAAGAAAAAACCGCAGCTTTTAGTGGAACTCTAGATTTCTATATTAGCTGCCGTGGAAAGGATTTCTCCTTCCCATCCAACTGCCTGTAGAAAGACTTGACATGACAGTGAGTTTTTTTGTTTCAATCCACTGACCAAATGATCCCATCCTCCTCAGCCACCCCCAACTCCCTCTTACTTAAGCGAGCCATAAGCTCCTTCACGTCCCCTAACGCGCAATTATAAAAGTTTCTCCTAAATCATGGACTCCAAATCCTATTATCCCCTACCACAGCAACACAATCCACAATCAAAGCCTCTTTATCCAAAGCTACATTATAAAGGTTAGGAAAAATCTAGCTTTCACTAAACCATTCCCACACGAAGGATCCTTCCAAAACCTCACCTGCAATCCCTCCCAATCACCAATTAGATACACTTTCGGAAATCCTCCCTCCCCTTCCTTATAGCTTTTCAAACACTAAATCCATAAGCCTCCATCACCTCTTTGAGAACAACCCCCCACCTTCACACCCATATTTTTTGGAAATAACATTCCTCCACGAAGCATCAGTCTCTACTGCAAACTTCCACAACCACTTATTCAAGTGCTTGATTAAACACCTTGAATCAATACATTCATTCGCAATCAATACCACAATCAACATGTTTTTCCCATACAAATGCATTATGCCTCGAAGAAATTACCTTGCCCATAACCTCCCTAATCAAGGATCAAAATTTCGTTTTACAGTGTTGTTTTGGTCACCTAAAAAAAGGAAACATTTCGGAAATATAGTGGAAATAATAAAAAAAATTAAAATACATAGAAACACTTTAAAAATATAAAGTAAAATATACGAATGTGCGAAGATAAATAGTATAATTAATTGTAAATGTTTTAGGGAACATGTCCATCCACACAAGAAGATATTATGGTGAAATTGAAAAAAAAACGTAAATGCAAATGAGTTATTAATACCAAATCACTCTTTATTAATTAAAAACTAGTATAAAAATTAGAGCTAATTTTTTTTATATAATATGAAATTATTATATATTTATTATAAAATATGTAAAATTATTATAATTAAATATAATACCATAACATAATCGACATATACTATGTAATATCCAAAAATTAGACAATTTAATACAAGTTAGATATAAAATAATAAGTAAAACAAGTAGTGATATAAACCTATTATAATTAGTAACTAAGTATAAAACAAATAATAATTTAAACCTATTATAATTAGTAACTAAGAATTAAAATAATTGTTTATCTACACTTTATTTCTCCTACTACTTTTCTATTAATTTAGGAAAAATAATAGAAATATCTTTATTTTGAGTCTAAATCCTTGAAAAATAAATGGATATTATCTTTTACTAACTTCTATAATTATTATTTATACAAAAAAAATGTTTTCTCTGATTTGGTATATTTCCATGGAAACAGTTTTGTTTTTTGATAAAAACATGTGAATTTCGATATTCCACTAGTATTTCGTTTCGGTTCTCTGAGAAACGGAAACATTTCGGCCGTATCGATGGAAAATAAACGAAATTTTGATCCTTGTCCCTAAGTCTCAAAGATAAGACTTTAGCCATAAGTTTCTACATACTTCTCACCAAATTAATAGGCCTAAAGTCTTGATCCCCTCTTTTAGTATCAAGGCAATGAATGAAGCATTTAAGCTTTTCTCAAAATTATCAGATTCACAGAAGCTTGCAAATCTTCACTAATCACCCTAACAGTGTTTGTAAAAAGACAAAGTAAACCCATCAGTTCCCGACACCTTATCCCCATCACAAGTCTTCAAGGCAGCAACGATCTCCTCCTCCTCCTCCTCAAAGGTTTCTCTAACTGCTGGGCTTCGTTCTCTGAAATGGAACTGAACTCCAAGTCTGGCCCCCAAATGCATTCTCCGTGTACAAATCATAATAGAATCCCACAATGCTTTTGCAACCTCTCTCCAATCTTACTCATACTAATATTGTCCTTTCTTTTAATTGCATTAGCAACCCTGTTGAAAAATCTGGTATTTCTGTCTTCTCCACAAAGCCTTGGCTTATGTCTCCAAGAAATCTCTTCCAAGCACTCCCCCCCAACTCTCCTTCCAAACCTTCCTTGTGAGTCCTCTCCTCTTCTGTCAATAGATTTCCATGTTCCTTTCTATCCAATTGCTGAGGTGGCCATAATGATGAAATATGATCTACCATGGCCATTGAACTACATGTAGCTTCAGCTACATATGATGGACATGTTGATTTCACAAAGCTATCATCTTTTTCTTTTGACAAAAACAGAGCGATCATCATTTTGTTTCCCTACGTGGCCTCTCATGTCAAGTACGAATCCATTACGCGTGCTTTCTTTGGAATGACAAAAAAAATATCTTAAATTCTTAAAATACTTTAGTAATATATACAATGCTGCATTAACTATTTTTTTAATGTATGATAGCCTGGTAAGTTTTTTTATTTTTTTGATCGGTCAATAGCCTGGTAAGTTATAGAATTGTCATTCTGATAACTTTGCTCTCTTTTAAGATAACAGCAACATGCAGTTAGTAGGCTCTCTCTGCTTAGATTAGCAGATGCAGAAGATTTCTCCATCATTTTATAGTTTGATCTAATGGCTGTCATTTGTCATTGTTGCAGTTCAGTTTGGGTTTGGATGGGAAAAAGCTCGAGCCTGAGAGTAATGTTCTTCTTGCTTCTATTGAGAACATGCAATATGCAGTCACCTTGGATGTTTTACACATGGTATCTGCCATCACTGTGAACAATTTTTTTGTCAATCTTGGTTAACCAGATTATTATTATTATTATTTTTAATTTAATTTAATTTTTTTTCCCTGGGTTTTTGCTCAGGTCTTCTCTGCTTTTGGGCCGGTCCTAAAGATTGCCATGTTTGATAAGAACGGAGGGGTTCAGGCTTTGATTCAGTATCCTGGTACGGTCAAACCTGACACATACCATGGAATTATTATCTGAAAATCAGTTGCGAGTTGTCAAAACACCTGGGCAAGCCAAGGCAGATGCTGTCACCTAAAGCAATCTCATAAATTATGTCATGCTGTATTGCATTATTGTCTCTAAATCAATCATTAATTGTGCATTTAATTTGTAATAGAATAAAATGCTTTTTCTTTCTTTCTTTTTGTGTCTTTGAGATGTTTGCTGCTTCATTGCGGCTTGGAAGTTGCAGGTTTGAATAATGGAAACAGCCTCTCTGCCCACGGGGGTGAGGTTGCGTACATTTAACCCTCCCAGACGCCACAGTTACAGAAGTCTCATCCAGGCACTATTTGTTTTAGATGTTTGTTGGTTACTATTTCATGCTATTTTGGTCCTGACAATTGTCTTATTTTCTTCATATACTTCTTATATTAACTAAGATAGAATTCTTGCCAGGTCACAATTTCATGACCTAATTTTTGTGAAAACCCTGTCAATCTGGGCAATTTCACAAGATGCCTGGTGTAACATTTAATCAGACAATGTAACATTTTCCTTATTTCTAAAGATTCAAGATTTTTTTCCCAACATTATGTATGATAATATCTTTGGTCGTAAGTAGCAATACGTTTGTTGGACACAAATTTGCATTTGTAAATAAATGTGGCATGCATTTTGAAGCAAAACATCCTAAAATTGATCTAGTGTAATTTAGAAAGAATATGGAATGTTTAGTTAGTTTCATGGTCCCTTTGTCAAGGAAGTTTCTCTTCTAACATTTTTGCGGGGTATTAAATGGGAGGAAGAGAATAGAAGTCATGGCAGTTGACTAGGACTTCTTTATGGTTCATGCCTAGGTGAGATCTATGTTTATTCAAAGTCATTGAATTTGGTTTTTATATGAAGGTCTTGATTATCTTTATATCTTGAAAATAAAATATGGTAGTTTCTTTGTAAACTACAAACCTTAAGACAGATGGATATGAAATCGGTTGGATTTCCAAATCTGGGATGCAATGCCTTGATCTTGTGGTTATGTTAACAAAGTGAGATATTACTTGTACCCAAAAAAAAAGTTGTCATCAAAATGAGATGTTGATGGTGCAATGGGCTTGCAGATGTTCAGACAGCTGTTGTTGCCAAGGAAGCCTTAGAAGGGCACTGCATATATGATGGAGGGTTTTGCAAGCTTCACATCTCGCATTCACGTCATACTGATCTCAGCATAAAGGTAATGCAACTGTACCCTCCTACTCGTCTATCTTTAATATGTTTTTGAAGAGGCATTTATTAACCATACCTTGGAGATTTGCATTACTTTTTTCTTCTCTCACAAAATTTTGCCACCTCAAATTTTAATTTGGTCACTGTTCTCTACCAAATTAACTGTCCCACCTGTCATCTTCATAAATTTCCAAGAATTACACCAGGCTTGTAGGATTAAAAATTTGTACTTGCTCCCACTCCCTACCACTTTAGCCAATTGACTTCATGTTTCTCTCTCTCTCTACCAATACTAGGTGGATGATATCTCATGCAGATGCATCTTCCTGTGGTTATATTACCTAGCCATCTCTCTCCCCCCCCCCCCCCCCCCCCCCCCAAAAAAAAAAAAAAAAAATAGCAGTTGACAACTGGACATTCCCAAGTCCTGATTATGTTTCCACTGGCAATTTTGCATCATGGTCCAGATATTTTACAAACTGCAGTTAGCTTATTGAATTTTAGTCCCATTTCATTCTTCATTTCCCCTCTCCATTGCTTCCCTTTAATACTAGGGAGGATGTATGCTCTATGAGTGTGCTTCTCATTCATTGTATTTTCCTTGTGTGTTCAGTTATTTCATAATTCCTCTTTGTTCAGATTTTTTAGTTATCACTTCTTCTTTTATGTTGCCAAATGGTAGCATTTAGAACACGTTCTGTAGTCAAACATTAACTGCTCCCATACCCAAATATTGATGACACTACCCCTGGAGTTGGCTTAGTAGGATGGAATTGATAAGAAGTTTTTAAGGCTGTTACTGGTACAATGGAAAGTAGTTCAAGGAAATGGTATTGTTCAACATCTTTCTTGTGTTTGGAGCAGGATAAAGATGACACATTAAAAATCATTCTCTAATTCTCTAGAATGAAGGAACATGCCATTCTTTTTCCCATTGATTCATTTATATACTTTGCATGAACGTGCTTTCGATATTGGCTATTAATACGTTTTCATTGTGCATTTATTATTAATTAAAATTACAATTGTATGTTTTTAAACAGCATTGAGACATCCAATTTCCATGATTTCGTTTTTCCTTGGAAGTTTCCATATAGAGCCTAATTGTTTGGAGCCTCATATACTGATTGCAGGTCAACAACGACAGGAGCAGAGACTATACAATCCCAAATGCTCGTATGTTGAATCCCCAACCCTCAATTCTAGGACAACAACTACATCAAATGGAGGGTCCTGGCGCTCATCAATATAATGGGGCCCAGTTTGCTCCAGCTTCCCAGTCTTCAGCAGGTTGGGGCCCAGTTGCAGCAGCTCCTCAAATGATGCCCACACAGATGCATATTCACCCTTACATGCCACCTACAACCATGCCTCTTGAAATGAGCCTTGGGATGAAGCAGTTGCATAGCCAGAATGGCACTCCACATACAGCGACAATGCCCCCTTATCAGCCACAATAGCACCATCTTAAATCATAAAATTCTTGTGTCCCCGATATCAGTTCTATCTCCAGCAATTGCTGGAGCATGCAATCTGGAAGATGGATGTCCTTGGGCCAAATTTGCCTACATGGCTTCTCAAATTTTCGAAGTTTAAATTCCTTTTTTATTTTTTATTTTGAAGGTGAGATTCTGTCAATGGAGGGCTTCAGAACCCTTTGTAGGCTTTACTACAATGTTAAAAACTGTACCCTTTATTTTTAGTGTATAATATTATGACACCGTTTTGATCTTTTGCGGCTGTTTGGTTGGTTGTATGAATGTGTTACTGTATCATTGCAGGCGGTGTTTATTGATATAATTCAATGCATTTGTTGGGTAGATTTTTTAAGGGTTGTTTTAGATCTTTTGCTATTTCATCAGCTTGATGGCAAGAGTAGTAGTGCTCACGGGCCTCGTATTTGTGGAGATTAGGATTTATATATTGAATTTCTTTCTTTTCATCCGGGCCGAAATGAAATGTAGGTGATCAGGTAATTCACTGGACCTAAAACACTGATTTATAATGAATTCTTCTATTACAGATGCCTGCCAACTTTGTGAGAGGATTTAGTGAATTTAATGGTTGGATCTAAACACAGGTAATAACCCAAGGATTAAAGCCCTGTTTGGTGGAGGGGCTTGGGACAAATTTTAACGTTTGCATCAGAAGCTCGAGAGAGGGGCTTTTCTTCCACGCCAAAGTCAGCTGCCTGACTGGCCCAAACAGTATCCAAGTCAAGTTCGGTTACATGGAGGGATTGATTTAGAAGATTCAAAATTTTCATGGTAAGATATTTATGTTTATGGAAGGGTCAAATTCAAATATCAAATAAAATAAAAAGATAGAAAATTTATGTATTTACAAATAATAATGATTAATTTATTATATATAAAAAAGATAATAACAATTCACTCAAAATTTACTCATCTTATAAAAATGAATTTTAAAAATAACACATTTATTTATATATATATATATATATGTGAATTATAAAATAATTCTAAAATTAATACTAGAGAATTACAAAATAAAAAAATGAAATACGTTAAAAATATTCGTAGTGATTAATTTTTTTATTTTATATTATCAAAAATTTAAATAAATTCATAAAAATCACCCGAGACGGAGCCCACCAAAAGCGCCAATTTTAATTGAGATAAGGTTTCTTCTCTCCTACTCCCTCTCCCTCTCCCCCTGATCTTGTGGTTAACTAGCTCAAAGCGTCAAACGTTTCCTCCCCCCCTCTTAATAAGACAGTTCGACTTGAGGAAGAGATAAGGGTAGTAGAGAGAGAGAGAGAGAGAGCATAGAATCTTCCATAAACCCTAGTTAAGCCATGACTGCTCTTCAAGCTTCTCTCATCTGCAAGACCTATTTCTCTCACATCACTTCTTCGAAACGCCTTCAACTTTCTCTCTCTAACCATACCCGCTCTGCTTTTCTTTGTTCTTTGCTTCCTTTATCAACAATCAATTCAAATACTCGAAAGTCTCGATTTTGCCGCCACCGTCTCCTTTTTTCTTATACTCCATTGTATCCTGACAACACCAATTCGAGCTCGGATTCAAAAATTTCCAGTACTAATTCAATTTCGAACTTTGAAGAATCGCAAATTGATGAACTTGGTGATGAATTTCCAGGTGAGAACTCTGGAATCGAGTCGAAGGTTTCAGTATCTCAGGTTGAGGATTCGGGACATGTTGTTTCTGAAGTTGAAAGTGAGACAAAAATGGAGAATTCGGTAGAGAAAGTAGACTCTAAGAGTAGGCTACCGGTGATGGTATTTTTACTGGGATTGTTGGCTACAGCAAGGAAAGGATTTGAGAAGGTATTTTTGTCAGATTTGTTCAATTGGTGGCCGTTTTGGCGGCAAGAGAAGCGGTTGGAACGGTTGATTGCGGATGCCGATGCAAATCCAATGGATGTGGCGAAGCAGAATGCTTTGTTGGCAGAACTGAATAAGCACAGGTTTGGCACTTCCAGTCTTATCTCCTTCATTGAGGATGTTTTGGTTTGCATTTTGGAAGTACTTCTATTTTTTTTAAAGGAAAAATTTGTCTTATTATTTTGCTCGGAAAAGCAAGAGAAAGTCTTTCATATGCCTCTTGTTTTATTTTGCTAGCTTGTTGATTCAATGCATTCTTGTTAGTCTCATATGTAGGTGTTCTAGCAACTAGTTTTATATTGATGTAGGGGCATTGATGAAGTGGTGAATCCCCTTGGGAAATTACTTAATTTTAGAAAAAAGTATGCCATTCACCATAAGAGCTCTAAAAATAAATATGAAACGAAAAAAATGTTGGCAATGTAAATTGAAGGTAGAGCTTTCCGTTTACATCTTTGTCATCATCATTTTGATTGTGATCACAACTGAGCAGTTGTTTGGCATGCTTTTCAGTTTTTATTTTTTGATCAGTAATATGGATTTCATAACAAAAGTGCACCCGAGAAGGGCAAACCCAACTGTACAAAGGAGAAAGGAACCAGCAATAATAACAAAGCCTAAGATCTCCCAAAAAACTCATGAAGGAAGAAGTCTAAAAGCATTGGGTACTGGGGTTAACTGTTTTAGAAAATAGAGGATTTTGATGCATTAGGTTACCGGGACTATTTTTTGTTCCATTTCTTATCTCCCTTCATAGAATGCATTTTTAATTTAAATTTTTTGGGAGACCTATTTAATATATTTTCCAGAACTATGCACTTCTTTTCTTTTATTGTTGATGGGCAGGGAAGCTTTTATTTTGCCAGGAATTCCTTGTAGCGTGTCAATTAAATTTTTTATTATATGTTGGGGTAATAAACAGAGTTGCAATCTGTGGCAATGTAAAGATAATGGTCTTTTGTGTATTAGTATATGATTATGACATTTTGTAATATGCTCTTTTTTTTTGTGTGGATAAGTATACATTTTGTAATTTGTTTACTAATATTTGTTTTTATGATTTGATTTAATTTTTTTTCCCAGTCCTGAGTCTGTGATCAGGCATTTTGAGCAAAGGGATCATGTAGTAGACAGTAGGGGAGTTGCAGAATATATTCGAGCTCTGGTGGCCACAAATGCTATTGCTGAATATCTTCCAGATGAGCAATCTGGAAAGCCTAATACTCTTCCTACATTGGTAATGAAGTGTGCTCCATCATTATTGCATCTTTTTCATATGTTTTACTTTTGCATCTATTTCATATGTATCTGTTTCATCCAAATTCTATATTCCCATACAAGTTAGTAGAGGCCAATTCATTGTGATACACTAATACAATGCTTAAAAATATGAACTTCAATGAAATTGTAAACATATATTGTTATGTATATAATATTGCATGAATTATTGGTATTCATTTGCCATGGATCTGGATAAGAAATGATTTTTTTTCCCTTTTCCCCTTTTTTAACGGAAAGGTATGAAGCAACTAATTTGGATATTGCATGTACATTATAGTCCTAAAAGTTTCCAACTTTAATACAAGGACGAATAACTTGTCCTTATGTTACAAGCTTGTTCTGTGTTTATCTATTATCAGCTTATGTGTTACGCCCTGTCCTTGCTACATAGACATGAAAGTGGCATGTTCATTATTCTCAATTGACATTGCCTCACGAGGGCTAACTGACTAGCCTATTAATACCATAACTGCAATATCATGCCATCCACGAAGAAATTAAAATTGAAACATCCTCAACCACAAATTAATAATAAGATATTATAAGAATAACTCCCTCAAATTATTTTATCATGTAAAATATTCTACAAAATTTTCATCCACGAAATAGTCAATACAGTAACACTAAAGTTTTTTTTCGATAAGTAAAGTGTAAGTTATATTAAAGGCGCCGAAGTCGGGCGCACACGTATAGAAAAGAAAGAGACCAAATCCTGGTCTCAAGTCACTAAAAAAATCTACAAAGTTATCCACTGAAGGATTACACCTTCCATTAACCCATACATACATACATACTTACATACAATGTATACTAAAAAAATGCTCCTAACTCTATAGGGGCCAGCTTCTATCCCCTAAAAAATCCTTCTATTTCTTTCCTTCCATACTCACCAAAAAAGGCATAGAGGGACCTCATCCCATACTTTGCGTAAATGATGCCTTTTACACCCCCTTCCTCTAGCTAGCAAACAATTCTAAACTAATCTTGGCATGACTCAACAACAGTCAAATAGAGAAAAAAAAATCTGCCACAACTCTCTAGCCACCTCACAGTGAATCAAAAGGTGTTCCACCTCCTCCTCGTCCTTACACAACATGCATTTGTTGGCTAGGTTGAACCCCCCCCCAAAAAAAAAAAAAAAAGTTAATATAGCACCCCAAGCTGTTGTCCACCTAAAAAAAAGCCACTTTCAATGGAGCTTTTGTCTTCCTAATGCTTTTCCAAGGAAACTCTCTACTTTCATTCCTCATAAGAGCTTTATAGAAAGACTTTACTGTGAACTTTCCTCCTTTTCCGGGCTGCCATTTAATTGCATCCCCTTGTCGTGAATTGGGCTTGACTTTTTGCAAGGTCTCCATCATCCTAGCAAGCTTCTCCGTCTCCCAATCTTGGAAATTCCTTCTAAACTGTGGCAGTCAACAAGCTCTTCCTTCTTGGCATATAAAATCCGCCACCCAAGCCTCCTTATTTGCAGTGATCTGGAAAAGATGAGACAACTTCTCCTTCCGTGTTGCCTTGTCTGCCCAAACATCCAGCCAAAACTTAATCCTCTCCCTGGAACCCACCTCTAAAGCTACTTGTTCCCAAAAAACAGCCCTCCTTTTCTAACACTTCTCCACAATCATAACCTGTAAGGGCCTTCTACCTCCTTCGAAATCCACCCACCCCCCATGCTCCCATATTTGGCCTCAATAACTTTTTTCCACCCAACTTGATTTTCATTTGGTGGCGTGCTGTACATTGAAGTTGATTAGAAATTAAGTTGAAGAATATCCTTTATAAAATCTATTCAGGGGTTTTTCTGCTGTCTTTGTTCTTCCACAGAGTTTTTAAATTTGTTGTTTGTTGAAGCTTTTGTACAAGGGCGGAACCAGGAAATTTTGCATGTATAATTTTTTTTTCTAAAATTTGAGTGGGGCTGGAGCCCGGCCAAGCCCCCTTTGTGGTTCCGCCCTTGCTTTTGTACCTTGCATGTCCAGTGCCTTTGCCTTTTTCTCTTCAAAAAGTTTTCCACTCATTAACAAAATATATTCTACAGTTCACATTACAGGAAATGTTTTGTATATCAGGAAAAAAAATAAAATAAAGTACTTCAGAAAATGTCTTATGGTAGGACATAACAAAAATGGCCAGAGTTCCTAGACCAAGTACAGTGATCTAGAAAGGAAAACGTTATGTATATTTGGATTGCAGATTGTAAGCCTACTACTAATTATGATGACACTGTTTTAATTTTTGAGACAACTTGGCTGTGACATATCTTTTTTACTTTATCAGAGTATGGCTTCGACTTTGTCAATACTTAAACCCATGTCGTTTGCTTCATTAATATTTTGATTGATTGTACTATCATTTACTATCAAAAAAGAAGGGGAAAAAAAACAGCTTCTAAAGAACGTCACCAACAATTTTCACTATTTAACTCCAATATTGATGCAGGGAAACACAAATTCCTTATGGAGTTTCAATGAATCATAATCATATCCTTGCATATCATTCAAATATAACATTTCTAGTTTTGTTAAACCCATATTGACGCCCTTCTCATTGTTGTTTCCATCCCCCATTGAAATCCTTCCAACTTTAAACTAGCTTTGGCCATTTCCATCGTTTTTATTCTTTTGACATGTTTGACCTATCTCATTAGCTTCTTTTATTTTATTTCATATTGCTTCCGATTTTCCTTAGACTGGTTCTTTTCCAGTCATCCATCTCAACATTCTTTTGCGGTTTCTCTTTATATTGAATTTGGAATCATTGTAATTTTTTTTAATGCATTACAGAATTTAGTTTTGGGGTGGTAATTTTCTTGAACTAATAGTTGGAACCTACATGCAGTTGCAAGAATTGAAGCAGCGTGCATCTGGGAACATGGATGAGCAATTTTTGAGCCCTGGCATATCTGAGAAGCAGCCATTGCATGTGGTGATGGTAAGGAGTGTAGTCCTGGTTCTCTTTCTGGTCGGAATTTGTGCATTTGATTCTAATATGTCTTCATGTGATCATTTGTTGTAGGATTTAAAATTTAAAAATTTTCTGTTGTCTGACCACTTTATTACATGGGACCTTTTGTTGTGTGTGTGTGTTTGTGAATCTTAGAAGAATATGCTTTGTTCTCTATTAGGTTGACCCTAAAGTGCCAAACAGAACGTCACGTTTCGCGCAAGAGCTCATTTCAACCATCTTGTTCACAGTTGCTATTGGTTTAGTGTGGTATGAGCTTTTCTTTTAATGAATTTAATTTTTGTTGATGAATGCTATTTCTTTTAAATCCAAAGAACACCTTGGGGGGTTTTTGGGGGGGGGGGGGGGGGGGATTTAGGTTAATAAACACTTCCTCCTCGAGTCTGCCCCTCCCTACCTCTCTCACATCCATCCTGAATCATTCTGTTTTAGTAGTTACTTTATTTCTCTATCCTTGAATTGTTATTATTATTGGATATTGATATTGTTTTCAGGTTCATGGGAGCTGCTGCACTTCAAAAGTATATTGGTAGCTTGGGTGGGATAGGAACTTCAGGTGTTGGCTCAAGTTCTTCTTATGCCCCAAAAGAGTTGAATAAGGAAATTATGCCTGAGAAGGTAGATTTATGATCTTCTGTGTTTGCAACACTGCCAAACCATGAATTTTCAACTGTCATTGCTATTTTAATCTCATTCTATTTTATGTGAAATAGCTAACATTCGTAAGAAGATTATTGGGCTTAAGTTTAAATTGGATTTCAGAGATAATTGTAGGAAATAGGAATTAGAGACGAGTGCTGAAATTTCGACTAACAATGAAACTGAATAGACAGGTATTTGAGTAAAGGGAATTATGACCATGCATCATATAAATCCTATGATTTGGAGACATGTCCCTTGTTATAAATCAGCACGTTTCAACACGTGTTGACATGAATTTGAAAATGTACAGCCTTGACAACATTTTGTTCCCTCTTTGATCATTTGAATGCTCCAGCTTGTAGCACTGGATTTCAGCTCTTAAATTTTTTTTCCAAAAGATCAAATTATCCTATTATTTTTTTTATCAGTAAAAAAAACGATCATATGAAATGATCATAACAATAAAAAATGAAGAGTCATCAGGCCCAAAGTGATTCACTTAACTTTTCTCAGAAAAATTGTGAAAAGACTCCCCCATTTGATGTGCTAAATCGACTTTTCACCAATTTTTGTCCTAAATGTACCTGCAGAATTCAGAAACTATGTATAACAAATTTAGTATGAGCTAATTTGCAAAAAACAATTGTAGATCAAGATATATATATATATATATATATATGTGAAAGATGTCAATTTAACAGTAGAAAGGCCAAAACAAGCATATATAAATATATTCAACTTAATCAGGCCTTTGTACTAACTATTTAATTTCATAAATCTGGTTTTGCCATTCCACTCTTTTTAGACCCACAAATAATGCATATGTATGGCCATGTCCCAGTGTATTGTTTTTGAAGGTAGTCATGTCTAGCACGATTGTCGAGTGTGACACCCATGTCCGTGTTGACACTTAAGAGGTCTATCTACATTTCCTTAATCATCCACCAAATTAGTTATTGAATGATTTGATTACATAGCAACGGGTGACGTGATGTACAAGATTTGTTGAGGTCATTACTTTGAACAATATATGCTAGAAATCTTCAAGCATAAAATGTGTCCATGATGGGACTGGTTTCTAAAATGAATTAAACAGCATGCTTAGGTTGTGCAAGTATTAACATCCTTTAAGTCCTAAAAAAATATAAACAAACAACAGAGGTATTCCAGCCCTGGTTAATTATGTTGTCACTTAAAGAACTGAAAGCTGTTTCACCTTGTCTTGATATTAGGATTCAAATTGTAAATTTTGGAACCTTAAAACAATGTTTAATGGTACAAGATGTTTTCAATCAGAAGCATCTCTGTAATGAAAGTCCTAAGTTGATATAGAACAGTTATGATTAGACGTTAGAAAAGTTCTTATAAATGATTGGCTAGCCAGACAGTAGTGGACTTGACGCTCCTATTCACTTGTGTCTAACATTTGTTCTGACACTTTTTTTCACAAGTGCCTGACACTTATTCAGATAGTTATAAGAGAATTAACCTTTATTTACTTTAAACATGGGCAGAAGAATTAGCAAATTGTGTGCTCTTATTAAGGAATTTATGTGAAGTTATTGCTTTATTCTCTGCTCTCTTATTATCAAACAAAGACACACATGTACAGCAGTGTCCTTATGTTCAGATTTTTGGGCAGTGCTGTGTCCGACATGCCATGTCCGTATCAGAATGCAACAGTTGTCTGTACTCATATATAGATAATGTAACATATGCTGAGCTATTATAAATGCTAAAATGCAAAATAAGGTATAGAATGTCTGTAAGACTGTTACAATATATGTATTTTTAACTAGATGCACTTTATAATTGCAATTACTAGAATGGCTGAATTCACAGTGCATACATGTTACTGATGTAAATATCCTATTTTTATGGTTTTAAAATTTGACAAAATGTTGGGGTTTCATTTAATACTACCCAATTTGATTTTCATAGCCTTGTGAAGAATTTAACCTTTTCTTTTTAAAAAATCCCATTTTTCATAAAAAAAATTCCTTGGAAGTTTCAAATATTTGTTTGGATTTTTTCCAAGATAAAATAGTGCCAAATCACAAACTTAAATCCATTATACTCATGGAGATTATACTCTTGTTGCACCCCATTACTGGAAGTCAGAGGACAAAGTACATCAGGCTCTTTAAGCTTTAGTTGTTTGTTGATTCTTTTGGCTCCAAGTAGTGCTTTGTAGTTGTTGATTGATTTCTTTTGGCACCTAGCATTACTCTACAGTGTATCTATGTAAATCTTGCCC
Source organism: Nyssa sinensis (assembly GCA_008638375.1). Lineage (NCBI taxonomy): Eukaryota > Viridiplantae > Streptophyta > Magnoliopsida > Cornales > Nyssaceae > Nyssa > Nyssa sinensis. The sequence goes on along the minus strand of CM018041.1, from coordinate 2,793,590 downwards.
TTGAACTAGCTATTATGTACCCATTTGAAGACATGCTTCGGGGATGCACATTTTTTTCATAATTATTTTTACTTTTTTACCAAGTTAATACGATGCACTTATTTTGTAGTGTGCTTTTCAGCTTCCTGTAACCTCAAAAAAATTTATTGTAGGCACGGTAACTCATTTGACTATGAAGAATGTGCCACCTTGTTTACTCATTTATTGTTAAAATTTGTTAGCAGATTTAGCTTTTGGGAGTTTTTTGGATAGATGATGCATTTAATATGTTTATTTTTGTCATATCCATAAATAAAAAAAAAAAAAAAGGGAAGAAGAGGAGGAGGAGGATGTGTTGTGTTTGAAATGTACTAAGCTAGTTCGTCATTATCTGGACTATTTGTCCTGACTAATTCCTTGTGTGGTGCAGAATGTTAAAACATTTAAGGATGTCAAAGGTTGTGATGATGCTAAACAAGAGCTTGAGGAGGTGGTGGAGTACCTCAAAAACCCTGCAAAGTTTACTCGACTTGGGGGGAAGTTGCCAAAGGTTTGTGTAATCTATAGATCTCCTGCACATAGTGAATCAAATAACTTCAATAATACACATAAAAGCTCACAATTAAGTGGTCGGGCATAATCATAGTTTTCATTTTGTATATCATGCATGCCTTAATTGAGATCCAACAATTAAATTGTTGCCTCATTCAGATTTTGAAATATGGTTAATGAGGCTTTCCTACCTTCATTGACCGCATGTCATGGCTCTATTTTGTGGTACATCCTGGCTAGTATCCTGTGAGCACTAAGGCCTTTATTTATTGATAGATTTGAAAACTATTTCCTTTTTTACTTTTTTCCTTATAATTATTTTGTTTGCCCACTTAGTCTTTTTCTTTTCTTTTCTTTTTGCTTCCCCTCCCTCTGGTTTTAATACATGTACATTACATAAATGTGTAGGGAATTCTTTTGACTGGAGCACCTGGAACAGGAAAAACTCTGCTTGCCAAGGTGAGTTGTTCCATTTCCAATTAGTTATTAACATTTGTAATGAACTTATGTTTGTAGCTTGTTTGGTGTTTGTATCAAAGTGTTTGACCATTTGACAGTGCTGCTAGGGATTAGCATTAATATTCAACCTTCTTCTGTCTCGGTCTTTCAATTCTGAATTTTGATTTTATCTCGTCTGCATGCATGTAATAAAGCTTATTGACACAATCTATGAAGCACGGATACTCTATTTTACCTTGCATATCCGTGTCGGACACGTGTCGAACAAGGACATGCTTGGACATGTGAAAAAAAGAGTGCCCATTTTGTTTGAATTTTGGACATGGCCCAGATCCAGGGACACGTTATGGACATGCTTTTTGATATTTTTTATTGGATTTTTCTCCTCTTCTTCGCTTTTATATATATAAACTTGAATTATGAATGTTGATAATTAAATGAATAAGTTCTTGAATTTTCATTCCTTGAGGTTCTAGTAGTTCGCTATAACAAACAACAGTAAGGGTGTGTCTGCAGAATCCTTTATTTGGGTAGAAGAGATGGAGATTCTTAAATCCTCTTGAAGATTTCGAGGAAGGATCTGGAATTCTAAATACCCTGATGAAAAGTCCCCAAAATAGGTGTTATATCAGCATTATGAAATGAATTAATTGCAAATATAAGTGCATCACCCGCTGACACTACATTGTTGTGATCACCACCAAAACTGTGGACATCATCATTTCAAATGCCACCACTGTCAACATCACACCTCATCAATTTTTTCAAACAATAAATTGGGAAGGAAGAGATTCCCCCTCCAAAAAAAAGGAGCTTCAGCCATAGGTCCTCATTTTGTGCTTAATTAAGAGAGGGTCCAATCCAAAACATTGTAACTCAAGAAATCCCTTGGTAGTTTGTTGATAAAATTACCCATCTGTAATTAAAACTAAGACTCAACAGATCTTCACTGCCATGACACTTTTTTTTTTTGAATTTCGAAATTAAATAACTTACACAATATATAAATCATTTTTTAATAAAAATTATATCTTTGGAGTCAAAAAATCGAGAACTATTAAATAAGATCCATATTGCATGTGAAATTCAGCCAAAAAAAGCAAACAATGAAATTTCACTCACTGAGTCACTGCATAAAACATAGACATTTCACTGTCCTTTTTTTTGGGGTCATTATGATATGGGTGAACACAGTGAAATTTCATTGTAATTAGGGAAGTGGTAACACTCCAATACTGATATAATAGAGAAAATTAGATAGGGAGAGAAATCCACAACTATTTTTTTTTTTCAAACATCAAATAAATTTCTCATTTAATGATTTTATCATGGTGTGATGGAATACAGGCATGATGTTTAAGAGGAAAGTGCCACAATCTTGAGTTCAATACTTAACACTAATATTAGAAATAAAAAGGTAAAAAAATAGCTACTCATCTTCAATTCCACTAAAAAAAGAGCTAGAGCATATATGGCAGATTATCTTCTAAACTGTTCATTAACACTATAATGAGTCAAAAAACACTGATTTGGAAGCATTAAAAAAATTGTGCATCTATGTAAATGTTAATAGTGGTATAATTTTTGCACAAAACTATTGTTGGCTACATTATGTTTTAAGGAAAGGTCCACAACTATTCTTCCAGGGGCTGTTTGGTTGCAATAGAACGTCCCAAATTGTGCAGGAATTGACAAGAGATTCATTCCATTCTTTATCTTACATGTGAAGACAAACTTCTTTCCATTCTACTCTTTGCTTTTGCTCATGAACCTAGACAATTAGAATTGAGCGCGAAGAGTAACCAATAACCAGCTGCTTCACAGGAATTGGATCACTGTTTGTCGAGATAGTTACGTATGAAGACAAACTTCTTTCCAAAATCAATAACCAGTCACTTCGCAGTCATCCAATGAGAATCGGATGGTTGTTGATGAAGTGGACTTCTTTTCTGATAAGAATAAGTCCAACATTAATCTTGATTCCAACACAGCTAGTATTAGCATCAAGGAGGAAAATTCACCCGGCAAAGCTGCTGTAAATGTAAGCATCCTGGACAAGTCCTGCACCAGAGTGGTTTGAGGTGTTGACTGCAATGGTGGAGAAGAGAGCAACTCATGTTACGAGAAAGTGCAGAGAGGCAATATCGATGGCTAGGCCTGTGAAACTGCAGACATCGCGTGCAAATTATGCTGGGGAATATTTATTCCAGGGGAAAAATTGTCTTAAAAATATAAAATTTAATGCCACATCAGCAATATTGGACTTGATCACGATCAGAGACTTTTAAGATTACAATGTTTTGCCTTGGACCTAAGCTTGTTGACACTTATTCTCAATGACCTAATAATAATTAACTCAAAAAAATAAAAGAAAGAAAGAAAAAATTCAAATTTCCTGAGTAATAAAAATTGTTCATCCAAACACGCCCTGGATGATTATGACCCTTGGATGGCAGACATGTTGTTACTTAATTTTAATAGCCCATCCTTTTAACTTCCTTGCTTTGACCATAATTCTTCTAAATGCATGGATGCATATAGAATGTCAGCTTGTTACCACTTACCAGTCCCCACAGTGGAAGAAGTGGATGTTTCTCTTTTATGCTTATGCATGTGGGATTCTTCTTCTTCTTTTTCTAAAGAATAATAATAAATGGATGCTAGCCCATGCATGTGTCACTTGGAGGGAGCAGCTTTATCTTTCTGCGTTTGTTAGTTTAAAAAGTCAGTTATTAGCATTGAAGTGCGTATGGGCTCCTTTAACATTCTTGAGTTTGTATGGTGTTATTCTGATGTTCAGCAAACTGTCACTTTTCAAGTTTATGTGGCTTTGTTTCTTAAGTCATATTTCATTTATATTGACAATGGTAAATGCATTTGTAATTTTGGAGGCTATTGCTGGAGAAGCCGGGGTACCTTTTTTCTACCGAGCAGGTTCTGAATTTGAGGAAATGTAAGTCATTATATTGCTAGTTAACAATTCCAATTAACTTATGATTAGTGCTTGATGCCTCGAGGGATAAGATCTAAAAGGCAATGCCTTCTACCCTTTGTTAATTTGTACAAGGATAATGAGTTATTGTAAATTTTTACTATCCACTTTTTAGATTAGCAAAAGAATATGGGAGTTATTTTCTTTTGATAGTCAGCTTCTCCCAACAATTTGTCACTGGATTATATTTAATGAGGTTACAGATGTTTGTTCTGCATCCTCCATCTTTTGGCATTATCAACGTCATCTTTAGTACTATGTGATCACACTTGTAGAAAATCTGCATTAATGTACAACTTGCTGGCTGAATAAAGTGCTCATGGTTGATTTGAAGGATTGGAACCCCTTGATCTGTTGCAGACTGATTGCAGATAAGCCTCACAAACTGGATAGATACTGCAATATCATGAAGGACACATTTTTGCATCATTTGCAATGGAGCAGTTTAGAAAACTCAGCTTAATCCGTTAAGTTGTGAACTATTCTATCTAACTTACTGAAAAATCAATTAATTTGGAAAATTCTGATATAAAATTTGGACATTTCAAAGTGATTAACTCGATCCTTTTTCTTTATCTAAATGCTTTTACCCTCAACTATCTTCTATTGGTTAGAGAATTTTGTATCATTTGAAAAGGGTGATTCCTGTGTCCAATTTTATGAAATTTGAATACATTTAACCCCCCCCCCCCTCCTTTCCCAGTTTAGTTTTTTTTATTACTTAAAAGGACATATGCCTTCTTTTACATAGGAACCATGTGGGACTTCCTCATTCTTTTTCAAACAGAATGCAGTGAAAAACCTTATCAAAATGTTTCCCATGGTTATTTTTATTTGTGGCTAGAGAAGTTCTCTTTTGTCTTTGTTGAGTCGTCCCTCATTGTCAAATTGTTGATCTTTACCTTGCATGACATCAAGAGACACTTCTGTTGGAGGTTTTCTTCAAGAGAATGCTCCTAAGAATAGATAGAGGAATCTCTTTCGCTAGATTTCATTTTCTTTGTGCCAAGATATACCCTCCATAGTGATTCTGGATTAGCTTCCCATCTTTCAAGCTTAGCGCCTCAAAATGGCCTCTTCTTTATTGATAGGAAGCCTTTTTATCAAGGCCAAGTGCCTTTTCTGATGAAAAATCTTCTCGTTTTATTTTATATGCACTCATATCTCTTTCTAATTTAGGAATTATTCCTTTCTAGTGGGAGCTTTTCTTTTCCATGTTTGCAACACATTGCCCGTAATGTGATAATGTTGGTAGACTGCAATGTACTTTGAGTGTCCTGCATTTGTGTACTTGTCACACATTACGAAGGACAAATACTCTACTTTGGTGTCCGTATCTGTGTCAAACATGGACATGTGTTGGACACGTAAAAAAAGTGTCAAATTTTTTTCAGTGTTGTCAAAGGCGACCGGACGCTCGCCTAGGCGAGGTTGAGGTGTAACGCCTCAACACATTTTAGGCGAGGCAATTTTAATAAGGCATTGCCTAGGCGCTCGCCTTGACTACGGCTAAAGGCGTTGAGGCGAGAGCCTCATTAACTGAAACTTATTTTACTTGAATGTACTTATGTTTCTTGTCTTGTTGTTTTATGATTAAAGCTATGTTTGTTTGGGCAATATTTAACCAATATAATAGTAGTATAAAGGGAAGAAAAAGTTTAGAATTGTCTCTTTGCTTAAAACTTAATTATGTTTTGTCATATTTTATATTAATTTTTTTAGTATTAAAAAATAATTATTATATAAAATATTGTTTAACTTAGAATAAATGAACTTTTAATGTATAATATATATTTTTAATTATTTTTATAAGTTAGCCCCTTGCTTCATTCAGGCTAGCGCTTTTTTGTTGCCTCGCTTTTCAAGCAATATAGGACCTTAGTGCCTTGAAGGCGCCTTTCGCCTTTAACTACACTGATTTTTTTTTTTTAATTTACACATTATGACACATTTTGTGTCACTTTTTTGTTTTGTTGTTGTGCGGATATTTTCCTTTTTTGTCTTCTCTTTTGTTCTTTTTTTAGTTGTATATATATATACACACACACACACACATATATATGTTTTATGTAATGGTTAGTAAATTTTTTTTGAAACTTGAATCATGAATGTTGATGATTAAATGAAGTTCTTAAATTTTTATTTAATGACTTTGTTATATAAATATCTTAATAATATGTTTGTGATTGTTTATTTTTATGCCAATTTTAATTAAAATAATGTTAGATTTTTATTATATGATCATATAAAATATATAATATATATATATATATGTATATTCAACGCATCCCTGACGTATTTGTGTCCTACTTTTTTTAGAAATGCCGTGCCGTGTTGTGTTGTGTCGTATCCGCGTCCATGCTTCTTAGGTCACACAAGCGCACACACACAGAGAGGGGGGGGGGGGGGTTGCAGTTGCGTATCATTTAAGATGTTTGCTAACAAGCTGGTTTGGGAATGACATTGGATCAAACTAATATTATTAGGATCTTTAAAATAATAAACAATTCTTTTTGGTTATCCTAGATGCTGACTGGCTTCACACTGAACACTTATGGCATTGTTTCCTTTTTGGGATAGGTTTGTTGGGGTTGGTGCTCGCCGTGTACGATCTTTATTCCAAGCAGCTAAAAAGAAGGTTCGTCATTTCTGAGATTGCTGCTCTTTTTTTGGGCTGGTTTCAACCAAACATAACCATTATAATTATGGCCTTTGTGTTGATGAATATGAGATTTTGTATATGATTTCTTAATTTTGTGATAATTGTGCATGGCCTATATATATATGTACACACACAATGTCAACTATCTCTAGTTTAGAATAATTAATTCACTTTCTACTAGCTTTTGGTCTTAGCCCTTTGGTGTAACACTATTATGTTATGCATACTCAAGTACTCAACAGATTATTCTCAAAGAGAATTAAAGATGAAACAGAAAAATAAAATAAAATAAAAATCTATAAAAATGAAGACTCTAAAAAATGAAAGCAATGCACAATCATAAGAATGCTAAGAAATTTGTTTGTAACGCACACACACACACACACACATATATATATATATATACATAGAGAGAGAGAGAAAGAGAGAGTTGAATGTAAAAGATCTCATGCTAGTACTTCTAAAATCAAACCAATTGCACCACTTTTTAATCCCCATAGCCTATACAGGCGACAACCTTTATTTTATCTTTTAAAACCACCCTAAACCTACAAGCTGTTCATAACCAAAACCCACTATAAAATCATATGTAGGCAGCTATATTTAAGGTTTCCAAAAGCTGTCCTACATCACCTTTCTTCCTTTCTACGTTCCCGTTAAATTTTGCACCCCGCAAACCAAATGGAGTACAAATCTTCTATCAAAAACGATGTGGAATACAGTGGATAAATTTGGGAAACCTGTGTTATCCTGCATATATAATACAGCAAGTGATATAAAATTATATTCATCTTGTAAAAAAGAATATTTTGGACACGTTTTTCATTCATGGGTTGTAGGTAAATACCCCATTTCTCTTTTTTAGTTTTTAGATTTTTTGGGAGAGCTTAATTGTATGGAGGCTCATTTGTAGCTGTCGTTATTTTTTTTACATGGGTGTGCCCCTGTTGGTTCCTTGTTTATAATATATACCTTCCCTTATCAAAAAAATAAAATAAAATATGGAAAACTCATGGTGGGGAATTAGGATCGGGGTTAACCATTGATTTGTTTAGGAACTATCGATTAGCAGAAGTGGCATTGGGAGTAAAAAAAAAATTTGGTTTATTAAGGCTGGTTGATTTGGTTTTACTTGTGGTTTAGCAAAAACAATTTTAGGGTCTAAGAGAACAGTGATGGGTGAGGGATCACTGGTATTATGATTTGGGGCCTGTGGGCTCTGCAAATTTGTTTTGAATCTGAAATGTATTTGCAAGGGGATGGGATAAAAATGCTCCAACTTAGAATGCGAACTTGGTACAACATTACAAATTAAGACAGAGAAAACGAGAAGGCACTTGGAATTTCCAAAGCGCTTACACTTGGGAGAAATGAACATATTTATGCAGTTACTAAAAAAAAAACCAAAGGGCCCCCACATGATCTGAACAAGGCATATAAGAACTTGGGTTTAGGCTTTTAGTAAAAGTCTAAATGCTTTTAACTTTCATATCCTGTTATATAAATGTGGTTGAAGGTTCATCTTGATTGGTTATGTAATGTAATAACCACTTCAGAAGATGCTTTTAGTCAATGCTGGAACAGCAAGTGGTCGCATCTTTTTTTTTTCTGTCCTTAGTGGAACCTAAAATTAATTCTTATAGATAAAAATCAAACAGTTGGCTCAACAGTTTAAGATGATAAAAATGCTTATATTTATGCTAATCAATCTTTTGTTTCCTAAGATGCATCTGTGAGTAGATATTCCCACAATTTCTAAATATTTGAACATATTTAATGCTTGAAGAGGTATATTTGTACATCTTCTCTGGCATACTTTACTGATATATTCTCTTATGTCTTACTGCCTTTTAAAGGCTCCTTGCATCATTTTCATTGATGAAATTGATGCCATTGGATCCACGCGGAAGCAATGGGAAGGCCATACGAAGAAAACATTACATCAACTGCTTGTGGAAATGGATGGGTTTGAACAGAATGAGGTACTTGTGGACAAGCTTGCACTATTAATTAAATGAATTTCTTTTTCACAAGTTTTTGATGAGAGGATGATTTTCTTGTAGGGCATAATTTTGATGGCTGCAACAAACTTGCCTGATATACTTGATCCAGCTTTAACAAGGCCTGGTAGATTTGACAGGCATGTAAGTTCTTTGATTATCTGTAAACAACTGCATGGTTTCTGATGAGGTTACTTTATTTATTTTGAAGAATTTTTGTGGAAACTGAAGATGATATCACCAAAGATTTTTTATGTGTGCATACTCATACATGTAGTATCATGAACCCTCTGAGTCTCTGACTGAATGTGTCGCAATTCACTGACATCATGGCTGCTGCCAATTTAGTGCATTTATCTCAACCATCAAATCCTTAGTTCAACTTCTTGTGGGTGTTTTAGAGTCCTGCTTCTTTCCAGTGATTCTCATTATATTTGACCCTTTCGTTACATTGGTCATGAAGGCATGTGATTTTGATTGACTTGAACAATTTCCATTTGGACATTTTTTCTTTAATGAAGACTTGCTCCGCTTTTGTCTTTTCCCCAGTCAATCAAACTTTGAGATAGGAATCTTTTAGCTAGGAAAGGCATGTATAATCTGGATTCTCCGGCTGCAATCACTTGGTCGATCCTTCCAGTCTGCTAGTTTTGCTGCCTGTGTCTCTTAAGCTTTGAACCAAGTCCAGTGACTCCAGTCTCATTGGAAGGTCGATGTCCTTTTATGCATTTGGTTTCAATTCCTTCTTACAGAAATGAGTCGTTTATGGAGTCTATCTGGAGCTATATTTGTCATCAATATATGGTTCAAATCAGATTTAGTCTTGCATCTGGTTGTAGCAAGTGTTAACAAAAACCTCGTTCTAGATTGTTGTTCCTAATCCAGACGTGCGGGGTCGTCAAGAGATATTGGAGCTCTATTTACAGGATAAACCATTGGCTGATGATGTAGATGTGAAAGCAATTGCTCGTGGTACACCAGGGTTCAATGGGGCAGGTCCATTTTCAAAACTCTGTGTGTGTGTGTGTTGTGGGGAAAAAAAACTACTGAAACATTTTCCCCACTTCTTTGATTAACAAACAAATTTTTTTTTTTCTTTTCTCTTTCTCAAACTAGTGTTATTGTCTTGGCTGATTTTTTTTTTTTTAACCAAAGAATGGAGTGAGATAAGGTAGGACCCAGTTTATCTCTGCTCTCCTTTATAACTTCCTTTTCCAACAGATTTGGCAAACTTGGTAAACATTGCTGCCATCAAGGCTGCTGTTGAAGGTGCTGAGAAGTTAACTGGAGCAGAGCTGGAGTTCGCAAAAGATCGGATAATTATGGGTACAGAGCGGAGAACAATGTTTATATCAGAAGAGTCAAAGAAGGTGCACATATCATATAATTAGAATTCAGAGTTAGGGTAGAACCTATGACTAGAGTTAGGTCCAATCTTAGTTTTCCTTTGAATTTTGTTTGGCCTTGTGTAGAAAGATTTGTTTTAATATGATGATAAGTTATGAAGCACGGACACTCTATTTTGGCTCATGTGTCCGTGTCGGACACCGACACTCTTGGACACTTCCTGGACACGTGTCGGACACTTGAATCATGGATGTTGATGATTAAATAAAGAAATTCGTTAATTTTTAATTAATGGCTTTGTTATTTTAATATCTTAATAATATTTTTGTAATTTGTGTATTTCTATACCAATTTTAATTGCAATAACATTTTATTTTTATTATATGGTCAAATAAAAAATATAAAAAATTTATATATATTCAACGTGTCTCTGACGTATCCGTGTCCTACTTTTTTGAGAAATAACGTGTCTGCGTGTCCATGTCGTGTCATATCCGTGTCCCGTATCTGTATCCGTGCTTCTTAGATGATAAGAATATGATGGTTAGGCTAAAATATAGCACAATACACAAAATGTTTTGAGATATGATTTTTAAGATCATTCGATATTGTGACTTCTGACACGGTGAATTTTGGTTTTTCCTGACCAAGTGCTGCATGCAAACTAGGCCACTAAATCAACAGCTTCACTTTCAGTTATGTTTGATTCCAATGTTCAGAATTCTGTATAATATTGGTTTATCGCTGATATTATTGCATGACTTTCAGCTTACTGCATATCATGAGAGTGGTCATGCAATTGTTGCTCTCAATACTGATGGTGCACATCCAATTCACAAGGCAACAATCATGCCACGTGGATCTGCTTTGGGAATGGTTACACAGCTCCCTTCAAATGATGAGACATCAATTAGCAAGAAGCAGTTGTTAGCACGTCTTGATGTTTGTATGGGAGGAAGAGTGGCAGAAGAACTTATCTTTGGGCCAGATTATATCACTACTGGTGCAAGTAGTGATCTTCTCACAGCTACAGAGCTTGCGCAGTATATGGTATTACTCAAGTTTCTTCACTGAATGAGTAAATTCATATTTTTAAATAGCTGGCGACTCATTCCAATATTTTTTTGAAAAAAAGAAATGATCGTTTGCTCTGTCTGCACACTTGTGCCGTGGGGATGCTAAAATTGGAGTTAACAATTGTTGTGAATATAATATTCAAATTTAAATTCATATTTTTGGGATGCAATGGATATAATATTGAAATTGCTATTGTGTTCTCTCTAGCTTCTAGTTATTTTACATAGATAATGGGATGGTTAAGAATTTTTTAAAACCTCTAGGAAGTTAGGGTTGATCTTTATATTCATTTAAGGAGGATCTTCCATTATTGCGACCTTGTAATCTTCTGGTCATCCTTTTCTATGCAAGGTATCAATTTGTGGGATGAGCGATGCCATTGGGCCGGTTCATATTAAAGAGCGGCCTGGTTCAGAAATGCAATCACGCATTGATGCAGAAGTACGTTTTTGGAATTTGGGGGATTTGTTATGATGTGAGATTGTTTTGGGGTGTTGATTTGTTTTATGGTTATGCAGGTGGTTAAACTCCTAAGGGAGGCATATGATCGTGTGAAAGCCCTGCTAAAGAAGGTTTGTCTAGAATCTCTTACAATTGTAGCTTTAATTGAAAGGAAAATTTTACATCCGTAGATAGATTAAAAGGAAGTTAAAATATTAGTTAAAGAAAATGCACTTGGCCTATTACATAATAGAGGCCGAGTCTTGAGATGAGGTCCATGGTCAGCATCTTTGAAGTGGTATTGTGGACGTTATCCAGTGTTGTGTGTGTTCTCACTTTAGAAGTTTCTTGGTCGTGAAAGAATGTTTTGTTTTTATTCTTGTTTTATTCGTATAAGAGTATTTTTGGGGGGAGCTATGGTTTTATTTTTTGTGCCGAGACCCCTTTGTAAATACGGGATTCGCCCTCAGGAGATTTTAATAAATTTACACTTGTCCAAAAAAAAAAGGGTAAAAGGGTGTTTTTAATATTGTTGCTGCTATATTTGTTGTTGTTATGTACTTGTTTGTAGTAATTATATAGGAGAATTAGATGAGTATAATATTATTAAAAAGAAAATCCCACAATTTCAGTGTCATCATTCTTGACCTTGAAGTCTGACATTATTATCAAAAAAGAGAGAAAATAAAATGCCGAGTTCCACTTCTCTAAAGTGTGTAGAGACCCCCAGAGACTTCATATCTCATTTCAACTTTACTATGGGTCATTCACAGTTCATATTTTTGCAGAACAATATAAATTGTTTTAGGAAATGAAGAAAAAGTTCCAGTAGGTTAAAGATATAGATGCTTAGCTGTTGTGTCTTGTATTCTTTCCAGTTTTAAAACCCAGACTGGTGGTCCGACCGGGACCATTCACCCCTCCGATTTGCTTTTGTATAAAGAACCATAAGTATGAAAAATCGGTAAAACTGGTTTGACCACAGGAACCATTTCCCCATTCTAAAAGGTCTTGAAATCTTAAAAATTATATAGAGGGAAAGAAACTCATGGGTCCAAAAAAAGTTATCATTATAGACAACTAAATTTTTTTGGATACTCATCCAAAAAAAGGTAAGTTATATGAAACAGACTTGGATTATTCACAAGAAATTTTCTGAGCCTTGATAGAGTTTTGGTACTCCTAATTTTGGACTTGAATGCTTTGTTTTTTTGGTTCAATTATGGTTTAGTTGAATTTGTCATTGTTGGAAACTTGGAACAATACATTGATTTAATTTCAGTATAGAGTTGAGTTTTGTAGTAATTTTTTATCTAGAGCATACTTCTTATTCTTAACAATAATTGTAAAAGAATTTTTTAATTTAACCACCGACCAAAACAAACAAAACTAAGTATTTTTCTAATTTGATGGCTGGTCCGGTTTTTATAACATTGATTCTTACGTATTTTAGTGACCCTTTTTTCTCAGCACGAGAAGGCATTGCATGCACTGGCCAACGCACTTGTAGAGTATGAAACGCTTGGAGCCGAGGAAATAAAACGCATTCTTCTTCCCAACAGGGAAGGCCGGCTGTCTGAACAACAGCAGCAAGAGGAAGAGGAGTTTGTATTGGCTTAAGTCGATCTCTTCTCATGTACTTTAGTCAATTATAATGGGGAGCTCTGTACAGTGTGTATACTAATCTCTACAGGCAATTATTTATATAAAATTCTGCAATTTTTCCCTCGAGATTTTTCTGTTGTAAATATTCCATTGAATTTTTGCTACATATCCTTGCAGCTTTGAAGCAATTCACGTTTTATAACTTCATAAACTATCATTGAGAGGAAACCATATTTCAGTTCCCAATATGGGTAAATCTTCACAGCCAAGACATTGGATCAGTTTAGAATGAATAATTCTTTTTTTAGTTTATATTCATCCTTTTTACGAATGAATTAACAAAAATTTACTCAAATTGTTTATATTGTAGTTCAGATTTCAAATTATAAAGCTGTCCAAAGAATTAGCGACTATTGAAAAAAAAAGTTACAGGTTGTTGGATTGAAAAGATCATTAGCTGAACTGAGTACCATTGATTTGATTATCATCACATGCATATATTACTTTAATGGACTGGCCTAGCCTACCTGTGTTGTTTTTATGATATCATGTCATGTGTTATATAATTTATTTATTTTTTAAAAAAAGGGGCATAATAACAAAATGGTATTAGAAGGACAAAGATATGAGGTGGTCCAGCCGCTGTAAAAAAATATAGTCTATAAAATAAATAAGAAAATATTTTAATGTCCATCTCTTAATACTCGTTTACTCACATGGGTGAGATTTACTTGTAGGTTTCACAAACTATGGATTTCACCTATGTGAGTAGATTGGTACAAGATGAACAATAGGGGATGGACATTGAAACATTGTTCAAATAAATATAACAAACTATTATAGTTCATAAAATAAATATCACTAGCTAGTTAGAGCAACTCTAACAATGAGTCTTTTTTGGATCCAAAAAACATATTTGATTGTTGTTACAATGTTTATACATAGACCAATGACTATATGTTGTTACAATGCTTATACATATATACAGTGACTCCCTACATTATATATCACTCCAACAATGATATTCAAAAAGAGTAATTTTGGTATTTATTTGTCTTTCTTCCTACTAACCTATCTCTTTCTCTCTCCTCCAACTAACTTCTAGATTCACTCTCTTTATCTTCTCACTTGATGCAAATATGCATTTTGATTGAATCCAAAATAAATACAACAATGGGTTTTCTCTTGAAGGATAAACAGTATTTTATTTGGAGCCAAAGTGGTTGTTAAAGAGAATAACTTCCCTCCTAAATTCACTATTAGAATTGCCCTTATGAGACACAACAAAAGGTCTGAAAGTTGATAAGAGTAGCCAATTGAATCCATCAATTACAGGATTACATGAAACATTTACATTGCACTGGAAAGAAGAGTCCATTTTGTGTGTCGGTGACATTCGAAATGCATACCAACAATTTGGACCGACAAGATAATGCCGTCCACTGCAACACCCTTTTTTATTTCTTCCTCCAAGATTCGTTTTCAGATATGGTCATATTGGACTGCAAAAAAATAAAGACAATGTTTGAATATGAAGTTTTAATAACAAATGTCAAAATGCTTATTAATGGGCAATTACTAATATAGGCTGTTCATACTTATCAACAAGGATTTGGACTTTTGTCCATGACGCTGCTAAGATATTCGCATCCACATAAAAGGATTATTAGAAAAACAAAAATGCAAAGATGGCGCCAGTGCGAATGATATAAACTATGAAAACAGTCGCAAGTGTGACCACACAAGACAACTTGCAGGAAAGCTCCCAAGAGAGCTCCTCCACAACACAAGTGTTTTTTTTTTTTTTTGATTTTTCTAAAATGATATTAACTTCTCCTTATTTTTATTGACAAAGTAAAAAGATTTATCCTCCCATTTGTTTTTTTCAAAATGATAAAACTATATTTTTCATTTTTTTTTCTTCAATTTTGACCATTTTTTTTCATTTTATATATAAAAAAAAAATTAAGATAAATAACTTATATTTTTTAGTCAAAAAATATTTTAATTAATATTTATTTAAAATTAAAAATTAAAAATAATTAATCAATAATTTAAAAATGTAAAAAAAAAAACATGAAAGGTACACTTTTGTCATTTTAAAAAATAATAATAAGACTGAAGGAGAAATTTTTATAATTTATCAATAAAGATTTGAGAATTCAGTATCATTTCAGCTCTGCAATCTCATGAATAATTTTTGTTATTATCATAAA
This sequence comes from Nyssa sinensis, assembly GCA_008638375.1. NCBI lineage: Eukaryota > Viridiplantae > Streptophyta > Magnoliopsida > Cornales > Nyssaceae > Nyssa > Nyssa sinensis. The sequence continues at coordinate 2,778,260 of CM018041.1, read as the reverse complement.
TGAAAAGTCAATATAAGTTTGCTTAAAATTAGGGGTGTCAATTTTTAACACGACACGAAATTAACGAGTTTGGGTTTAGCATAAATGAAGTTTGGGTCATAAACGGATTGACACGTATAACACGATTAATGAACATGTCGGGTTTGAATTTTACTAGTGTCAACCCGTTTAATACGACCTAACACGTTTAATTATAAAATATATTATGAGTTGAGATAATTCATCTCACATCAAACATTTATCAAGGTTTTGAAATTTTTTATTTATAAAAGATGTTTTTACTTTAATTTGGTTCATATCCAAAGTTACTAAACTTGAAAATTATTTATACATATTAAAAGATATGTAAATTTTTTTATTTAAAAAATAAAAAAAAATTAAAATAAACGGATTAAGTGTGTCGACACGTGTAACCTGTTTAATAAATGGATTAGGTTTGGGTTTTGAAACATAACACAATTAGTTAATAGTGTCGGGTTTGGATTCACACATGTTTGAATATGTATGCCTTGACACGACCCGAACATGACACGATAACATGAAATGACACTCCTAGTTAAAACTACCCTTCCAATACATAACAAATAGTAATAATAGATAAAGATAATTATGGTGCTAATAAATAGTAATAATTACAAGCCTCTCTCTATGTAATGATACACAACTGGCCTGCAGGCTATATCCATTCCCATACTAAATCTAACTGCAATTAGAAGCTACAAGTACAACATGAAAAAACAGAGCTACAAGCACCAATTTTATCCAGCATGTATATTTACAACTATAAAGCAAGACTTATGCCATGGCCAAAACCATGGAAAATCAGAGAGAGAACCCTAGTCTTTTTTAGAAACCTTTATAAAAGCTGTGGTTCTTTAACTATTAGAGACACCAAGTTCAGCATAATCGCAAAACCAAGACACAGAACAAAACAAGCAAAAAGAAAACGAGTGCCAATGTTTGTGGAAGATGGAACAAGAGCTACTACCAGTCTGTCTCCAAAGCCTCCGAGATTCGAAAGCCTTAGAAGAAGCTTCATCCATGGTATTCATAGCATCCACCAAATCCACGCAGACCCACTCTTAGATCCGATCAATGGGCTCAGTCCAGGTCCTGCACTGCCAGCCTCTCTGAAACATCAGCAAGAGATTTGAGATTGCACTTGATCAAGGCTTCAACAAAGTAGCGGGTCTCATCATTGGTGTTCCCATCAGGCACATCCACCACAAACGATTCAATCACCAGAGTCCCTGGTCTTCCTTCAATGATCTCTGGATGGAGGGAAATGGTCGAGGAGTAGTTCTGAAAAAAAAATACAGATAAATGGAGAAAATATAAACAATGCCAAACTGATAGCAGCAGCATTGATAAATCAGTGAGCAGAAAACAAGCTTAGCCTAACTCATCCTACTTGTTACAGAAAAACATAAGGATCCAGGTCTAATCATTAGTGTAGCACCTGGGAATATTTGATGTTTAGGGTTCAATTCCAACTAGTTACTGAAAAGAGAGAATCATATTGCACCAAGGTTAAATATTGTGACAAAATTAGATGTTATAATTAGTTTGGAACCACTTTAATCAACATAGAAATAGAGTTTCCATCCTCTATCTCCCTGGTATGCATGGCATATAGGGACGACATTTGGCCCAAAGCCATGGACAATCCACATTCAGGCTCAAACTGGTTCTCCTTGCCCACACATGCAGTCTATATATTACAGAGTCAAAATCATAATTCACGAATCCCATGAAGGTGGTCCCATTGCTCGGGTCAACTTTAGAAGCATGCCCCAATTCCACCCCTCATTTTCAGACACTGCCTGTACCACTGTTCTATGGCTATGAAGGTGATCCCTGAAAGCTACTATCAAAATTAGTAACACAACACCCTGACTTTCCCGGTCAGAGAATTCTTCTGAATCACTTATTCTTTCTTCTAACCCACCAAAACAATCAAAGATTTTGCAGCCGTTCCTATATGTATGTGTGTGTGCGTGTGTGTATATTCACCTTACCAAAAAAATTGGTTGGTACGATCAACTGAAAGGGCTAAAATTTAACCTAGATATCTGACCAAGTGGGAAGAAATGAATAAACATGATTCACAGCAGATGGGGATCAGAATGATCATGATCTTAAAAAGTACCATTCAGTTCGGATATTAAAATAAAGAAAAATTGGGAATCAACTAAGCATACAAAATTAGAACTTAACAGGATTTAGATCCAAATTCATCTCTGTTGTTAATTTAAGGCACAGTAAATCATGGTTTGTTGACAATACCAGTGAATTTGCTTCATGAGATTGAAGATTTGCTGATGAATTCTTTACAGATACTAATATCACATACTGAACATTCAATTCAAAATCAAATTAAATTATTGTCCCATTCAGAATATATGTGTGTATGCGTGTGAACTGATCATGTTCCAGGCAACCCCCATTTGCACTCCATTGCAATGGTAACTTCAAAAACATGTAAAAACCTAAACATTTTTTTCACAATAATAACCTTATCACTTTAATCAATATTTGAAGATCAAATTTTAGGTAATCCATGTTAAATGCATCTTAATCATATTTCCTGAAAGCTTGATTTTTGCTGCACTTAGGCAAAAACTCCAGGAAAATTCCGACACATTATCACTTTAATATACATATGCATATACATATACATATATATATATATATACATACACATATATATATATAAGTATTACTAATTCCTTATATGTACTGTGTGTGTGAGTTAAAACTGAAACATGCAAATACATTTACTGTATTCGGGGATGAACAATCAGACTTAAGGCAAAAATAAAATTTTTGCATACCCTGAGTCTGTGATCCCCACCAATAATTCTGACACTAAGGACATGTTCATTATCATCAAGAACTTCCAATCTTTCAGTGCTAGTAGTGGCAGGAAGCCCCGACTTAACATCTACTTCTCTAAGACTCCCAATCTCTAGGCTTCCCTGTGCAATGCACCGGCTGACGAATGGCTTGTACTTTTGTGGTTGATCAAATCTTCTCACCAAAGACCAAACCTAATGAAAACAAAATGACACAAATTATTAACATAATGACTCAACCATAGTTATGTTTTTTTTTCTTTTTGAATGATACGGGCACATTACAATATGATTCAAACTCTCTAATTTCATATATGAGGTGGTTCTATCTGAAACATGTGCATCATGCAAAATCCTCAGGGGAATAACAAGTATAAGAAAATTTCTTAAGAAAATTAGTGGAAACCGTACCAATACTTTCTGGTAACACGAAAATTGTGACAGTTACAAAATTATAAAATGCAGTAACTATTCCAGACATTGATTACTCTCAATTTCATTTTCAATATTTTGCTGTGTTTGGTTGTGTAAAAGGTAGAAGAAGAAAAGAAAATAAGTTTTTGATGAGTCAATCACCTCCATCCAGCCATGCCTAGAACAATTTTTTTTTTTTTGGAAAACATGACAACATAAATTAAAAATAAATTAATTTTCTATTCTTTTGTCGGCAATCGAACAAAGTTTGAACTGAACGGAAACATAATTTGATTGATCAATCAACAGACTAAAAATTAAAAATCAGATTCAGTTAAAATCATCACAAATAAAATAAAAAGGCTTCGGATCGAAATGAAAATAATTTGGTCAAAGGTCAAAAACTCACAACAAATCCAATAAAATCCCAAAAAAAAATAAATTTGAACAACGATCTTCCAGAAACTTCAGCGAACACAATCAAATCTGCAAAACCCAATATCAATTCCTCGATCTAAAGAGAGCTATATGATATAAATATAACGAGAAAGCAGAGAGAGAGAGAGAGAGATTATACAAGGTGAACAGGAGCCTTGATGTGCTTGACGAGAGCCGAACTGCATTGATTCTCGGCAGTCTCGTGCGTATGGTGTCGCCGAATGTACTCCGACTCCACACTGCTAAATCCATTACTGTTCATGATTGTACCTAACTCCTTCACGCTACTCTCTCTCTAAAGCAACAAAAATAACCATCAAAAACCACAATTTTGTCGCGCTACAGTTCTATTAAAACCCTTCGGTCGCCAGAAACCGGAAAACCCTCTGATCACCGATGAACAACACTTTCTGGCAAAGTCGTTTCTTCGTTTTTTGAGACAGAACGAATTGACTCAGTAGCATCCAAAACCCACCGCCATCGCTAATGGCTTCATTACCAGAAAGAACCACAACACTATCATCTCATGGCCTGTAATATAATATTCGCAAACGCATATATACACACCGATATGTAATTGTATATATATTTTATTGTTACCAATATCTGATCGGCGTTGGTCACCGCATTATCCCTGGTTGCTTTGTATTTGCCCTCGAAAGGGTCGTAAATTCACCATTGGACCACCATTTTTGTCCGTTTCTGCTTCGGGAACTGTGATGTCCAAAATACCCTTCGGCTGGTTCTTAATTACGTGTGCGGTTAAGGTAAAAACATAACTAACTATTAAAACGAGCGGGTTTGTCCTTTTTCCACAAAAAGTCGGTCTCGATTTTGACGAAAAAAGAAAAAAATTGAGACCGTATTTTCGACTTATATTTCATTGGTCCTTCTTTTTATTTATTTATTTATTTTTATAAATTAATAAAAAATATTTTAAATTATTTTACATGTATTAAATTAAAAAAAATTCATCCCTTTAAACTCTAGGACTCACCATTTTTATTTTTTATTATTATTAGAAGGAAGAGATAAGAATAATTACATTTAGTCATTTTTTAGTGCCAGATTTATTTTGTAGTCATGTATTTTTTTTAAATTAACTTGATGTCTATTTTATGTAATAAATTTAAAAATATTTAAAATTTTTTTTTTTTTGTAAAACTTGAGATAGAATTGCTATTAATGGACAAGTAAAATATTTTTTAAACGATAATGTTCAATTCAAATTAAGTAGAAAGAATCTCTTCTAATGTATGTAGTATTATAATATTAGTGAATTTTGTATATACTCATATATATATATATCATGTGATTATTTAATTTTAATAAAATAAATTAAAAATATATATATAAGTGCATACGTCATCTATTAAGATTGGAATATATATGTAAATAAAAAAAAAATTCTATTGATTTAGAGTCAAACATGACCTTTTTTTTAACAGGTAAGTAATCGCAACATAAATTTACTATTACCTACAAAGACGACAACAAAGGTTTTCGAAGATTAGTATACAAACCATGAATTTACTCCTACCTATAAAGACAACAACAAAACTTCTCAAAGATTAGGATATAAACCTTTATTTTCTCTCTTTTTTTTTTTAATTTATATCCGAAACCATAACAAGTCCTTTTTTTCTTTCTTTCGTAACTGACGATCGCTTCCACCGCCTCCTTTTATTACGGTCGGCACAACCTCCATAGTATAACGTCACAATCCACTCTCGACAATGCCAACTCCCAACAACACAACCTCTAACTTCCACAATGGTGATAATGTGCCCAACTCCAGCCATCCCCTTTCTAGAGTGATGGTGTCCTAAATCCCACTCTGATGACAATTCTCTTGTTCTTATTCTCTGTTTCACTCTCTTTCCTCTGTAATCTGTATATATGTGTATGTGTGCGCGCTCATGCATGATATTTAACTTACATAATATCCTCCTACCGCTTAACTTTTTGTAAGAAACACACACACACACACACACATATATATATGTATGTATAATTTTATCGTGTAGATTTTATAAGGATACTTTTATCCTTGAGTAGAATTACATCATTCTTAGGGGGAAAAAAAGTGTTTATATCTATCTCATATCTCACCATCTTCCTCTCTTTCACATCACATCGTCTCTCCTCTTGATTCACAATCTCTTTTGCTTGCAACCACAATTTATGTTAGACTTATTTTCTCTATCATCTCTCTACATTTTTCTATCATCTCTATTAAGGTATTAATTTATGATACGACACGATAACACAACATGAAATTAACAGATTTGGATTGAGTTTGAATCATAACAGGTTGACACGATTGATACGATTATTAAATAGGTTAGATTATAATTGACACGGTTAACACGATTGAAATGAATAAATATAAAAATTATAAGTATTAATATATGTAATAATTAATATTTTTTTATAAGTATAGAAATAATTTAATATTATAAGTATTAATCTTTTTTAATACTAAATTTATATTTTAATTTAATGAAAATATAAAATAAAATAAAAAAATATTAAAAGAATGAGAAAACTCAACAAATGTATTTATTAAATAAGTTATACATGTTAAATGTGTTAAAATGAGTTATATGTGTCAATCATGTCGATTTTAATACGATATATTTATTAAATGGGTTAAACAAATCGTATTGTATTACTTATGTTAACACGACACATTTATTAAACGGGTTGTATCGTGTTACACGTATAATAAACATTTCGTGTTAGGTCGAGAATTTTGATACGATTAGTTAATCGTGTTGTGTTCAGGTTAACCCATATAATGAGATACCTATACCATGACTCGACACAACATGAACATGACACAATTGACATCCTAGTCTCTAGTAAACTAAAGTTAAGGTTTTAGTTTATCTTAATTTAAAGTAATATTTTTTTAATAAATTATTAGAATTCTTAATTCAATTTAGGGTTTAATTATTTTAGCTTTTTTTAATTAGTTTTTTTTTTTTATATGATAGGAGTTTCAGAATCCTATAGACCAATGAGAGATCGAGCCTAAATGGCAAGACATCTAACTAACTTATTAATCCAACCCATCTTATCTACATAATAAAATTAGATTTTATTTTGTCATTGGCAAAGTTTAAACCCTTCGACTATTTTTATGAAAAGCAAAAGAGATAATACTTCAATTATAACACCTTGACTTTTTCATTTAATTTACATGGGTGAAAACCCTCAACATGAATTTTTGAAGCATTAAACCATTGTCTGCTTCCACAAGGAAAAGATAATTCTCCGAGCCATCACGACAACTGGTTAGGTCACCGGCTTGTCCTGTTATCCTATTTTTTACACACTCTTCTCGAATCTTCTTGTCTGGATTAATAATTATTTATTCATAATGCATGTGGTCCCATTTAAAAAAAACAAACAAAATAGAAACCCATGTCCACCTCCACTCCCATACAACGCGTTTGGAAACCACTCTCCAATAACGACAAGCAGAAAGAAGTGCTTTTTCAAGTAAATCGCACGTGCGGATCGCACTTCACGCCGCAGCCTTACCTAAAAAGCTTGAAGAAACATGTTTTTGTTATCCTTCCTAAAGATTCCAGGAGCGTGGGACACGCACCGTGAAGGACAGCGCCTTTTGCTCTCAAATTAAAAAACACGGGGCGGTGTGCGTTCTAGGTCAGATACACGTGCGAGGAGGGGTAGAGAAACTGGTAGAAGCTTTAGAAGGTTTGCATTTGCAAATTGCAATTTTGGGAAGGATTAGTCTACAAAAGACAGAAACCTTTTTTTGATGGTATACAAAGAATGTCTAATGATCTGATGGTTTCTCTCGTCCAATCAAAAGGTCAACTTCGTAGACTTGTGGGCCCGCTCGTAAGTTTAATATATTATTTTTATTTTATTTATTTATTTTTGCCTAATTACTTAAAAATAAAAATAAAAATAAATACCTTTTTTTTAAAAAAATTCTCTACGAATTAAGAATTTAGAGTCAAGTAGACATCAACTCTGTTATGATTAATAGATACAAAAAATTAAAAATTTATTAATTATTGAGTTTTTTTCATATTTTTATTCATCATTTAGTGTTTCTTACATTTGAATAATTTTGGTGCAAAAAAAGACCCTATGCAATTTTTGAATATTATTTTAGTTTTTTTATGAAAACAAATACATATAATACTTAAATAATGGCAAAAAATACTCATAATGTTCATTTCAAGTAAATAAATTATGTTTACTAATATTATAATTGTTCTCATTTATAATATTTTTTTATTTCAATTATGTAAAATTAATAAAGATAATCATCAAGATATGTCATAAATAGAATATATAGAAGTACATATATAATTATCGTATCTCTCTAATAATTAATATTATAAAAATTATTTTTAAAAAAATATTAATTATTAGGTAATAAAATTATTAATTACCCACCATGAATTAAGTTGGTTTCTTAAAAATTTATTAATTATAAGATGATCAAATGTATGTAATTTCATGGTTAATACATTTTTTTAGTTAATTTAATTGATTTTTTTTTTTTTTCAAAAGTGACTTCAACTTATAAAATGACCATAATAATTCAATTATATCACAAACTTGTCTATTACTTTTTGAATTTTCTATTTTTATTTTACCAAGATAAAGAACATTTCATTGTATCTTGAATTGCATGCCAATGTCTAAATGAAAACTGTTTATTATATTGGATTTTATAACTTATCTTTCTCTAATTATTAATATATTAAAAGTATTTTTAAAATAAATAAAGTTTAAATTTTTCTAAAAAAATTTTTAAAAAAAATTATGCAGTAACCACTCAAGTAATACTACATTATTTAAGAAAATATGGATTAAAACAATTATTATCATAAGTTGATAAAGTATTTTAAAAAATCTAGCATTAAATATAACATTGTTCCTCATTATAAAAATATCATAGGGACAATTCGGTCATTTAACATATTTAGGGTCAAAAGTTTATCAAAATTGAATAAAAAATCAGTCAGATATAATAACTTGCATTAAAATTTACTTATCTACCAAAAAGAAGAGAAAAAAAATTGCATTGGATGCATTGTATCTGCTAAAAGTTTGGTAGAAGTGGAACAACACGTTGATCCTTGTGCACTCAGATGCGATATTCAGTAAAAGCTTTATAAAAGCCGCATGATAAACCAAACACGCCACTAGCAAGCGTGAGCTCTTTGGTCAAGCAGTTTGGACGGTTCTCATCTGTGTCAAGATATGATATATATGAAACTAATTCTACGTACAGAATCATATTTGTCCAAGAAGCACTTTTGGTTGTTTTCTTTTTCTAAGGGCCTGTTTGGCTGAGGGTTGGAGTTGGGATTGGGGAGATTTCAATGACTCGACAGAGCATTCTCAAAAGTTCTTAAGATGAACTTTTTTCTCAAATGCTTATTTTAATGGCTAGTGCCGCAAGGAACTAGGTGGGTGGGTCAATGGTTCAACTTCGGAACCGGATGTATTTAATTTAATTATAAAAATTTAAAAATAATTATAAACTTACAAAAAATCAAAGAGAAAGGCCTTGAATTTAAATGTTTCATCCAAGTATTAAACGACCTATAAATGTTTTATGTATGAATACAAAGTCTAAGACTCTAAAATGTAATTTAAGCACACTGCTGTGAGAAATGGCCCTTTTGGCTGATCAAAAGTTAATCTTTATGTTGAATTACAAAGAAGTCCTCCATTTCTTTAAACAATTAATCCAAAATTTTGGTCAATTCAATCTTTACACAGAAATATAAAAAAAATATCTGATCGTTCATAAAAACTTTATCGGATCAGACAGTTCATACTAATTCTCATTCTTCTCCTATCAGAATAAAGACTCAGTATAATTTAAGCCTCGATTTTTTATTCAACCGATAAAACAGAACCGAGCCGAATTTAATAATTATGCAACATTGGTTTGTTTAGTAGCTTAGTAAAGGCTGAAGGACGTAACTGCTGCTCATAGCAACAAATGGTTTTAAAGCTTCTCCACAGAAGTCAATAAATGGATAAGAACACACCGAAAGTGATGCAAGCAAAAGCGCCCTACTACTTGCTCATATTTAAGTGTTATCAACTTTTCCTATCATTATCATTTGCGAATAAGAAAACTGGATTGGATTCTGATAAATTGTTAGAAAATGAAGCAGAATTGCTAATAACTTAGTCAATGGTGCACCGCCAGCTATAATTACATCCTTTATGTTGGCTTCCTTATAGCTAATGTTACATTTACTGTGATCCGGCCTGGAAAAAATTTATTTATCAATCTTGTATACTATATTCAAATTAATAAACATACGACACATCAACAAGTGATTATTAATATATTTTATTGATGTGTCAAATCTTTATTGGTTCAGTTCAATAATTCTAATAGCATATCTAAGATTTTCTAAATCATGGATTGTCTCGCTTGATTGTATTGTATCCATTTGTTGTAATTGAAACTAATATTAGTGAAATTGAAAAGATAAATTAATTTTAAATCTTTAATATTTGATAAGTATATTTCGATAATATATATCATAGTTTGTATATTGTTCTAAAAAGCAAATGCTTATAGTTTTAAATAATATTGACCACATTAAAGTTATTTTTTTAAAAAAAGATAATTTAATGTTGATATAAATATAAAAAAACACCACTCAAAGTAGTTAAGTGGTAAAGAGAATCTAAGAATGAGTGAATTAGATTTGTTGCGTAAAATTCGAGATAATTATATTAATTTTTTCTAAGTTATTTAATAATTATAAATACCTAAAATTATACTGATTTTTTTACTCTTATATTGATAACTTATTGATTCTTCTCTCTATATATACAAAATCCACCGTTCAAATAATTTTCTTAGAATAAAATATTTTTATATATTACATTAACTATTCTTATTATTTTAAAAGTTACAAGAAATACTCTTGTAATTATTAAATATCATAAGAAAAATTAGTATAACAACAAAAAAATAATTTTTTTTTTTTGTTAATGTCGGTATTTTGACAATTCTAATAAAAAAAGATAAATATAATATGAAATTATATAAATTTGTTTTTATAATTATAAAATAATCACATAAAAGAGAATACTATTCTCAATATATATATATATATATATATTTCAACACACAACTTTCCAATTTGTGAAAAAATCTAGAACAGATGGAAAGGTGATCCATTTGGAGGGAGAAATGGTGGGCAACTATAGACATAGCCAGACATGATGGTATAATTTAATTGAACAAAGATCAAAACATCAGAGTACTATATAAGTCTATAACCCTTAGATCTGGACACTCGTCGGTGTCTAGACTCTGGATTCCACAGGGGTTCTAGTGTTTGAAGGAATATTCGTATACAACGTGGGGTGGGCAGCATCTGCATGGGGGTTTGGAAAAGTGTATGTCTTCCACCATATGCAAATTGCTATGTGTAACGCGGAGAACCGACCACGTGTACTGACATTGCATAATTGAAGGTGATGGAAAATGGAACTCAACATACACCACATGAACTTTGTTACAGTGCCTACGGAAGTACGGTTGTAACCTCGCAGAGCAGATAAGCAATGCTGATGGGCCTTTCCAGCATGATTTATGGGCCCAATGTCCATATTCTAAAGATCCTATCAGCTTCTTCCTTTGTGGATAAAAATAAAAAAGTTAAAAAGGCACATAACACAATATACATGCATATATATATATATATATATATATATACACACACAAAAATTTTAAATTTAATTTTAAACGATGATTTGAATTTATGAACAATATTTCATTGATTTAAGATTAAATTGAATAAAAATAAATTTAATATGCATTTAAATGAAAGGTTAAAAATATTTTTTTTAAAATTTTAATTTGAATTATGATATCAAATATCAACCGCTAAAGTGCAAGTGTATGATTTATGAACTCATATTTGTTATTAATAAAAATATTTAAAAAAATTATAATTCAAATAATTTGACTTTTGACATCTACGACGAGTATTTGAATGACATTTAATTCAAATAATTTTTAGAAGATGAATTTTACAAAAAAAAAAAAAAACAGAAAATTTATTATTGACAAAACTTCACGCAGGTAATTTAAACTAAAACTCTAAAATTCACATGCATTTGGGCTAATTTGGGGTAATTGACACTTTTGGCGCCCACATGGACTTTCTATAATTGAGTGGATGTAGACAAAGAAAATTAAGTAGTTGGGTGGCCGTAATTTGATATGTGCCACAAAATTTTGAAGATAATGTCAGCATGACACAACCAAGCTGGCTCTACCAATTGGGCAATTCAGACATTGTGTATTTGTAATTTTTACGGGGGCTAGTCTCGTAATTTTGAATTAGTCACAGTCTTAAAGACTTGTGTCAAATCTGTAATTTTGAAATATTTAAAAAATAAAGAGAGAAGAGTGCTGATGAAGATCCGTACAACAATAATGATAGACTATCAATTCAATTCAATTTAATTTATGATAATTTATTTAGAAAAGGGATTTTGACATCATATGTAATTCAAATCAGAATCAATTTAATTTTGTGGACAGCTATAAACCCACCAAGACAGTGTATCCACTAAGAGTTAATTAATGTGATTAAGGGGACAGTCTAATCTCTTCCAAACTATTTATTAATAATTATTTTGGAATTAGTATTTAAAATTGAATAGTCTGGTTCATGGATGAGGTTTTGTCAATCCACTAGAAATATTGGTAATTGGTACCAAAAAAAAAAATTGTAATTCAACTTATGTTGTATTTGGTAACCTGAGATTTGTATGTTTAAAATTGAATTGGATAAAAAAAGTTATTCTAATTTAAACTAATATGTTTTTCAATTCGTTCTATGGTATGGATTTCTTGTTACCAAACGTAGTCTCTCTAATGATATTAGGATAAAACTCAACTCAACTTAATAAAATTTTATCTTAAATATTCGAGATCTGTTATATGAGTTATATCTCATCATTCTATTTTGATTAAGATTACGTGATTCATCTAAGAATTCATATCGGTAAGAGATCAAGTAAAATTTTATATTGATTGTTTGCTACCTAAAATGCAACCTTCTTCCTTTTTTGAGTTTGGCACCAACTATGTAGAGATAGATACCAGACAAAACACAACAGGGTTAATTACATTCGCAAATAAGTAAGTCTAAACTAACTTGTTTCTAGTAGCTCAGTTACATTCTTCCGAAGAAAGAGTAGGGTTCAATACTTTACCAGAGTAAGAAAAATGGAGATCGGCAAGAATTTAAATCATCGATTCTAATGATTGATTAGATTTAAAAATAAAAAAAAATTAATTATAATCCAATGAAATTCATAGTTACCAAACTATTAAAACCATCAGATCAACTTTTAGTGGTATTCCATGATCAAGGTGGTGGAAAAAACTATAAATGTGCTACGGAATCAATCCCCCTTCAAGTCCTCTTTCCCTTCTCTTATTTCCAAACAAATTCCCACCAAACATGTCAACGCACATATTTTTCCCTTAAACTGAACACGTAAACTATATATATATTTTTTAACTGGATGTTATTTAAGAATGATTCTTCCTAATGGACTTTCCAAAGTCTTTTTCCTTTCTTTTTATATATATATATATAAATCTAAAACCATGCAAGATTCCATTATTAGAGAGAATATACAGATATTCTTCTCTTTTTTAAAGAAAAAAAATTACTAAGCTTCTAATTTTAAAGTGAATATTTAACATGAGAAGGAAAAAACAAAGAAGAAAAGAAGAAAAACATTATTTTATTAAAGTGTTATAGCAGCCTTTACTAATATCACTTGTATGGATATCGGAAAAAAAAAGGTCAAGGGAGAAGGTAGAGTGAAAAAAAAATAATGAAAATGTAATTCAATTTTACGTATAAGATATATTTTAAATCAAAGCATTGTCATCATTTTTGTGATGTATATAACTAATTTACATAACTTCTAAATTTCTTGATGCTAGGTTTAATATTATCTTTTTCTTATAATAAATGAGTCTTGTACAATAACATAATAATGTATTCGTCCAATGATATCTTATAATATGTAATATGATTTAAGATATCTTGTAATATGTACTATGTAAACGTGGTTCAAAAAATATTATTAGAATTGTGTACCAGGATTTATAGAAGAATATATCTAAATTTATCAGTCAATTGGATTTAGATCAACATCATATTGGGTATGTCTTATTCTGGTGTGGTTTGTCTTATCCTTTCAATTGCACAGTAGTGGATTCCATCGTACCAGATTTAAATGCATTAAGGGAGCTTTGAAGACTTTCTTGGATTTTTGCCTTTTTTTCTGGTTCTTATCTTGCCAAACAATAATAAGCCAAATGACTTTGGTAGATGTCGTACAAGAATTACATTCCCTGTTTGGTTAGGAAAAATAGAAAAGCAATTGTTAGAAAGGAAAAAAACAAAATTTGTGTTTTTCAAAAATTTATATTTTTTTCCAATAATTTCAAAAGTAGTTGCAACTTCATATAATAATTAAGAGGAATGGTAATGATAATGATAGTTCAAAGCGTGTGAAATACACTAATAATTTAAATTGAACAAAACACTACTCAATAATTAAACTAGTCAAAATTCTAATAAAAAAGGACTAAGAGATTATGGTCAACCCTTTTTTTATTTTTATTTTTGTAGAGAAAATAAAAATATTTGGAAGCCTCCTCTCATCAGTACTCTAATATATAGTGAATAATAAGAGTTAATTTTACTGACTCCACCTAGTATTTTTCTTTTAATAATTAGATAGAAACACAATTTATGACATACTACAATTATCAAATGCATTAGGTGATTGATGGACAGTTAAATGAAAGACTACCACATTGCATGAACAACACTTTTTGAGTCCAAATTTTATGCATAGTGGCATTACTTTTAATGCAAAATTTGGCCAGCAAAGGGTCAACATTTTGATGGTGTGAAAAGACACAAATACCAGGGTTTGACATGATGCAAATCCTTTCATAGAGAAGGGTGTTTTTGAGAACGTAGACATGGGTGATGCATGATTATCGTCAACTCATGTCATAAGGTGTGAGGTTAAGTCTTACAATAAGCACAACTCTCGTATTTAGTTGCTATTATTGCATTTGAAACCTTGAACAAATTGTTAATAATAAAATGGAGGAAGGTGTGCGACAAAAAAGATCCATCAACCATGTAACATTTATATTTTTGTACGTGTTACTTAATTTTCAATCTCTCACTGCCAACTGAGGCATAGAGAAAAGTCAGAATGGTCCTATTTTGGTCACTGACTGGCTGAGGAAATGGGGACTCCATGTCTCTCTCGTAAGTTATTATGTGAGGATGTGGTTTTTTCAGGCAACTTCTGAGGAATAATTGTCAGTAGAATGTCTCTATTCATTTCAGCTTTCACCTTGTAGGTAAAATATGGCAAGTATGTGCACTCAAGAGTACGGTGCTTCAGGGTATATTTAGAGGTATTAAGAGCCCTAAAAGTGAATAGTGACTAGTGGTATTACTTGTTCATTCTCCAAAAAGAAAAAAAGAAAAAAAAAGAGACGATTCAAGTCCCGGTAAGAGAAAAGAGTGGGTTAGTATGGATTTAAACCATCGAAAAATCGTTTCATTCAAGAATTTTCTGTGTATTTACAACTTTTTCGAGAAAATCCGTTATGATACATGATTTTCAATATTTAATGTGCTCAACGAAGCCCAATGGGCCAGGAATTCTACTTGAGGCCGTTACTGGATTGGCATGCTGAGTGAGGCCCAAATAAATATACAAGCCTAGCATATGGATGGGCTGGGCCTAAAATCACATCCTTAGCAGCAAACCTTGTACATTCGACACCCTTCAAGTCCAAATTTTGCACTTCCCACAGAGTGGATGACAATTGGTGCACATAGATTTGATGATCATAAACCAATTAGATTATTATTATTAATGATTACTACTACTAAATCACATAATTAATGAATATTTGGTTCTTCCCATGAAACATTTTCAAGCATTAAGTGATTGTTTGGCACTGAAATTATAAACTGCTTATTACGTTTTGAAGTGAAACTTAATTCTAAATTAGGTTTTGCTGTTCCGTGACATGTTGCGGTCCAATGTAAATTATAAGTTCAAGATATAGAATTAGGAATTAAAATGGGAAGTGAAGAAAATAAAGGAAAAAGGAAAACAACTGTAAGTGTCAAAGAAGTGCTTCTCAATTTCAATTTACAAATTTCTTTTTCAAATTATCAAACATAATCTCAAAGTAACTTTTTAGACATTCCTGTCAAACAGCTTATGCTCTGTTTGGTCCAGCGATTCCATCACTAATTTGAGCGTTTTGAACAAAAGCTCTTGAGAAGAGCTTTCCTCTCCTGCCACTGATTCCAAACGCTAGCCGAATAAATAGTAGGGATGGCAAAAAGCCCCGCCCCGCCCCGCCCCGCCCCGCCCCTAATGGGACGGGTATGGGATGCCCATAAACGGGGTCCGGGCGAGGCTTTTAAAAGTCCGTCGGGGTCGGGGCGGGGTCGGGGAATGGTCACCCCGTCCCGCCCCGCCCCGTTTATATATTAAATTTTTTAATTTTATATATATATATATTATATTTATAAATAAATAATCTTGTATAATATTAATTTTAAAATTTTTTATATTACACTTATATAAATATATTTTTTTATATTATTTATTTTGAAAAAATAAATTTATTTATTTATTAAAATAAAAATTTTAACTTAAAAAAATATATATAACGGGGTTCGGGGCGGGGCGGGGTCGGGGTAGGTTTAAACGGGGCGGGGCGGGGATCGGGGTAAAATTTAAACGGGGCGGGGCGGGGTCGGGAGAAGAAAAGATAAACGGGGTCGGGGTCGGGGAAGGATCACCCCGCCCCGAACCTGCCCCGTTGCCATTTCTAATAAATAGCCTCTGCACTTCTTTGTTGATAATCATTTCTCATTAAACCACATCTAAAAAAATTAAAAAATAATATGCACAAAAGTGAGAATTTTAAACATACTTTCAATAGACACTGTTGCCAAATAACTTTATGCTTCCTCCTCAATAACATTGGGAGGCTGAAACAAACGATGCTTCCTCTTCAATAACTTTATGCTCAAGTGAGCCTAGAAAAAGTTTGCATCTTTGCAATAGTGTTACGATATTTGTGATATAGTTTATTTTTTATTTTTAGCAAGTCACATGTGATAGAATATTTTTAAAATGATATAATGTCACGTGATGGTCTGATCTAGAAGTATAACTTGGGTGGTCTAATATGAGCCAGAATTTAGGTTTTATTTGTTACACTTTAAGTTATGTTTGGACAAAAAAATTCAAACCCGATCTAAATTAGGATTAGACTCAAATCGAGACTTTAAAAACTCAAGCCAAAACTTAATATTTTATATATTATATTTTTTATAGACTATTAGATTTGTATAAATTCTTTACAAGCATTAATATTTATATTTTTTTAATTTAAAAAAATTATTGATATTTAATTTTTTTAAAAAATTAAATTATATTGAATGAATTATTTTAATAATTATTTTTAAAGAGAAACTAAAAGAAATTATTAAAACTTTGAATGTATAATTAAAATAAAAAAATAAATAATTTATTAAAAAATTATGAATAAAATTTAAATTTAAAATTAAAATTAAAATTAAAAATTAAAAATTTGTCAATTTAAATTAAACTCGATATTAATAAATTTTTATTTGAATCAAATTTAAATTAGATCATCAGTTCAAAGTTAAGCTCAATTCAAATTTATTATTTTAAAATTTAAACTGGATTTGAGTACGATTTAATTCACTCCGTCCAGTACATCTAAATTGTACTCCAATAATACTAATTTTATTTAAAAACTTTATTAAAAGTGTTTATTTTTATGAGTTATTAATATTATATTTATTAAATATCACATCATATTATATGATGATAAAATATTTAATTAATACAATAATTAATAACTCATAAAAATAAACATTCTTAATAAAATATAAAAATAAAACTATCATTTTTCATTACACCAGAGTCTATCAACGGGTAAAGAGAGGCCAATCGGGCGCAGTTTAGTTAACTCGAATCAGTCATCGGCTTCCAAAATTTTTCATTCTATGGTTTGACGGGCAGCTTCGAATTCACCTCAACACAGTAAATCCCATCTCTCTCTCTCTCTCTCTCTCTCTCTCTCTCTCTCAAGCTCTCTGTGCACCATCAATTTTCTGATACATTCGACAGTAAATTTCCTTCTCTGCCCCATTAATTCTCACATATTTAAAACCTCATCTTTGTTTTCAACTCCGTGAAGTCCGATAATTCTATTCATTGAAGACCAAAGTTCTCAAATTTTAACAGGTTTCAATCTAATGCTATCTTAATATTATTTGATTCTGAAATTTTGTTATTTTGAATCGAACGATTCGTGAGGATTTGAAGTAATATTTTGTGAGTCTTTTATAAATAATTGTAATTTTCTGAAGCTTATTCGATAGTTTCGCTTTGAGTTTCAGTCAATTTGTTTTGATCGATCATTGAATTTTTGTAAAGAACTCATCTTTTGCAGGCTTCTATATCACATGCTCACGCTAGGGTTTATTTCCCTGATATATGCACGTGTATTATACGCAGATGTATAGGTATATGCGTCTGTTTTTACTGTAATGGTACTCAATTTTCATTCATGCGGGACTCAAGCGATTTAATTCGTGAAATTTAAAATCTTCCTTGGCGGCTATTTGAAGATTGAATCCCAGCATCCAAGCGCTACTGCTGTTTTTAATAATTATACCTTTCATTATTTGGTTAGATTTTGATGTTTAACTTGATATTGATGTATTCTGTATACCATATATTGGTCCAATCCGAACAATGGAAAGTATTGTGACAGTGTTGAGGATATTTACGGTTTGTTGATCATAGATATGTGTAAAGATTTGCTTTTGTCCTTTGTTTGGTTGCTGATAAGTTGCAGCAAGAGAATAGAAATAATAACTTTGAAGCTCGGATGTTTCTTTGCTTGGGACTTCAGGAACTGAAGTCTTGTTTAACTGACCTAATGCTACTCTTTGCTTTATTTGAACTATGCTTTGTGATAATAGAAACCAAATCAATAAGATAAGCAAGTATTGAAGTTTTAACTGCTTTTGTTATTCTGAGTTTTTGTGACAACCAAAGAAAGGATTGTTGAAATTTTATCAAGTTAGATTTACTTTTACCTCCTTGCCCTCAACTTCGAGAGGTAGCTTGCTCACATTTCCTCTCTCCCTGTCCATCTATTATGCGTAAAGGAAATAAGCGAAAGAATAGCACCAGAGCAAAAAAGGATCATATTACATGGGTATTTATGAGGGCTGGGTGCAGCCAACTGGCTTCTATCCTAATGGGCTCTTGCCCAATAAAGCGGCCTCTGTGACTCGGGTGCTTGATCAGGAGAGATGGTCAACAGCTGAAGGGAGAACTACAGAACTCATTTCCTGCATTCAGCCCAATCAGCCCTCTGAGGAGCGGAGAAATGCTGTTGCATGTTACGTGCAGCGCCTCATCAGAAAGTGCTTCCCTTGTGAGGTACAAAACATCATTTTCATTTTTTGAAGTACCTCCTTTTCTTTTCTTTTCTGTTTTGACAAGATTGTGTTTTGGCATTGTTTAGGATGTGGGTTCTTATTGTTCCCTTAAGTCACTATAATGTTGCTACGGTTCTTTACCAATACATGTTTGACACCAATATTGGGTTTTGTGTAATTGAGTATGCACAATATTATAGAGGTGTGTTGCTTATATGAGATTAATTCAATGGTGGGGCGAGGATTTTTTTTGGTGGAGTTGGGGTGTTTGTCTGCAACAATGGTATTAGTTCCCTTCAAATGATAAGGAAGAAAAGCAACCACATGGGCATGGCAATTGGCATGCCTGCACAAATGGAAGCTCAAAATTTTGGGCATGAGAATATAAATATAAATATAAATCTGCCATCAGTAAAGGACTTCTGATCATGTATGGCTTTGAAAAAAAGAAACCGAAAGGATACTTTTTTTTTTCTCCGCCAAAATCTTCAAAGACACTCTACTTATCTTTTAACTAGTATATGTAGAACCAATTTCTGATTTTTTTTTTTTTTATTGTATTTGTCAATCATATCCTATGAGTGACCTGATTAAATCCTTGTGGATGATTTTTATCAATGCTCCAAAAAATTAAAAAAAAAATGGAAAGGAAAGGAAAGGGAAAAAAGAAAACAAAAGAAAAAAAGTTCACCAAAAACCCCCTTGTAGGGGTTTTGTGTTTTGGTTCTTTGTGGGCATTGGATAATGTTTAATGACCACTCAAATCTAGTTATTTCAACATCATTAGATGGCCCATGACCATTCATCGCATGGGGCACATGAAGCAAATTGTTAACAGAAAAAGTCCTAAATTCAATCATGAATTGGAACACTAGATGACATTTGATTAGAATCCTTCATTACAAAGGACTATAAAATAATGAAAGTACCTTTTAGTTTTCACTCTCACACAGGACTCCCTGCAATAATATCCTGTAATTGCTTTCCTTCTAGACAGACCAAAAGAGTGTCATTAGATTTGAGGGAAACTATAATAGGTGGGCTCAAATGTCTGGTTTTGTATAAAATAATAAGAAGCCTAGCCGTAAATCCCAGGATATGAAAACCCTCAATCCAGAGTAATCATTTGTACACACACATACAATTACACACACACACATACATATATATACATATAAACTTATATTAATCCCCTTTTTTTTATAATGTAAATATTCATTTTGGTCAAATCATTCATCCATGCAGGTGGTGGGCCGATTGGTGCCACATTGCATGAATATACTTCAAGGGAAATACCGTACTAAACATAAAATTACTTCAAAGGGGAACACCATGCAATGCATACTCCCCCAACAAACACACACACACACACACACACACACAAAAAGAGTAGAAATTTTAAGATGCATCCTGATCATGGCTTTCTAATACATTTTTTTTTCTTCCTTGGACTGCAGGTGTGCACATTTGGGTCAGTTCCCCTCAAGACTTATCTACCTGATGGGGACATTGATTTAACTGTGTTCAGTAAAAATCAAAACTTGAAGGACACTTGGGCTAATGAGGTTCGGCATATGCTGGAGCACGAAGAAAAGAGTGAAGATGCTGAATTCTGTGTGAAAGAGGTCCAATATATACAAGCAGAGGTTTGTCCTATTGAGCACCTTTTTTATTATTATTATAGTAGAATGTGCTCTCTTGCACCTGTTACTTGTCTCTGCTAATATTTGTAACTTTTCTTGCTTTTTTATGTTGTTTACATTGTGCACGCGTGTGTGTGATCTGTATTTTGCAAATCAAACTCTTTTGTGAGTCACTTCCTTCATTGCCCAGACATGGGGACAATTAAAAGTAAAAATGTTGTTGACCATTGGTTTCTCATCATATTTGCATCCTTATAACAGAAAAGTGGAGAACAGAAGTACAGAAATTTTATTCAGGATCACAAATATAATAAATTATGGATTAGTAATGGTTTTGCAGGACCTAATAGTTGTCCACTGGAAGTATTAGTAGCCATTGGATCCTCTATAAGAATATTGAGAGACAATTGGTTTTGGTGAATTTAGCAAACATCCCTATAGATATGCTTGAAGCATTTGGAAAATGCTAATTCCAATTGACGGTGCCACATTGATTCTTGAAATTCAAGACAATGGAAGATGGAAGATCTCTGTCTGTGTTACCTTTCTTTTGTCTCATCAGGATTAGGGCGAAAGCTCCCTTGAGTGTCGAGAGTTGAGAGCATATGCAGTATAATTGACCATGGTAATTAAAAGAACCTGTATTTAATGCAGGCCTGTTTCTCTGAATGCATGCTTTTGGCCGCACTGTTCTTAAGAAAATTTTCACTGTTCAAACCCCCCTCCCCCCCACCAAATATTTTTTTTTAAAAAATGCAAATGTACTTTTAGTTATCATGATCGTGCTATTTTTCTTTTCTTAGGAATGTGAATTACTTTTAAGCTTAGTGAACTAATAGTTGCTAAGTTTTCAATTTACAGTGACATTGTCATTTATTGACTTGTTGTGTAGATTTACAAGCTTCATGTATTTTAGATTTTCTTTTTGTTTTCCTGGTTCCCGCATTTTCGGATGCAAGGAGCCAGTGAGTGGTATTAGATGCATTATTAGGATGTTAAAGGTTGTTGCTCTTTGGAAGGGGGAGAGGGGGGTTTGGTGCGGCGCCCTTTGTTTAGGAGGATTTTTTTTTGATTGGGAGGTGGCGGAAGCAATGGCTTTTTTCTTTTGGAAAAGTTAAATAGGTGTAAAGTGGTTTTGGGGAGGCCGGATTCTCTTGTGTGGATTCTTTCCTATCCTAAAAAGTTCACTGTCCGCTCTTTGTATAAGGAGATGGTTGGTGGGAGTGAGAGGCATTTCCCTTGGAAGTTGGTGTGGTGTTCTCATGTACCAACCAAGGTTGCATTTTTTTCTTGGTCGGCTTCTTGGGTACTAAACTCACTATGGATAATTTGCAAAAAAAAAAAGAAGAGGAGGATTTAGATTGCCTTGCTGTTGTAGTATGTGCAAATTGGAGGCAGAATCAGCAGATCATCTTCTTCTTCATTGTTTGGTAGCGAGGGATGTGTGGAGCAAGCTCTTTTCTCTTTTTGGCTTCCATTGGGTGATGCCTGTTACGGTGAGGAGGCGCTCCTTAGTTGGAGGAGAAGAGGGTTGTCAAAGGATAAAAGAAGGGTGTGGAATATGGCTCTCCTTTGTTTAATTTAGTGCATATGGAAGGAGCGCAATAGAAGAGTTTTTGAGGAGAAAGAGATGCCCCTTTTTTGTTTCAAAGATATTTTCTTAAACACTCTTTATTTTTGGGCTAAAGAGGCTCCATCTTTGTGTGTACATACTTTAGTTGATTTTTTTGGGGACTTTAAGGCTTGAATCTCATAGCCTTCCCTTGTACATATGGGATCGCCGCTCTTGGGTGTTTTAATACAATTTGAATATCTTTTCCTATAAAAAAAAAGATTTAAGTCAGAATATTTCAATGAAATTGATGCATGATAAGTATGTGGAACTTATAAAAAAAATTGCATGATACGTATATGGCACAAGGTGCAGAAGTTAGTGTAGGTGCATTATGAGAGTGATTTTGGAATTGATTTACAAACGAAAGGATGAAAATGAGAAATTATCAATTGGAGTTAACTATTAGTTAAAATCTAAATTATAAAATAAATGGTGAAATCATATAAAATATTGGTGAAATTGTTTTACAAATAAAAAAATTAAATAACCTTTAAAACATTTTGAGACAGGCTTCTTCTTTTTTTGGAATTGGTTTGCAGAGTGAAGGATAAGAAAGTTATATTATAAAGAATCTGGGTGACATTTATCTCTAGTTTCTGTTTAACCAGTGCACAAAATTGTTCATATTCTATGAACAAATCTACTTTTTTATACCTCTTTTGGGAAAGGGGATTTCTTTAATTGTTTCAATAAATTAGTCTCTTGTAATCAGAAGAGTTTTTCTGAATGCTGCAAAACTAGTTGAATTTCTTGGCCCGACCAACCCATGGCTTAGATACCTGAATTTCTTGTTCTTGATTATGTGGTCATATTTTCATGTTCCTAACAATGAAATGTGGTTTTTGATATTCAATAATACCCTAATGTAAATTGCCCAGTTATCTTTGTATCTATTTAAGATGTAATTAACTTAAAGTCCTCAACAGAAAAACAGAAGGGATATCTACTGTATTAGCTGTTATAGTCTCTGTTTTGGTTGATGTCAAACATATTGTCCATATCTTTAGTTCGTTCAGTGAGTGGAACTTGTAATCTAAGCATGACTACTGGTTTGCTGACGTGTCTTTCTGTTCATGTAATTTCTATTTAATTGTGTTTTTAAAGTAATAATTATATAGTTCTTTTGTAAAGGGTTCGCCCCCCTTGGGCGCTTTTTATATAGTTACTCTTTTACCTATCAATTTTTTTTTAATACAGCTTCATATATGTTATATACATATATTGTGAATTTGTAACTGATGATAATTTAGTTTCCTAATTATTCATTTCTGTTGGCATATTAATTAGCACTCAGTGCGTTCTCCTTTCTGTTTGCAGGTGAAGATAATAAAGTGCCTTGTAGAAAATATTGTAGTGGACATATCTTTTAACCAGCTTGGTGGTTTATGTACTCTTTGCTTCCTTGAGAAGGTATAAGCTATTGTTGTATAAACACAAGGCTTTAAAATTATTATTGTGAAATGCGAAAGTACAATATCCCCCCCCCCCCCCACATTTCCCTTTTTCATTGTTTTTCACTCAAGGATATTTTTCTTTTTTTTAGGTTGACATTTTGATAAACCAAAATCATCTATTCAAGCGCAGCGTTATATTGATTAAAGCTTGGTGTTACTACGAGAGCCGTATACTGGGTGCTCATCATGGACTTATTTCGACTTATGCTTTGGAAACCTTGGTTTTGTACATATTTCATGTTTACAATAATTCATTTGCCGGACCACTTGAGGTGAATATAGTCATATACTCTCTCTTTATCCAGTCATATTTATTTTTACCTTTTTTACCCCCAAATCTTTGCTTTACAACTGCAGGTACTTTATCGTTTTCTAGAGTTCTTCAGTAAATTTGACTGGGATAAATTTTGTGTTAGCCTGTGGGGTCCAGTACCCATTGGTTCACTCCCAGGATATGACAGGTATTTATGGATTTTTGATATGAATTCACTGCCTTCCTGAATGAATGATGTTCACAAATATTGTTGCATTTTGCAATAACTTGATCTGATTGTTACAGCTGACCCTCCTCGAAAGGATGGAGAAGAGTTATTACTCTGCAAAGTATTTCATGATGCTTGTAGCTCTGTAAACTCTGTTTTTCCTGTTGGCCAAGAGACTCATGAGCTACCATTTAGTGCCAAATATTTTAATGTCATCGATCCTTTGCGTACAAACAACAACCTTGGGCGTAGCGTCAGTAAAGGTATATATGTTATGAACTTGAGCTGGATGTGGTGCTGCTTCCACAATTTTCATATATTTTTTATTTGATATAGTTAAGTTGTGTTAGTCCCATCACCCGTATCTTAAAGGAGAAAATGAATTTTCTTTTTTTTTTCCCCTAGTAGAGAATTTGTCTATTTTCTTTGAGGTACATTTGGATGGCCAATTTCAGTGATTGAAGGCACGGAATCCATCATATTTAGTGATTGTTTCGTATGCTGTGATAACTACATGAATTGGACATCAAACTCGTCCTTATTCTAAAAAAGCAGATGCACTTTAATATCTGTAACAAGTAATAAGTTGACGTGTTCGAAAAATTGGTTTTTAATGGCCACTTTTTTAGTGTAATGCTGGAATGTGTCTTATCTTCTCAGTCAAGAATATCTTTCTGAAGGTCTCCCTATGGTCACGAAGAGTGTCTGACCAAATATTTTCATTTACTACCTCTCTTATTATTTACTATTTTTTTCATTGTAGCCAATAAATTAGAGCAGGCACAGAGGAAATCTTTGTTTGGAATGGTAAGAAGGGTTGAATTAGTCTTATGTTTGTTCTTGATTGCTGCATCGAGTTGTATATGTTATATAGCTGGATCTCGCTGGTGCCACCTAAACAGTAGGTCATTTTCCCTCTCTTGGAAGGATTCCATCTCTCATTCTTGGCATTCTTCCTTATATTATATTTGGTATTTTTTCATAAGAAGGAAAGCATCTTTTGGTGAAGTAGATATTGTGAGCATAGTTATCAAAATCAGATAGGATAGGCCGGTTCAACGTGAACTGGACCCCAGACCGTTCCGGTGTTGTTATCATACCACATTTGCAAAAAATGGGGAAAGGATTGATTTACCTGGCCAATTCAATACTAAAACCTAAGAAGCATGGATACGGACACGGATATGACACGATACGGACACACGGACACAACTTTTCTCAAAATGGTAGGACACGGATACGTCGGAAATACGTTGAATAAGTGTGCGTGCGCGTATAAATGGAGAAGAAGAGGAAAATAACTTAGGAAAAACCCAATAAAAAAATAAAGAAAAAAATATCCAAACACTTGTCGGGACGTGTCCAAAATTCAAAAAAAATTAGACACTCTTTTTTCATTTGTCGGGTGTCATGTCCAACACCGATACATGAGGAAAAATAGAGTGTTTGTGTTTCATAAAACTAAAACACTTAAACCAACCAGTTTATAATGAACTGAGTAGGTTTAAGAATAATGGCAAGAATACGAAATTGCCAAAATTTAAAGATTTTACACAAAAGAAAGCTATCTATTTTAGTCTTTTAACAAAAAATTCTTAAGGAATGGATCAAATCATCAAAATCAACAAAATTTATGTCAATAATTCAAATGAAGCCCTGGCAGCACACCCTTCAGTTCTCTGTACACTGTAGTCCAAACATCCTAGTCCCCATTCGATGCTCATCACCAACAAGATCGATGCCAAAGACAGAAAGACTATGTTGTCTATCAAAAAACCACCGGTAAGATCACCAATGGATATTTTCTTCTTATTTCTGTTTTTTTTTAAACATAAGGGTAAAGAGGAGCTTGCACCTAAATGATAAATTTCCAATTGAAATTGAACATCAGGGTATACTTTCATTTTTTTTAAATTTTTTTATAATGGAAATCTGTGAGCAGGAAAAAAATAATTAGTGCCCAATCATTTGTTTTGAAACATAAATTATCTATTGATGAGTACTGAATGTAAAAGGGCCACATCCATGTTGTTCACAAATAATTAGTGTCTAGTGTTTTTTTTTGTCATAAAATGTTAAAATCTTTTTACTATCTAATATCTATTGCATGGAATTTGTATATTACCTTGGTGTTGAATCTTGCATATTATCCTGTGTTTCGGAATTATGAATATTAACAAGAAATCCAAATATTGATAACTTATATGTTGATTACTGTGACTTTGTACATAAAATAAGTTTCTTTGTAAGCATGTTAATCATAGTTTGTACTCTTAGTGATATTTTTGTACATTTTTACATGTGTGTAATTTTATTTTGTTCCATAACTTATACATCTTTTTTCTCTATAATTTTCTTAATTTGATCAAACTTATCTATTTTTAATATATTTTTATTTTAAAAATTTTATTAACTAAAAAACCAGTTGACCCATTGGTTGAACCAGTGAACACGCTTGACCGGTTCACTGTTCGGTTCAGTTTTGGTGACTACGGTTGTGAGGTTTTATTTATGTGGCATAAACATAGTTACTTGGGGTCAATTTACGATGACTTGATAGCTCTTTGTTGTATTGATGCCTTCAGTTCAACCCATTTTGGATTTAATTGGATTTTTTGCAACACAAGATGACTGATTACCAGGGGTCCGGGACCCGTTTATGACTCGATTTAATATTCAAACCAACCTGAATCATATAAGGATTTATTTATTAGGTTTTTAGGTTATATATTTGTATCTCGTTTTGGACTGTGTGAGAATTCCTATGACGATTGTGCATGGAGAGAGAGATTGAAATTTCTCTTCGTAATCCCAATAATTTACAGATAGTGGATTTGATCTCCCTATTGCTGTGTATGTAGGCATCCTTGCAGAACCAAGTTAATTACTGTACTTTGTGTTTGTTATTTTTTCTGTTGTTTTTGATTTGTGTTTGATTGCATAACAATCTTCTCATGCCATTCTGCAAAATCTAGGGCCATATTTTCTATTAAATTATAGGCTCTTCTGCATACTTCTTTTTGTCCACTGACCCACTCATTTTTACGAAGCTTGTTGATTAATGCTCAACATTAGTGGATCAATGACATCATCTCTGCTTCTTTCTACTAATATGCATGTGCTTTCTTGACTTCGTATTGCACTTTTAACTAGCTATGATCAGTATAAGTTTATCTTTTATGTACAGTAGGACACAACTGTTAGTCTTTTTCTAGCTATCATCACTAGAAGTTTATCTTTCATGTACAATATTATACGAGTGTTGGTGTTTTACTTTCAATTTGACTTTTAGTCTTTGACAGTTATGCAAAGTGTTTGGCAGATAGTCGTCTAAAACATCGAAAGATATAAATGTGGAGAGACTTAATGTAGTACTTGACTAGCAAGAAAGCAAAAAGCATGCTCTCGTTATGTTGACAATCATGATTAATGGCTTAGTTACATATTTCAAAGTAAGTGCTATTGCCTCTTGGGTGTGTATAATGAATCAAGCAGGTTTGAATGTTGAACTTGGCTCAATCAAGCAGTATGTGCTTTTTGGCTTGTTACTAGATCCTTTGATCATTTTGATAAGCATCAAATGAGCCAAGCATGGGCCTTGGTTTCGAGCTTAATAACTTAGCAAGCAAAGCTTAAACAGCAGTAAGCTTTTGTTAGGCTTCACTTGCTTTATTAAGCTAATTATTAATGGTTTGGACATTCTCAGAAATAATTTTCATGGCACTCTCTTATTAGCTCGTGATTGAATAAGTTTTAGAATTTGAAAGGGCTAGTGGCCCATGAAAACCAGTGGATATGACTGCTCCCTATGGTGAAATACTCAATGGAATACAAATTTTCTGTTAACTAAATAGCTAAACAAGTTGGGCTCAATTTTACTGAGGTCAGCTCACTGGGTAGTTTAATAGGCTTGAGTTTATGTCCCTTGAAGCCCCAAGTTCTCTTCAGCTGCGCTGGATGGTCATTACCTGCTGCAGCTCAGCTTAGCTTTTATATACTCATGAGTGCAGAGGGTTGCACTCTTCTACGTTTCTACCTGATATTTTGTTAATGCTAAGGCTGTGAGCAGTAAATTGTTCAAAGGCACTAACATCTGTTTGCTTATGATGTCAATCTATTTACTTCTATTTTTTTTCTCCTTCAGGTAATTTCTTTAGGATTCATAGTGCTTTTGCTTTTGGGGCTCAACGACTAGCCAGATTACTTGATTGCCCGAAAGAGAATATAATTGCTGAAGTCAATCAGTTTTTCACAAATACATGGAACAGGCATGGGCAAGGCCACCGCCCTGATGCACCTACTCCTGATCTGCGACCCGCTAACCTGAATCACATTGATGGTTCTGATAGTCTCAAGAGTTATTCAAGCAGCAAGAAAGTGGGAGAGAGTTCTATTAGTGATGAATCTGACATTGAGGTGACTCATGCTTCTCATGGTGGTGTTTTCTCCCAGCATGATAACCAATCCTTAAAACAAATATCTAGGATGAATAATGCATCTATTTCTCACACTCAAAGCCAGAAGGCTCATGCCTACTCAACTAGCTTAACGGCCTCTCATCAGAACCATCAGATGAATACTAGTTCTAATGAGATGGAAAATACTGATAAGGAGAGAAGTTCTAGACCAGATTATTTGGAAAGCAAAATGCATGTCAGGTATCAGTTTGCAAGGCCCCATTCTAGTCCCGAGCTTACAGATAAATCTGGTGAATTTTCGTCTCGAGGAAGGAGTAACAGGGCATCGGAAACAACAAAAGGACAAACTTCTTCTACAAGGTTGGATTACAGCAGGAGGAGAAACCCAGGCACGAAAATTTCAGAGAACAACAAGGCCATATCTTCAACTGAAGATCTACCATCTTCAAAGAGCTCATTCCATTGGAGCAGTGATACTGCTGTTGATTTAGACAGCGCTTCCAATAATTATTGTGGTGAATCTGGTTTTATTGCCATGGGCGAAGATCAATCTTCTGTTGCTGAGGCAATGCAGATGCATCAGGAAGAGCAAGACTTTGTGAACATGATGGCTTCTTCAGGGGTTCATAATTTTGGTGGACATATTCCGATGCCAGTGAATTTAGCTTCTGCTCGTCTTCCTTTTCCAGTATCACCTTCTATTTTAGCTTCGTTGGGATATGCTCATACTAATTCAGCTGGTATAGTTCCCACTAACATTCCTTTATTTGAGACACCATGGGGTTCAAATATGCATTTTTCTCAAGGTGTAGTCTCTGTGCCGGTATCCCAATATATTTCAAGTGTAGGAATTGCCTCAAATCAAGAAGAAATTGTTGAACCAATTGATGATAGTTTGGGATCTAAAGAAACAAATCAGGAAGATAGTGATCATGCCTTGTGGTCTGAGCGGGATGCAGATTCTCTCAGAGGGTTTGATGCCAATAATGGAAGTTTTCAACTGGAACAGTTGGGGGAAAAGAAAATATTCTCTTCTGAAGGGTTTCCATCTGTTCCTTCATCTTGGGTAAGTAGCTCCGAAAGTTATTCATTGAAAGATTATGGGTTGATGAAAGAAAACAGAGGGTTTAGGAAAAATTTTGGTGAAAATTCGCAAAATCGAAACATCAGAGGAAGTGATGCCATTGCCAGTTCAAGATTTGTACCACCTTTGCATACTATTTCTTCAAGAACTAAACAGTCTTCTGAAGGATCCACGGATGGTTCATCCTCGAAGAATTCTAAGTCAACAGGGGGCAGGCAGGGGTGGAAATCTACTCCCACTGCAGATCGTTCTACTTTATATAAGAACAGGTCGCAATATGAGGGTGAATCGGTAACCGATAATATTTCTTCTCAGAATGATGATGACAATGGAGACTGGATTCCACTGTCGACAGTTGGCAATTATATGACAGAGAGTGAGGAAACTGTTTCTTCTTCACTTATGCAAAACCATCAAATGCCTGGTTATGAACCAGCACAGATGAATGGATCAAATTCAGTGCTTCCCATTGCTCCAATGCTTGTAGGTTCTGGTTCAAGGCAGCGACCGATCGATAACAATGGGGTGTTACCTTTCACGTTTTATGCAACAGGACCACCAGTTCCTATTGTGATGGTTCCATTTTACAACTTGCAAACTGAAACAGGAAACTCTGTTGTGTCCACTAGTCAGTTTGACAAGAACGAGGAGTTTGATAATTTCCACAGTAGTCAGTCTGATCCAAGGTTGGATTCCACTGAGAACATTAATCAGCCAGAGATCTCCAATCCTAATTCTAAGGAGGCCACTTCATCTGAGCCCGTTGCAGAGAACAAATCTGATATTCTGACTGGCAATTTGGATAGCCATTGGCAGAATCTGCAGTATGGATGGATATGCCAGAATCCCCGACCTCATGGGCCCATGGTTTATCCGTCCCCTTTTGTTGGACCGCCGATGTATATACAAGACCATTTTCCGTGGGATGGTCCTGGAAGACCTCTTTCAACAAATGCAGACCTTTTTACTCAGCTTATGGGTTATGGTCCTCGTATCATTCCTGTTTCGCCTCTCCAGCCTGGTTCTAATAGGCCTTCTGGTGTTTATCCACATTATGGTGTTGAAATTCCTAGATATCGTGGTGGAACTGGAACTTACCTGCCTAATCCTGTAAGATTGATCTCTCCCTGAACTTTGATATTTTATTCATCAGTGTGGTGTCCATTTACATAGAAATTTTTTGGTGCCTGACTTGAATTAATTGTTAGGTTGGGTGTAACATGTGTAGCATGTTGAAGTTATTTGCTTAACATCTACCCACTTCTTTTTCATGTGTTGGTCGTACTATCAGGACAAGTACTCTTTTTTTCACTTGAAAGAGTTGTTTTGTCTTGATTACAATTAGTTATATGGAAGAATATTAGCATTTGTCGTGGTTATTTGTTAGATGAGTTTATGTTACATATTGATCAAGTGGAAAACAAGAAGTTTCAAAGTTACGTACTATGAAGTACGAACACTCTATTTTGGTCTCATGTATCTGTGTCAGTCACATGTCAGACATATATACTCTCGGACATGTTCCGGACACATGAAGAAAAAATATCTAATTTTTCTCAATTTCGGACACTTCCAATACGTTTTTGGATTTTATTTTTTTAAGGAACTTTTTTGAATATTTTTCCTCTTCTTCTCCACTTTTTTTACATGCGCTCAAATAAATATGACAAATTTGTTTTAAAAATTAAATAAAGTTCTTAAATTTTTATTTTGATATATTAATAATATTATCATGATTTGTGTATTTTTATGCCAATTTTGATTAAAATTTTATTGTATAGTCACATAAAAAATATAAAAATATATATTCAACGTGTCCCTGACGTATCTGTGTCTTACTTTTTTTTTTAAAAAAAAGGCCGTGTCTACGACGTATCCTTGTTTCGTATCCGTATCCGTGTTTTTTAGGTTACGTATTTTACGTTACATTCACAATGAATTTTGAACTTACAAGATTTCATTTGATGGGAGTGGTATTTTCAATTGTTGCCTAGGTGACATCCCAATTTTAATAAATATCATTTTTTTTATTTTTTTGTGAAGAAACAAATAATTCCTTAATCGATGAAGGTGGTATTGTCAAATTCTTGCCTAGATGACTGGCTGAGCATGCCAACTCAAGTAAGCTATGTTTAAAGGATATGCAATATTGCACCGGCTAGGTACTTTTTTAGCTTCCTAAGTGCTAGCTTTTGTTTTCTATTTGATCAATGTCTAGTTTTTGTGAGATAATCACAATCTTAGTAGTTAAATAGTTCTAAGTCATTGCTTCAAAGAAAAAAAGAAAAAAAAAGGAAAAGAAAACCCTACTAGAGAGACAAAGCTTGATTAGCACATAAAAGATTCTTTCAAGAATATTAAGTCAAACCCCTTCAGAGATAAGGGAAACATATTCGAGGATTCAATCTATGATTTATCTATTTAAATATAAAAATTATATGTGTGATTAATAGGATCACACTGGGTGCCAGTAGGGTTTGAAAGAGAAGAAATAAATTCAAGATATTTTGATGAAATCTTGCCTCAAAGTGAGTCTCTCTCTCAATTATTTGTAGGGAATTTTGTGATTGTTTTTTGAGTAGCTACTATGGAGTTAAATAAAAGGGTCGTTTAGTGAAAAGTCCACTAAAGGTATAAAAATTATCATCAAGTCTTAGTCTAAATTTAATAACCCACCAAGTCCTTCTAATCTTGTATGACTAAAATATCCTTACATTCCTAAATCAGTTCATTCTTCAAAAGACAAGCTCTCGTGACTTGGAGTACCCAATTCTTTGAAATAAGGAATAGTCACAAATTTTTTTCCAAAACTTTAAAATTCAATAACTTGAATTTATAAATTTATTTTTAATAAAAAATTATATATTTGGATTCTAAATATCGAGATCTATAAAAAAAGATCCATATTCAATATGAAAATCTGAAGAAAAAAAATTATTTCAAAAGCGTAAAATTTTGTCAATGAAAGTGTAAAAATTTACACTCTTATAGTGAAAAACTCAATCTCAACCAACATATGTAAATTTTTACAGTTTCATAAAAATTGAGAAAACTTTCAATTGTTATTAGTTTTATTAAGCTTTTGGCCACATGTTGGACACTCACGACCGACTTTTAAGGTTGTAAAAATTTGTTAAAAAGAAAAAATGTATTTAAAGAATGGATAATTAAAAACTCACTAGTTGTGAAAAGTGACAAATTTTATACTATCTTAAAGGTGTAAAATTTTACACATTTCATAAAAATTGAAAAAAAATTCTAGATGAAGATATATTAAGATTTAAAAATAAAAAATAAATCAGTCACAGTTGTCTACATCAGCACTTGAATCAGATTGGGTTTGTTTTTTTTTTTCTTCCAATCAGACTTTGTTAACAATTGAATCAATAGAAAATCATATAATGGGGCAATTGGTTAAAGCCCAATGACAAATTAAAGCTAATATTTTTCCTGTTGTAACTTTTGTTCCTTGTTGTCCATACCTATTAACTAAACACACAAGATAGCCCATCATAATATTCTATACTGATATTATGGCATCAAAATTCAAAAATTTAATAACCTTTTAACAAAACAAATCTTGATGGTGGTAGTAAAAGAAATCTTCTACCAGACACTTTGTAAGCCTCTAATCTACTTTCAAATCGCATTAAAGACAAAAGCCCTAAAAAGTAGTAAACTCATGAAGGAAAAGTCAATGGACTCTAGTTTAAAAATCTTTGAAGTTTTTATCCGAGCACGTGGACAGTGATTTGCAACGATGACGCTGAGACGGGTTGGCTAAGGAGCACAGATACGACACGACACGGACACGCAGATACGTTATTTTTCAAAAAAATAGGACACGGACACGTTAAGAACATGTTGAATATATATAACTTTTTTATATTTTTTATATAACAATATAATAAAAACTTTACGTTATTTTAATTAAAATTAGTGTAAACACACAAATTTAAAAGATATTATTAAGATATATGAAAATAACAAAGTCATTAAATAAAAATTAAAAAAATTCTTCATCTAATCATCAATATCCATGATTCTAGTGTCCAGACACGTGTTCGAAAAGTGTCCGAGAGTGTCAGTGTCCGACACGGACATGTAAGCCAAAATAGAGTGTCCGTGCTTCATAGGAGGCTGGAGATTTTGATTTGCAATGCCAACATGAGAGGGCTGAAAATTTTGATTTGCAATGACAACGCAAGAGGGCTGGAGATTTTACTGTGTTGCGATGGGCAGAGGCTTAGATATGGGCGGCGGTGAGTAAAAAACAGAACAAGGGTATTATTGTCATTTTAAAAAAAATTAAAGTGTCAACTAATTAAAAATGGATTTAATATCAAAAAACAAAAAAAAAAAAAGTTCTTCATCTCAAAAATGAAAAGTTCTTGGACTCTACAATAATTAACCATCTTTGGTAGGGACTTAAGACCAATTAACTCTAAATAAAATTAAGAAGGGTTGCAGGTTGAGGCAGGTGCAAAGAGGTTGTTAGTTGTTTCCCAAAGATGTAGAGTTAGAAAAATTGGGTAAAGAAGTACTTTTCAAGTTTTATATGATTCGCCATGAAAACCAGAATGGAATTTTTTAAGACAGTGATATATCTGGCCTTGCTTTCTGGTACAAAGGTAACTAAGAAACATTTGTTTGAATGAGAATGGCTGGAACAAGATTGTATCGGATACGGGGAAACAATAAGGTGTAGAATCAAAGTCCAATGACTTTGTGCTAAGTTAGCCAAGTTCTGGAAAATACTATAGTCAGTTGGTTGAAGATGGTTTTTTCGTGTGCAGCAAGATCAAACAGTAGTAGGGAGTTGGGTTGAGAAAATATTAGTGGCCTACGATTTAACTGAAAATGTGCCTTCAATGGATTAGTGTGGTGAGAGGGGATTTGGCAGTTGTCATATAGGCTAAATTTTCCAACAGGTTTTTTCTTTTATCATGTTATGGCACTAAGTTGTTCTCATTGTCTTTAGCCAACTGAGGGAAGTGGGAAGTGAGCCACCCACAGAAAGAATCACAATGAACACGGTCACACGAGTTACAGCTAAATTTCGCAACCTTTTGTTCTTAATCAATTTTATTATTGCATGCCTGCAAATACAATGCCTTTTACTTGCATCAGACCCCAATTATAAATGCTTTGTTTCTTGGCAATTGACTCCCAAAACTGCCAAGGTCCTGTTGAAAATCACCAGCAGTTTGGCAACAATGCATGAGTGGTCAGAAGTAACAGATGAACGACATTCCTGTTGTGAAGCATTTGACTAAGTTAGCCACCTTCAGCAACTCTGCCCATGGCTAATCCTACAAGCTTGCAGTGTTGTCTAAGACGAACCAGCAACTGTCTAAAAGGACTGCGGCTTGCTTGTCTGAGACAAGGACACTTGTGACATGTCTGGTTAAATACCTGTGCGTGCCCAGTTATGAAGCACTTAAGGCTGTGTAGTTGTTATGATTGCTAGCCAAAATCTTTTGTTATGACTTGGTTCGTACATGCCTTGTGCTATGCTATATATCATGTGCTTGGCAACTAGTCTTAATGCCGGGCCAGGTTTTGTATCAAGCCGGAGTTATACCCAGTGATCTGTGCACCACCCAAGTCAATAAGCTGCTTTGTCAAAGGGACATGCTTCAAATCAAGCCCTTGGTTTCACAACCGATTTACTTCCTGAGCATTCTGTCTATGCTTTCCCCACAATCGTGTATGACATGGGATTGCACCCCTGGTAGAGTAGTGGCCCATTGGCTTCTCTTAGTAGCGCACTGAGCTTGACCTAATTACCAGGAGGAAACATCCTCCGCATAATTATAAACATGCCATTGAGCCTAAATAGTATGCAAATGCCTTCACTGGACCCAGAAAGGATTATGCCTTAACCTAGCAGTCCTTGCTTCTGCACAAATCATGCTTACTGTTGCCCTTCTTGGCTGTGCCAGGGGTTGTTGCCTCCATGCCACTCTTGGTTCTATGCACTTGTGCTGAGCTCTGATGTCTTGATTTCCACCTTCAAGATCCATTGCATGCCTCTGTCATGCACGTGTGGGTGCTGGCATCATCACATCTGCCAGGACACTAGGGTTCTGACAGTGACTAATGTTGAAAAGTCGGAACTCTTTGTTGGGTTGAATTGCATCCTTGGATAACTTCCTATCGCTTTTGAATTGTTGTGGCTTGTTTAAATTAAATTTGTTTGTGCAAGTCCACTTATTTGCTTTCTGCTGGTGTTTTGAAAGCTATAAAAGTTCATGTTTTTGTTCCACACGGATGACTCCTAGTAATCCCAGACATTTGTTTTTTAATATTCAAGTTTTGAATTGCCATTATTAATAGGATCGGACTTAATTTCTGTTTTGTTGTTATTTTTTCCAGAAGATCTCTTTTAGGGACAGGCAAACGTCAAATTCCAGGAACAACAGGGGGAATTTTGGCTATGATCGGAAGGATAACCACGGTGACAGGGAGGGAAACTGGAATGCCAACTCAAAGCAACGATTTTCTGGTCGCAGCCAAGGTCGCAGCCAAGTTCAGAAGCTGAATACGAGATTAGATTTGAGTACAAGCAGCAGTCAATCTGATAGGCCAGGGGATACATTCAAGCTTGGATCTTTTCTTTCAAACCATTCCCAGAATGGTCCATTCTGCTATTCAAACTCCATGCACCGTGGCTCTTTAAATGTACCATGTGGCATGTATCCACTACCAGTCGTAAATCCTACTGGAGTTTCTACTTCTGGCACCAATTTACCTTCTGTTATGTTGTGTCCACATGACCAAAACACGGGTTGTGGTTCTCCTGCCGAACAGCTGGAGTTTGGGTCTCTTGGGCCCGTGCACTTCTCAGATACGAACGAAGGATTTCAGCTTGGCGAAGGTTCATCAAGTGTCAATGAGCAGTGAAACTTTTTAGTAGATTCTACACATTCTTCCCCAGATCAGCTCACCTGAGCTTCAAAGGTAATTGCTGTTCCAGTTTTTCAGAATGCAAATTTGCTAGGCTGAAAAGCCCCACACTATTTTCTGGGTTTTCTGGTAGATGCTGGTTTCTATCACAGCCTGGGTCTTTACAGAACAAGGGGATATTCTGTTGATATTAGTTAGTTGCCACCCATTCCCTGCTTTGATTGGTTTGGTCATGCTCATATTGGCCGTGGTTTATTGAACAAACAGGAGTGAGTTTGTTGGGTGGTTGATTACATGTAACCAGTGCAACTCTTGGCCTTGGTCGTTGCTGTTCTAGAGCAATGAGCATGTGCACTGCCAGAGCATGGTTTTATTTTGCCAATCATACTTTTCGTTGTTACTTAGCAGGTCATTTTATTTCTTATTAGTTCTCTTTTTAATTGAATTTCTTTTGATGCCGTCTTATTATCTTACTATGGGGGTTTGATTATTTTGTCAGATCGACAGCAAAGAGGAATTATCAGCTAAAAGATGTAAAACTCACTCCTCTGTCATGTCCCAACCGGAACATAAGTGGGAGAAACTATAATGATAAAATCTCCCACTGCCAGACCCTTCTGTTCACGCCTCACACACGAGATTTTGGTCTTCTTTGCTCCACCGGGGTGCGCATTCCTTGCTTGCAGATAAACAATCATTTTGTACCAGCCTGCAGCTTGTATGTACACTATAAAAATCATATTTCAATTTCTCCATTGAGGGTGGTGAGGAAAATCCAATTTTGGTTCGAGAGAAGGGTGGTGGTGGAGTGACAGGATTATTGCCCCTTTATTCTTTTGCATATAAGGCCTACTACAGTTACCGAATTCGGTCCATCTCTATTTGTCTCGCTCTCTCCCAGGTAAAGAAGTTAGGGCCTTACTTTGGTTCATTGTTTTATGGCTTTGTTTTGTATGTACTACATACGAGGCTGCATCAAGCTTCTTCTTCCTCTGTTTTTTATTTCTTCAAAAAGAACAGAGTTAAAAGATATATGGATTCATGGTCAAATGTCATTGTGAAAAGGTAAAATTGTTGGAAGAATCTTCAATTTCTCTTTTTATTGATTCAAGGTGAAAATGCTCCATGGTAATGTTCTATTTGTTAACCACTACATTTGTGCCAGTCAAACGAGTCGGGTTATAATTTGGATGTCACTTCATAACAGCAATTTTTTGTGATATTTTTTGCTCACTAGATTTAATGAATTCGACGAGTGGAAGAACAATTTCGGATATGCCTTGCTATCTGATTGAGAATCATTTTCGCGTGCCAATGCATGTTTAACTTCTCTGTGATTTCATACATTTTTATTTTTATGTTTTTTGATAGGCAAGTGGCAATTTTGATGTTATTTCTACTTTCTTAGTATTATTTTGATTATGGTTAATGTCATATATACACATGCATATATATATATATATATATATATATATATTGGCAGTTTCAGTGCTTGATATATACATATTCTCACACACACGGATGAATAAATGTGTGCACCGTCAATGAAATATCTTTGAAATGTGAATATTTCTTATGACCCAACTATGCAATACATCTTTATAGGGAAAGTCAGTCAGTTGAACATTCGTGTTTCAAAAATAGAAGATAGCTCATTACAAAAGTAAATGCAAAACCTCACATGAAATAAATAAATAAATAAAGGAAGCAACCATATACAATCACAAGACAGTGAAAAAGTAAAAAAGAAACATTACTTTGAAAGCATTAATTACATGTAAGGTGATTTTCCGTCCGAAGTATTTCTTTAGGCTTTGATTGATTAGGTGGACACTGATGAAAAGTGAAGGAAAGGAAAAAAAAAATTAAATTTGTTAAGAGTTTAATTAATATGAAAGAGGAAATTTTTTATAAAAATAAAAAATATATAATTGCATAATTTTTCTAAAAAGGTGACTTCGCTTTTTATAAAAATCAAAAGAAAATTTTTTTTCTCATAAAAAACAGTTTATAATCTATATTTGGTTCACTTGTTTATGTGTTAAAATAGATTCGTATATATAATTTTTTGTATCTTATTTTTTAGTATACTAATAAATTATCAAAAAATTTTATGTTTGTATAGAAAAACTTTTCATTTTAATGAGATAACGTAGATATCTGGACTTAATATAATTTCTTACGTATGTAAATATATATAATATTAAAGAAATAAGTAACAATGTTTTTCTAGGACTTTTTTTTCATATAAATAACATATTATTTTTCTAGAATTTTTGTGTCACAATAAAAAAAATAAAGAATATAAAAATGTTTCTCATTTTAATAAGATAAGATAGTTTGAGTATTTGAATTTAAAAAAAAATTCTTATGTTATATATATATATATAATATTAAAAAAATAGGTAACAATATCTTTTGAGGACTCTTGTTTCATATTAATAATATCTTTTTTTTTTTAGAATTCTCTTGTGCTTCATTAAAAATTAATGAATATAAAAAAAATTAATTCATTTTGCCAACCGAAAAAAAAACTAGAATATGAAATTTGAATTTTTTTTTTAATACAATTTTCTTGTCACTTTCTTAATTTTTCCTTCATAACCAAACAGATAGAGGATAAATTTTTTTTTTTCACTTTTCTTTCTTTTACTTTACTTTTTACCACTTTCACTGTATTGAATTCCTCCTAACCAAACAAAACCTTAGAAATATTAATTAGACGTAGAAAAATGATTTTCACTTGGAAGCAACAAATCCAAATAACAAACTGAATAGACACATGAAATGTACAGAAAATGTTCTAACATATATTGTTCTCAAGTGGACATGTATGTAGTGTCACTCATGAGACAATCATCTGTATAGGGAAGCACACATGGTGGTTTCAAAAAACACACCTTATAAATAAATAGTGTTAAAAAAAAACAAGAAAAAACTTATTCTATCCTCTTAATTCCTTGATCTAACTATAAACCTTCTCTATGCATGGAGATGTTATGTACAAGACCAGAAACCCAGTTGTAAATAATACCCAGGTTTGGAAGTTACTGAGAAGAAGAGATCTCTGCCCATCTTGCCAAACGTATCAAGAACGAAAGAACTTCTGATGGGTCACGCAGAGAGTATGAAGCCATTGTTTCCCTTGGTATGGAAGATACAATGATTGGATACCCTTGTCCTCTACTTCTTAGAACCTGTAAAAGTTTGATTACATTCAAATTTATATAACTTTTCTAGCAGGAAAAATGATAATTTAACTTTCTTTTCTTTTCTAGCAAACATTGAGTTTAGTTTAGATCATACCTTAAAAGCATCTTCGTCGGTTTTATCGTCTCCAATATAAACCGGGAAGATGTCATTGGAGTTGAGAAACCCTAAAGTGTCAAGTAAATATTCCAGGGCATGACCTTTGTTCCACTTTATTGATGGCCGAATTTCCGTAACTTTTTTTCCCCTTGTTAGGTGAAAGCATGGATACTTCTTAAGTACTGACTGCACTTTCTCTTCTAATATGCTGTATTCCTGCATATTAATCCATATATAATCCCTTTACTATACATAATTGTTTTTATCATTTTAATGAGCTTTATATATAATTAACCATTGTTTCCTGCTCTTCATGGATAAAAAAAAAAAAT
This sequence comes from Nyssa sinensis, assembly GCA_008638375.1. Lineage (NCBI taxonomy): Eukaryota > Viridiplantae > Streptophyta > Magnoliopsida > Cornales > Nyssaceae > Nyssa > Nyssa sinensis. The sequence continues at coordinate 2,737,702 of CM018041.1, read as the reverse complement.
ATTCTCTTAGTTTTTTTTTTTGTTTTCATGCCAATTAATGGCTGATTATCAGTTACAATCTCTTATATTTGAACAAAATGGCAACAATGTAAAAAAAAATGATGCTATGAAATTACCTCCTCTTGAACTTGTCGGTAGTGGACGGAGATGCAGAATCTATTGTCCTCTATCAACACCCCTTGTATTCTACTGGTTTTCTCCTCCAACTCCATTAACATCTGTTACGAATGAAGGGAAATCAATATATATCAAAACCATGCAAGGGGAAGAGAAAAATAGATGAATCATACATCAGATAGATGCAAGTTCTATAAGCATAAAAAATGAGGTGAATCATACATCAGATTCAATTCCCATTGAAATGATTCTTAAATGTGAAATCCTAACTGCAATGATCACTAAGAATTAGTAAATCTTAATTCTTTGAAGTTGATCCAAGTAGAACTATGAAAGAACTGGCTTACCTCTTTAATTGCAGGCAAGAACTCTTGCGCGGGTTGGAATATAACATATTCGTCCCCCTACAAAGATTAAAATTAATTAAATGCCACCTTTCGTAGAAAAAATATAATATATATCAAATGGATATATATATATGCATTTCAACTCAATTTAAAGCTCATCATCGATCCCCAAGTAACTAACCTTTTTATCAAGGGCTCTAGTTTGGTATTTGCCATCATAAGACTTCAGTGGTCGTGGCGGTCCCATTATATCCATCCCATGGCTCCCCGCATAGTACACCTCATCTAACTTCACAAATTCATACACCTGAACACATATATACACATTAATCTAGCGCGCACACACATATATTTATATATATCATGAGGTCTACTTCATCTAATGCTAATCCTCGACAAGGACAACACAGGGAGTTCGAGAAGAGGGGACCCGTATGTTACCTTATCTCGGCTCCTACCACTAATTATAGCTGTTGGAAAGTGCCTTGCAACTTCACGGACAGCTGAACGCATCTGCATATATATATATATATATATATATATATATAGTTTCACAAAGCTTTATATATCAAGACAACAATAAAGAAATGATCAAATTAATGGCTCATAAATATGGGGAGGGGTGAAGAATTAATTAATTTTTGTATTATATATTTATACATATATATATATAGGTATTAATTTCGATTCTGTAATATATAGTGGAGGAAAATTCTAACTTCTATATATTAATTACCAGATCAGACATGAAGGCACTATCAGGGTCATTTACAATTGGTGAAAGAGTTCCATCATAATCCGAAAACACGATGATCCTCTTCCCCTTTGCAGCACTCATCATTCCTTTGAATGAGCTCAATGCAGAAGGGTATTCCTTCTATATGAAAGAAAATGGAAAATTCAGCCATTTTAACAATCTTCAATAAATTTTATATTCCTCATTAGTATATATGCAGCACTCTGCCAATTGACTTGGCATGCATCACCAATATGCATGTAGTATATATGTGTGTGTGTGCAAAAATATATAGAAAACTCACCAACCAATAATCATAACTTGCAAATGCAGCATCGGGTTCATCAGGGTGTGATGCAGGTGTCATCATCACGACCATTAATCTTAATATCGTGCGTATTAGCAAACAACCTTTGAAATCCCATTGCCTGGTAAAGCCTTGCGAAATGTCCTCTCGCCATCTATATCTATAAGTAACAAAGAGATGAAACAGCAAATAAGCTTTTTCTTCTTGTCTTCTTCTGACTATCTCTACGACAATCCCATAAAAGTCAAGCCTAAAGGGTAAGGGGAAAAAAAAAATTACTCATCCCATGTTCTTAATTATAAACACGAGAGGACTGATTTTTTTTTTCCCAAAAAATTACAAACAAAATAAAAATTATTCAATAAAATCATCACTCCATGTCATTAATTAAAATGATGTCAACTTACAATCTCACTAAATAATTATTCCAAATAACAATCTCTCTCTCCAAAAAAAAAAAAAACGCATACAGTATAGGGTTAGCCCATGTCGACTTTTAAAAGATTTGTGGGCACCACCCAGCTCATCTAGATGACCGTAAATTAAACATGCAGAGTTACCTGGAAGTTTACTTATATAACAATTCTCGTGAGTTAGAAAATTTCAAATTACCTTCCTTCTACGATATTTACCAAGCAGTCAAACATATTACAGTAAATCAAAAAGGAACAATAAATAAAAAGGCAAAAGAGAAATAGCCAATAGACTTTTTTGTTTTTTGGGGAAGGGGTGTCTGGGAGAACACTTCTTACACCTTCAAAACAAAAAGTTATTATATATATGAATAAAAAATAAAATAAAATAGAACAATGAGACAGAGACCTCTGCGTCACTATCGAACCGACACATATATGGCCAGTGATTCTCGATCATAACTATGTGAACCCTACTTAAGAATGAGGAGTGCATGGAAAATGAGGACAAAACTCTTAAACCAACTCATTTACTTGTTAATCAGATGCTTATCGTATCACAACATTATTAACTTTTACTTCTCTTTTTTCCTCTTCTTCTTCTTTCGTTTTTTTTCCTCCCTAATAACTAATATTATCTCATCTATAAGGTTGCACGTTTTGTAATTCACTCTACTGAACTTTAAGCAAGACTAACCTCCTCCAGGTATTGTATATAGTCAGTCAATTCCAGAGATGATTTGATAATTTTAATTTTTTTGAGACAATTATATAAGCAGACTTTTATTGATACAAAGTGTTCAAAGATACTTCTATACATGAAAGAATAGTACTACATATCTGTATGGGTATTTTCAATTGATATAATATTTTTAAATATCACATCACATTAACAATACAAACCAGCATACAAATTAGAAACATGTAGTATTTTTTATATATCACATTATGGTGTTGAAACTTAACCACTTTGCTATTGCTAATTATTCAATAATTCCAACTTAATGGTCTCAAATGACTAGATAATCAACCACATGTTGGACAATAATCAACCTCACACCAGCCAAAGAAGTTGTATCACAGAAGCACGTTTACAATACATTACATGGGGTTGTGAATTCAAATCAGACTATTGATAAAAGGAAAAGATATGGAGCTGGGAGAGAGACAAAGAACAATTAAATTTCTTCCCAACAATGAGCATGCTGTTGATTGATTTATGTAAAAGTAGAATTTACGCACAAGTAGAATATATATGTATATAATTCATATAGCAAATGATGACAGATTTAGAAGTTCTGCAAAATGGAACCAAACAAATATATATATATATATATATATATATATAGGACTGTACGTTATAGAAAATTGTAATAAATTTCAGTAAAAAAAAAAAAAAAATCTTTAAAAAGGCAGTGGCCCTCTAGCCAAACCAAGTCCTGATATGTTTCTATTTATTTTTAAATTATAATGGTTTAAGTGAAAATAAATGGAATTATAGTTGATGTTTTTGTAATTTTAGGATTTAGTTCAATCAAATCAAATAAGACAAAGGGTTAGTTCAATAAAATAGGAAAAAGTAATGATCTTGTTAAAATAATGATTGCAAGCGCCATCAAGTTACACGTGTTTGTCAGAAAATAGTATAAAGAGAAGTGGTCAAATCTGAGAACAATATTGCATATAAACGTAAGTGAATGCAAACAAAGGCTAACAATATAAAATATGAAATAAGTCAGATTCCATGACTCAACATTACATGGCTAGTTGAAAACGTTAAACTTGTTCTTAATTAGTGGGCCCCCGACCAACTGAACCGACAAGAAGCTACGGTTAAACAGTCAACTAATGTATAACTCTCAACTCCAACTACCATTTCACCTCATCTCTCTCTCTCACACGTACACACACGTGTTCTTTTCAATGCTTATCAAATCTATACATTGTGTGTGTTAAACAGTCAACTAATGTATAACTCCACAAGTTTAGTTAAAATTATTATTTTATATATTTAGTTTTAAAGCGACCGACCTAATTAAACTTTTTATATATGAGTTTGAAAGGTTTTGAAGAAGTATGATTAGGGTCGGTCACTTTAAAATTGAATATATAAAATAATTATTTTAATAATTTTAATTAAACTTGGGGAGTTAGATTACATATATTTAATAATCTTTTTCAAATTATGTAGTATTAAAAGTCTCATATAGTGACACTAGCCTAATTAAAATGATGAGAAAATTTAAAAATATGATTAAGATAATCTCATATGTTAACATAATTTATTGAATGAGTGTAATCTCACATAACTCATCTATATATTCATCTCTGTATATTAGGAGAAAAGGAAAATTCACTCAAATGGGTTTGAAAAATAAAGCGAACGTTCTAACACTACAACCAACTTTAAAATCTACAAGTGTTATGATACGTATCACATGTTTAATCTTGCAAAACTCTTGTCGGTGGTGGTAAAACGTTTAAAATTTAAATTGTGCATAAATAAAAAAATAAATAATTTCAAAAAAATAAAAGAAAAAGATTAAGAGATGATAGTTTAATTTTGGGTTTGTTTCTTGTAACAGAAATCAACAACTGATAGGGAGTGAGGGAGATTGCTTTTTTTTTTTTTTGGCTTGGAGTTTGGGGGGGGGGGGGTGTTACAACTTTCACCCAATTTTCAGAAAAATTTCCTCAAGATTAACGCAAGACATGGCATGACTGTAAAACAATTTCCTACGAAACAAGCACCTGCCACCAGTTAAAAATAAAATCAGCTTATTCAAATTATATATATATATATATATATATATATATATATAGAGAGAGAGAGAGAGAGAGAGAGAGAGATAGATTATATCATTATGCAAACATGTGGCCTTTATCAAATAAAAGAACTACAATGAATTTTGGAAAAAGAACGAGTTCATTGAAAGCTTAATTTTGTGCAAGTTTGGACACTTTGAGATGTCCAGTAATTATGCTGACATATTAGAACAACACATAAAAAAATGGCAGATAAATAATGAATTTTTAGCAACTAGAAGTAAGATAATAAGGTAAATACAAAAGAAAAATCGGATTTCAAATCTCACTCTTCTTAATAGAGAGCATGTAATTTAATATTACGACTTTAATTAAAAAAGAAAAGTATATGTATGAATAAAAAAAAACACTAATAACTAAAAGCATGTATTTATACATTGTGTTTTAATTTGTCAATAGAAGTTTAATATTGAGCTCACACTTTTGTCTGCTCTTACATGCGATACTAATGAATCAATTGATTCCCATGTCTTGAAAGGTTCAGTTTCAATGAGAAATTGTTTTAAAATGATTTGCCATCCATGTCAATTATTGTTACCACCCACGGACTCATCAACTAAACAAAAACAAGCCCACACGTGTTCGCCCCAGATCACAATCTCAGAATGTTGGTTCGTCTCCCACGTGTCTCCTACGAAGCCCACAAGCCAATTTTGATTAAAAAAATTGTCAATCCTCGACTTAAAAAATCGTAAGTGTGAATGTGAACACAGAAAAACAGCGTCTGGGGAAATTAAAATATTTACAATCCGACAGAAAAAAGTACAAAAGGACAAAGATTACGTGTCTGTTGCAGGACCTTTGGAAATCATGTTAATGACACATCTACAACGCTTTTGAGGGTGGAGAAAGCGACTTACAAGTCGGCCCTGGTAACAGACAAGAACAGAAGACGAGATGTCTGAATCCAAAGAAACTACCTCGAAGTCGAATATAATGTTTTGTAATACTCGTAAATAAAACTAATATTATAATTGAAGATTTGAAGCCAATGCATGTAGTCCTTAAGTTAACACTTTCTAGGAAATTATGCCTTGTGTGTGACAAGTTAACCTTGTGTTTGGTTTGTTAGAAACTGGAGGAAAACATGAATAAGAAAAAATATAATCATTTACACTATACTTAAATAAATAAGAGAAAAAAAGATAACATTAATTGTGAAAAAAAAAAAAGTAAAGTAAAAAAGAGATTACAATTCTCAATTGTCATGAAACCCTCAAACTTTAATAAAAAGCAAAATTAAATATATACCAAAACTAGATGGGTGCAATAATTTTTTTTTAGCCCAACACAATAAATCAGTTGGATCTACATGATATCTATATAAACACTTATATACTCTCTCATAAAAAATATTCAATTAATGCATTCACACCCAAATAAAAAATTTAAATTTGAAAAACTAGACTTGTAAGATTTTAATTTTTTTTGAAAAATCTGTATATTTGAATTAATTTAATTTACAAATGTGTGTATAGTTCAATCATAAGTATATATAAATACGTGCACATACATAAAAAATTATATGCTATATACTCAATTCAATTCAACTTAACAAAAATAATTATAAGTACATAAAAAAATATTTTTCTTTACAAAATAAATATTTATTTTATAATTTTTTTAAAAAAAATTAACAAAATGCTACAAAAGAATTCCTTAAAAAATTTTCTATGATGCTCAACATTTTTTTTTTTTCAAGCTATCACTAGTTTAAAAAAGAAAGAAAGAGGGAGACAGAAGACCGGTGACGATGTTCAGCGTCACAAACGACACTGCCGTCAGAGCCTGTCGTAACCGTTTTGGGGTTTTGGTGGTTCCATAAGGGCGGGGCCCAAATTCCCCAACTAACGCCGACTAGTAAAGGCCCGCGACATTAACCGAAAGAACGTACACGTGTAACTAATAACTAATCAGAACCGTCTATTCAATGGACCGATCAAGACCACGTTGAATGAATGAGAAAAGGGGCCAAACCGCAGAGAAAACTCCCAGGCCCCAAGGGAGTCATCGTCCTTTTGTGGATGTCTTCTGAGAAAAATCCAAAAGTAGTTTTGCACTTTTGTGGGCCTGATGGGTCAGCAGGCCTCTGTGGCCTAGTCAAAAGTGGACCCAACACTGACCACGTGTGAGGCGAATATACGACACGTATCTACCATTGAAAGAAGTGAAAACAGGGAAAGTAACCGAAAAACCATTCGGGGACAACAGCATTAATAAATTGTATTGGCGCGTGAGTACCATACAAGGCATTTACTGGTTCTAAGGAAATGAGAAGCTTTCCACGGCTCACAAGGTCGCGTGGGCTAGACTTTGATCTGATTTGCTACTCCGGAGGATAAAAAAACCGAACACCAACCGCTTTTTCGTTCGTTCCTCCTGCCCTCAGAAACCGCAGTATACGTTGCTAAAATGCGCCGTAAACATTAATATTAAAAATATAAATATAAATAAAATCTGGCGGTTTAACGGCGAACGACGAACGTGAACGGAAGGACCTGGCCACCAGTTTCGCCGGTAAAGACGCATGATGAAAAAATAAAAAGTCCAAAATAAGCATGGGAATTCCACCGGCTAAGGCAATTCCCGTACTTCGCCGGAAAATCAAGAACATGCATGCATAAATGAGAACTGAATGCAAGATGTGAAGAGTGAGAGATCTATAAACGTTCACGAAAGACGATGATTTCTCAAATTATCATAAGAACAAAGTAACATGTAGAGACAGATGGGTTATATAGAGAAAAAAAAGTGAAAGAATTTATATAAAATGACAAAAAACTTACTGATCTTTCAGCAATCTTTGAGAATCTCAACCGTTGTAGATGGTAGCAGAAGAGCTTGAGATGAAAGAAATGAGCTCGATCGGAAAGCTAGAGAGAGATAGACTTTAGAGAGAGAGAGAGACGGGGGGGGGGGGGGGGAGAGGAGACGGTAATGGAGAGATTATATTTATAGACAGAGAAAAAGGGTTTAGGGGTTAGTGAGGAAATTACCATTTTTCAGGATAATTAAATTTGTGGGAATTACGGAAAATCTGCCATAAATGAAACCAACTGCAAACAAATCTACATGAGAATTACTAAAATATCCTTCGGACCTGTAAAATACTAAGTCGGTGCTGAACCGCCAGGTCACATAAGTTTACCTAACATATTGTCAAAACATTTTTGTAATTATATTAAAATTTTCCAATAAAAATTTAGAGTTTGAGTGGAAAAAAAAAAAAAGTTTTTCACTCAGGCAGATGAAAATTTTGACATCTGTACCCAAGTTCTTTTTTTTTTTTTCTTTCTTATGTTAAAAGTTCAAAACTTTTAAGTTAATAAGAGACTCTCACATTATTAATAAGACATAAATTTTCGTTGTTGCCACTAGAAAAAAGTACTAAGATTATGTCATTCGACTACTAAAGTCATTGACGAAATAAATCCAAGTTAGTATACTTCATTTTTTTTTCTTTATCAAAATTAGGTAGAGAAGAGTACAGGAAATAAAAGACTTAAGTTCACTAAATTCACCTTAAAAGGATTTGACTCTTGAGGGGAGAATGAAGTCTTAAATGCAACTAACGCACAAAGTTCTTATTCAATGTATAATTTATTTTCTTTTTTAATGAACATAAGGTGAAAAAGGGTGCATGCCGTAGAAGATTCAAGTAAACTAAATCCACCTCAAAAGAATCTGACTCTTAAAGGGAGAGTTGGCTTAATCCTTTTATGTCTTAGAACGCTTCTCTATCTTAGCATATTCACACACACATATTTACAAGGTCATTGACAAAATAAACCCAAGTTATTGTGTGTGTGTGTGAGTGAGAGAGATATTACAATAAGAAAAAAAAACTTGGAAAATAGGTAGGGTTTCCCTTGTTAGTTCTTTAATGGACAAGACGTGACTCCAACGTGTTGAATCCAGGGGCTAACCCATAATAATAAAATGAGTTGTGTATATCACGAGATGATTTAATTTTTTCTTGTGTTGACATGACACCATGACCAGCGATTCTTGTTGGTAATATTTCTTTTACCGTTTTAAGCAACATTAATAGTAATACAGAAACCTTAAAATAGCATCCTCATCGATGATTGATACCCAACAATATCTACAAAAAATCTCACGTTGTTCAATTCATTGTTTTCTCCATCTTATCAAACTATATGCATGCGCACTTGATCGGGAAAGATTATTGTGAATTCATAATTTATGAGAGCAAGATTTGTTGTCGATTTTCAAGATTTGACATTTAATTGGGTTGTTTAGTGTCAATTTGCTTCATCTGTTTATAAAAGTACTGTAAGGAATAAATAATTGTTAAAATTAAACAACGGATAGACATAAATACATAATTAGATAATAATATGGTTATATTTGGTTCTATTTTTAAACCATATTTAATGATTTTTTTCAAATTCAAAATGATCTTTTTTAATTTGTTTGATATTTGGTTTGACTTATTAGTTACACTTAATCCAAAATGAAATTCTTTAAAAAGTTTTTCCGTGTAACTTTTTCAAAAAATAACCTAGTAATATCTATTAATAGTTGATCCAAATACTATAATATCATTTAAGTATTTGTTAAATACATTCATTCAAAGACTAAATAACTTAACTCAAACAATATTTTTTTACTGTTATTTTTTCAAACCGCAACTTAATTCAAACCGCACTTTTTCTTAACTCATCCAAATGAGCACTATATTACTTTTCACTAGTTTAATCAATTGAGTATCAAGGAACAACTTATTGAAATTTTTTTTTCATTTAAGTACTTATTGAAATAAGTTGATTTCAACTTAAAAAGTGTGAACCCCACTGTAAGCAAGCTGATTCCAACTTAATTTATCCAAACGGTTAGTTTCGAATGAAGTACTTAATTTATCACTCAAACGCGATAAGCTAATCTCGTTAAGAAAAAATAAATGGACTCTCAGGCTTTGTTTGGTACGCAAGAATGGAATGATTATTTCATGAAATGAAATAGAAAATAAAATGAAATGAGAATTACTCATTTAAGCCAAAGAAATACTTGAAACGATTTTTAATAAAATATCCATTTTATAAAATAGGTATTTTAAATCATACCAAACAAGAATAAATAATGAAAAACAAATCATACTAAACAAGAATAAAAAATGAAAAACAACTCATACCAAATAAAAAAAAAGAATGAAAAAATTAGAATATACATTTATGAAATGACCATACTACTGTACCATACATGACATTACTATTTAAGTTGCAGTGGCATGTAAGGTAAAATAAACAAACATGTTTGATGGAATTATAAGGGTACGTTTGGTACGTTAGAATGGAATAAGATAAGAATGGAATAGCATCAGGAATAGAGTAGAGCAGGAATGGAATAAGAATAATTATTTTATTCTTTTGTTTGACTGAATACCTAATAATAGAATGACAATTACATTACTGTATTCGATTTGAACTGTGTCAAATTATTGGAATGAAATTAATATTAAGTTAGATATTCAAAGTATTTGTATAAATTTTAAAGTTTTTATGTACGTTTAATAAATAAATAAAAATTCAACATGCATTTGTTTTATTGGCAAAAAAAAAATTAAAAATTTTGGTAAGGAATGAAATAAGCATTCCGTGACTTTTGGTAAAGAATGAAAGTTTTAACTTTTTTGGGAATAGTCATTTCGTTTAGAATGACTATTTTGACCTAAAAAATTTAAACAAACACAAGAATAGAATAATATAAAAAATGCACATTTTATTTCTATTCTCATTTCGACTTATCAAACATGGCATAAAAGTAAGCAAGTCCAGGTGGGGTAGCAAAGAGAGCAAAAAGGGTGTTGTTCTAGAAATGCATGGTCTTTGGAAATGGAATTGGCCATGAAGCTTCCTCCATGCTTTTTCAGCCAATTCACCTGACCATCTTTGCCCTTAATACTTAAATATAAGAAAGGGATTGCTGATGCTCACTTTCTCCCGGGTGGTGGGGTGGGACCAGGCCGGTATTAAATATTTCTTTGTTGAAAATACCCAGAAATTAGCGGAGGCAGAGGGGGAGAGAGATAGAAAGTGCAACTCTCAATTCCTTTATTTAACCATTTTGAAATCTCTTACATACTCAATTCTCCTCACTCTGGTCATTAGTCTCCGCGCGGGTTATAAGAATAAGAATATTAATAAGCACGCGGGTTATTAAGAATATTGAACCGATAATCACGCAGGTTATTAGAGTACTCAGATTTGAGTTTTAGTGCATACAGATATTTAAATAATTATTTTTTATTTTTTTATCATTGTATTAAAAAAAAAATATATTAATATCGTCAACCCTAATGACTGACTAAACTAAAGAGAAAAAAACATGTAATATATTTTTTTCCCAATGAAATAAGTATTTATTTATAAGTTATCGTAACCTGTTCTATAAGATGAGACATGAAATATCACTTGGTCACCGAATACGTTGATCAAAAAATTATGTATATGAATTTTGGTATTTTGGGTCAATTTTTCATAATCAGGGACAACTATTGACTATGGATTAAAGAAAAATGCAACAGTATCAGTTTAGATAATCGTCTTTAGAAGAAGTGGACTTGCCTGACGCAATCAGTTCTATAAAATCGTATATCTAATATGAAGTGTGAGGATATGATTTGAAAATCATATCATGTAGAATCAAAATCATCACATCCGAACATGTCATATTGATAAGTTTTTTAATAAAAATTATTATTAAATATTAATTATTAGAGACTTAACTGTACACACCTATTGTTACATGAGTGCTATAGGTTACAAAGATTTCTTTAGGAACAATTGGTTCTATTTGCCGACAGAGTTCGCATTCCTGTTCAGCATCAGTATTCTATTCCATTGGCTTCAACCTCTGCTCATATTATATTTGTGTTGGTAATGAAGTTTTTTTTTCCTTGTCCAAAAATAAAATAAAATAGGAGACCAATGATCTCTATTCAATTTTTCATCTGATCACTGTTTCCCAAATCCCAATTTCCTGAATGTGTAGACTGACATTTCCCAAGCCATGTGAAATTTCCACACACTGCAAATGTTTTTTTTTTAAATCTGCATTTGTGTATAAATCTATATATATTTGAACCCTAAATGCAACAGGAGACACCTGAGCTGTATCCAAGTAAAGAAGAAGAAACCAAGAATCAATACACAAGTTGAGGAGGGCTAGACTACTGGCAGTTGGCCTTGTGCAATGAAGGCCAATCGTTGCATACGCGGGTAAGGGTGATATGGCCAAAAGTAATGTGCCTCAAACAGCAGGCTATAATAGTATATGATAAGACAATTGGGCCATGGAGACGGGAAATAATTGAACAGTTATATTATTCTTAACCTAATAAAAGGAAGAAAAAAAATTCTCAAACTACTTTGATGCGACAATGATGACTGGAAATAATAAAATTGGATTTAAAGTAAAACAAAACAAAAATAAAAAATCCAGAGCTCTGCAAGTCTGCCATGTGAAAATCTATTTTCTGAAGTTTACGAGGCAACCATATATATCTGAATCAAGGATATCATCAATTCTAGTGAAAGAGAAATAACATAATTAAATGTGACATTTATACCATTTTTGTCTGCACCACCAATTCTTACAAAACAGTATCCTAGATGAATAAAAGGATTAAACAAATGATCTTTGATAATACTACATATCAAGAAGCACATTTGACAAGATAATTTTACCAGTTGTTGATACAAAGAACAAGAAACCGTGTAAAGATGGCTCTAGAAAAATAAATTACAAGAAGAACAATGTACTCTACATTATATAAGTATCATGAACAAAAAGTATGCAGCCCTAACCTTAAAAGGAGATCTAGTGGGAAGGGAAGCATTCACCGTTGACCTATACAAGGAAGAAGAACCATGTATCTTCATCTTCTACACAATATTCAATTTGAAGAAAAAATTGGGGTTACACTTGATCCGTGGATAGCTATACATGAGTTTTAGCACAGTGCCAGAACTACATAGCCACAAAAATTAAGAATGGTAAAATTCACATTCAATTCAATTTTTCACCAAAATGTCGAATCTCTTTCAGTTCTAGTCAGGCCTGCATAACCAAAAACTCAACTTTCAGATGTATCTTCAGCAATCTCCATATTCTGCTTAGTTTTCCAGCACTATCTACATTGCTGCTGCTCATCTACTTTGTTAAGCCCATTCTCTCTCCTTAGTTTCATCACCATTCTCTACCGTCACTTCTTCTTTAACCTTTGCAGCACTATTAACTATCTCATCAACATTTTTACCATTCTTCACTATTGGAACCTCATTAGCTTCTGTTATTACCTGGAGAAGTTCCAAAGGAGTGGCAGCTGGGTCCAGCTCCTTGCAGCCCTTTGGAGCATTTTGAGTTTCTTGGCCGGTAAGCAAGTAGTTCGGAACCTGGTGAGAGAATCTGAACATCTCTTCTTTTGGAATCCTCCTTGCTCGCACAGGGTCCAGATGTGGATGAAATACTGTCCTGAAACCAGCTACCTTAATAAGAGGAGTAACAGACACACCTTGATCTTCGTTATAGTCATCAAGCACTTCAACCATGTCATACTTGTGTATCACTTCATCCGGGGTATGCTCGTTCCAATCAGCAGACCAGTTTCTATATAAAGCCCACACATCCCCCTTTTTGGGAAATATGCAAACAGCCCCACGTGTGCCTTTCGTCCACTTAACCTTATGTGAGAAATAATTTAATGATTTATTGATTTCATGCTTGCCAACCCTAAAATCCCCACAAGTTTTATAGAAACCAGAACCTATCCAGTCTACCAGACCAAATTCATTTGTGCTTTTTGAGTTAAGCCAACTGATCCGCAACTTGAACGGCTTCAAGGAGATTACCTTCTGAATCATAGCATAGAAACGGGGCATGCCGTCGTCGCTGTCATAAGCAGCCCAAACCTGATTTTCTCCAAAACATTTCTCTGTCCGGTCTAGGTCAAAATCATGAAAATCAGGATCTGGAACATCAATTGAAATTGGTGCAATGGGCTCCTTATCTGTATCATCAGCTAGAGTGCTAGGAAAATGTTTCTTGGCTTGGTCTCCCCTCTGAGTGTCAGAGGACTCAGCAGACCCATTTCGGTCAAATGCATCATTCTTTACAGCACGACCTTCTTTTTCTTTTTTGCTCACTTTCACCTTCTCTTTCCCTTTGTCTGCAGCCTTGGCTATATTCTCTGAGATCTGTTCATTCAACTTCTTGCGAATTTCTGTCCGAGCCTTCTCCAACAGCATATTTCGGATTTCAAGCAACGTCAACTCTCTAGTGCTGTTAGGTTTGTTATAAATACCAGAAAAACCATAGATCGATCTTGTTACATGACCACCTTTTCCTACTCTGAACACGCTTCCTGTGCCAGTTCTGCCATTTCCCATTGCCATTTGATTAGCCACGTTGCCTCTATATCCTATACCATTATGATCTAGTCCACTTCTCTTTTTCAGAAGTCTCTCTTCTTCGAGAACTGAGCTAGAAACATGGCTACTCTCCCCCCAGGCAGCAGTCTGTCCCGCCTCGCGCTCTCTTTTCACATTCTCGTTTGCCTGCTGAACAATGTTTGCAGCTTTTGCGGCAGTGGAAGGAAAGGTAACTGTGTTATCAACATTGGCCATCCTAGAGAATGGACCCTGATGGACATGCGTGTGATTCAATGAGTTAACAACTGCAGATCCTCCTGGTCCTGAATTTTGAGCAGCTCCAGCATTACTTCCCTGGTCAAATGTATTAGTATTAGTCACATGATGGCTTGAGTTCTGATGCCTTTGGTGAGAAGATAAGTTGGATGACTTGGAAAATTTGGAAGGAGCAGCCGTCTCTGAAGCTAAAAAAGCCCCATGACAATTAGGGCAAAGGAGAGTATGGTTGAGATACATCTTAAGATATTCATAATGCATCTTGCATCGATGACAAATCGTCCAAAAAGTATCAGTTCTTTGATGGGACAGAGGTGGAACTGCGGTGGGACATGCCTGAATGCCATTGTTCTGAATCTTTGCATTTGAAGTTGCACTACTGGTAAAATTATGAAAACCATTTGCACTGGGGGGTGCTCTGGGGGGTAATGATGGACTCCTTTTCCAAGCAGGAAATTTCTGTTGGAATCCTTTTGAACTCCTCTGGTTATATGCCAACCTCTTGGTCTTATCAGACAACAAATTCCATGCTTCTGAAAGAAGTTTAAATGCACCATCTGCGCCCACATATTTATTTGTAACAGGATTAAGCATAAGAGCCAACTTCATGTATTGTTTCTTCAGTGTCTCATCATCTGCCAAGGGGTTTACACCTAGTATTCCATACCAATCCAATTCCCCACTTATTTTATTCCCTGCAGAGATATAAACATCAAGAGTTGTCAACAGTTGGGAAAGATCTTCCAGCTCAGGATACAAACTTTGGGCCTTCAAGGCAAATTTCTTTGCACCAGCAAAATCCCTCTCCGTCAACTTTTTCTCAGCAATTAATTTCACCCTGAGGGCCTCATTTCTATTACAGTCCATAATTTTGCCACTGTACAATATGTTTGTTGTTCACCTGGATGTTTCTTATATTGGGTCACTAGGGACATCAATCTGGAAACCAAGGATTTAGGCACAAGTATCAGATGCTAGAACCTAAGGTTCTTCCTTGCTATAAAACAGAGGCCCGTCCAATTGTCCCACAGTACCTGATTTGGGACAAATTAGAACAAACCAACATTTAAAAAAACAATTTATATAACAAAAAATGTAAATAATAATAATAATATGTCCATCCTTGTAAAGACCTTTTAATTTACAACAATAACAAGAAATGTGTCAAATTTTAACCAAAACCAAATGAATTTTATGTTATAATTCTAGTTTCAAAAAGTACAATTCTTACAATCCCATTTGCTCTTAATTTCCACCAAATCCAGTGAAGTGATTTGGAACGGAGTGTCTCTATTTCAAGTATTTATCTGCTTCCAGTGAAGTGATTGGTAGCTGGTTCAGAATAGTGCCTAGAATCTTTAAAATTTTGGATCTTTATTATTTCCACAGTTAGAAGTGTGCTAATTCATTACAATTCTGGGCCATGTCTACATCTATACTCTAATATAGATGCTCGTGTGAGTGTATCATTGCTCAGGAACAACAAATTTCATCTGTTCTATAAGGAATATACATTAGTTGTATTGGTACCGCAACTATTTATCCTCATCAAAATTTAAACGTCTAAACGCTTTTAAATACCAAAATTCTTACAAATTGGTACAGTCTCGTTAAATGTGGAAAATTAACACCAACTCTCTTCATTACTCCACATGAAATCACTTAGAATTACTTGTTTCATACACGTCTCAAAGCAATAGCAGTGCTCTTATTTTCACATCCCCAAACTTCAAATTCTCGCATTTACAAAATCAAACCCATCTGATATTTTTTTCCAAGTAAATGAAGAAAATAGAAAAGATAAGAGACCCACTTTGAGGGAGTAGAGCCTCCGATAAGTTCAATACGAGGAGAACCAGAGATCCTGTGAGCAAAGCCCAATTTTTCTAAAACAATTCTTCCTTATTCCCCAGCCATTCGGCTTCTACAATATATATATATATATATATATATATATAACAATAAAGATAACTTCTAACAACCAACATTAACCCACTAATATATATCTAACTGCTATATGTAATACTAAAATATTCCTAAAAAAATAGGTGCGCATCATTCCATCCACCTCTGAATGACCTTGCCCTCAAGGTCACTTTTACAAAATAATTCATTCCCTCCCGGATCCCAAATTTTAATGAACAAAATTTCCACAAGTAAGCACTTGATTTCCCATTCTCCAACGTTTGTAATCAAAGTTTGACGGATTCCTTTCTTGAGTAACTCCATGGTAAACATCAAAGCCCAATTTCTTGTCAAGACACTTTAAAACCACAAACAAATGTATAAGTTCGTGGTTTTCTTAAAATTCTGTCGAATGGACGAACAATGCTAAAAAACATCACAACTCTATTCTTGAAGAATTTTTCCTATATTGTAAAAGCCTTCTTGGATGCGTTGAATTCCTTCAGTCAGTTTGTTGATCAGCAACATGATTTTCCTTGATATCATCAAGCATTTCTCTTATACATATATACAATGTAACAAACTCAAATTCGCAGTCTTTAAAACATGGAACTGAATTAAAACCAACAATCAGAACGCGACTCAACCTCTAATCTACAACGAACATCAAATAGCAACAATGACCAGTAATTGTCAGAATTTACCAGTCAAATAGACTCAAAAATCAAATTCAAACAACAAAACTCCCCGTGGATCTAAAGAGTTGAGGTATCAAACGAGTCGCAACGGTCAAAATTTACTCAAAACGTACTTTAAACCGAAACCCTAGAAGCTATATGTGTGTCTATATACATACATCCATACATATTATATAATTTAAGAAACAAAAGTGGAAAGGCATTTAGTAATTACCCAGAGAGACCAGGCTTATGCAGATGAGGAAATTCGAATCATCATGTATCTGTTGACAAGTTAACCTTTGGTTTCCCACCAAATTGAAACGAAAGAGACCCAAAGGAACTGAAACTTGTTTCAAAACCCAACAGTGCGTTCGGAATTAATCAATTGAAAGAAAAAGAAAATGAAAGAAATTGACAACTTAATTTAAATTTAGCTTAAAAATAAAGTAAAAGTGAAATCAAATTGAGATAAAATTATTAAAATTAATTTTTTTAAAAGAATAAATTTTTTCTCTCTCATCTTTATATCTTAAAAAAAAAATCTATTCTGCTTCCTTTCTAAAGCCATAGGAGAGGCAGGGAAAAGATGACAAGTGGTTATTCATTTTGTCCCTTTTTAAGACAACTAAATTCTTATTACATCTTTTTTTATTTAATTAATAAAGCATTTTTTCCATCTTCCATCTTCTTCAAATAAAATTCAATGATTACACTATTTTTCACTCCCCCCCTCTTTCATTATTAGAAAAAAATTAAACTTTCTTTCTTTTCTCGCCTCCTCTTCTAATAGCTTATCTCAAAAGACATTAAAAAACACTTAGCCCTAGAATTTTTTAAAATGAATAAAAAAAGTAGAAGAAGGTAAGTGTAAGCTTGGTATATAATATTCTATCAACCTTTCTTTCTTTTTTTGTTTAACCCTCTCATATATTAACTAGAGTCAATTTTCAACCCTTGAAGTGGGGTTTCTTTTGCAAGCGATTTTACGAATTTATCATCTTCCCTGTACAATTTTTTTTTTCTCCCTAAATCCATGCAATTTTTTATTTTTTATTTTTGTTATTGCCCGAGCTCTTACAATTTGTAAAAATGTTATTTGAAGATATGGTTTTTATCTAAAATTTTTATCCAAAGCTTTTCAAAAGCCTAATATGAAACCTTAAAAAGTAACGAATTTTTAAACATTTAAAATTTTATCCAACAAATGACACTTCTGTATAAAAAATGAGATCAAAAATGTTTTTTAAAATACGTCTTTAAAAAATACATTGATTCAGACAATAACAAAAAAATAATACGAGTACTGTGAAACAATTCACGATTTTCCAATCCGACCAATCGGTAATTTTAAAACATCACTAATTGATGAACCCAATTTCTTCATGTCGCTATATATATTACTCCTACATCAATCAACATCAAATATCCCAAACCTTGACTCATTTTCTTCTTGAGTATCTATTGGGTGAATCAAATTCATGGACTAAATTTATGACCAAAGTCATTCTTTCAAAGAAAAATGTTACGGTCAATTGCGAATGACTGAAAACTCGATCACAAATTTTGTTACTCATAATTTACCATAACATTCCTCTTCCCTCAAATTTATGAACTCATTTTTCTCAACATTCCATCGACCTGACTGTCAGGAGTACTAGCCCAAGACTACCCAATATTTTTTTGCAAGGCCAAGTGGAGAGAAGCCTAGTGGAAAACTTTGCACAAGCTGAACCTAAAAGAGAAAGTAAAAGCATCACTTATTTACGACATCACAATTCGAATGACCCCTCCACTAGCAGGCCAACACAGAAACTATTAAACATGACCACGTTCCTTCAATACCCCCACACAAAAATAAATAAATAAATAAAAATTGACGACTCCTCAATAGGCACATTTGGCCATAGCACATGTACAGATTTCCATCTTGAATTACCTACTACACATGCAATGTCGACTAAATCCTTTTACCCATGCTTGGGATCTACGGATTCTGCCTTCTGGTGATGAAACTTCACCACGATGCAGGTTATATTGTCAGCGCTGCCACGAGCAAAAGCAGTCTCTGTTAGCTTCCGAGCTGCCACCTCAGGTTCTTCTTCCGTTCTTGCAAGTGACACAGCATCCTGATCACAGGGTACATGAATGCATCATCAGATAGGTCTTGTAATACCAGAAACCCTAAAAACATGTGCTTCTATTCACGGAAGACAACCCCTGAAATTTTTTAGCTTACAAAGAATACATGAACTAACCACTGCATGGTACATCATAGTACACATAAATGCTGGAGTTCATAATAAAATAGGTGGTCTTTGATAAATCAACAGTTGTATTTTGCTCACTCTTGATTCCACTGCAAGGAGTGAAATTGTCGCGGCAAAGGCTGGAAACTTGCAAAATCCTAGACTGTTCCCCCCCCCCCCCCCCCCCACAAAAAAAAAAAAAAAAAGACTCCGTCTCATCTAGGATCACTCCTTATTTGGGGTTGGCAAGAGATACCACCCAAACTAAAGGTTAGAATACCCTAAATAAGTTACTAATGGGTCTGCATTCAAAGCTACCTACTGTGTATTAGGACAAGTTAGTTTGGTCAGGTAAAGAGATCCTGCGCCATTCTTTTAAACATTGGATCACTATAAGAGGTATGCTACAAATGCAGGATCTTTTGATGGCTAAGCACATTATTAGTAAAAAATTGTGTATTCTGGAAGATGCAAATGGGAAACACAAGACCATCTATTTTTTAGAATGCAGCTGCACCAAAGAATTATGGTATAGATTTACTTCAAGATATGGAATAAGTAAGAACCCTGCTAGGTGGGATCAGGTGGTTCGCTAGGCAAGTTCCAAACTAAAGGGTAAGCCCTTTTCAAACATGGTATGAAGAATGGTGTTTGCAGGTCTGATACAATGATACCTGAAAGGCATCTAAGATTACTAAGTTGATAATGGATTCTAGCGGTTGTATGACTAGGTGTTTCTATGCAATGTTTCATGATTGTGTAGATTATTGTATTGATGCGATCTGGGACTCCTGGTCCGAGATGTTCATCAAAGATCTGGGTTACCTTCATCATCTTGCTTTACTGCATGCCTGATGAGGTTGCGGGATTCTTCGGTGAGATACTTTTCCCACCAACTTAAGAGTTTACCGGTGAATCCTAGAACTAAAAGTTCTATGACTTCTAAGAGAATGGACTGAGTGTTACTAAGGTAATAATTAGCTACCATGGACATGTGGTGTAATTTGTTTGCTCATATGGGAATTAGATATATAAAATCATTGAACTAAGCATACCTGTTATTTATTGATTTCTTGATTTAAGTTAATGCTTACCTATTATTTTTCTCTTAATAAAAAAGAAAATAACTAAAAAGAAATTTTTTGAATCATTAAATTTAGTGTTCCATAATGTAATCTGCAGTACCAAAACTGGAATCACTAGGATATTAGAGTTTTTTTTATAACTAACATCATATTTGGGGGGAGTGTAATCATAGGGTATTTGAGACTAATTACAATGATAAGATTTTATTGATCTTCAATATGGTGCAAAAGTTCAGGGAAGTGGTAGATTCCCCTCTTGTAAGTGAAATAACATTTGGAATATCTCTGTTCATTGGAAATCCTTTAGTATGAATTGGTCTGATTACAGGTAAATGTTAGAGGTGGTGTTGGCATGTTCCTGTAGTTTAAACTAGACTTGTGGTTTGTTTGATTGTGTATGACTGGCTGCTATATTGTGTTTGTGTCCAGTGGGTATGCCCCCTAGGATAGCCTGATGTTGGATTGGATTTTCCAAGTTTGTGCTCCTATAGATTTTTTTTAAAAAAATTCTTACCAATAAAAAAAAATATTCCTTCTAATTTTTGTTTTCCTCCCAGTATTCGCTGCATGATGCATCGAACTATACATCAATAGGAAACATCTAATGCACACCCATTTCTGGGATCAATGAGCCTAAAGGAGTTTTTTCACCCCCCCCCCCCCCCCCCCCCCCCAACACACATGCACACACCCAAAAAAAAAAAGAACCAAAAACAAAATTAAAAGGTTTCCAACTTTCTACACAGTTTAGAATAATCATTTTTTCTTAGATGATACAACTTTTTATAATGTTAAATTAAAAAAATGTTGGATGGGCTTGCTGGCTCCCAAGGAGGAATAAAGAATTATATTGTCATCATTCATTGAAAGGCTTACCTCATTGGGTACCACATCCCAGAGTCCATCACTTGCAAGCACAAGAAATTCAAATTCTTCGTCAATCTGTAGATCCTGAAAAGAAAAATGAAAATTTCCCGAAACTCATACTCAAGAATTTGAAAATCAAGGGAAGAAATTCCATCACAACCTATGATATCTGGACTCGACTACAGGTGTTGGGTGCAGCATGTATATGTCGAAACTTGTCCAACCCCTATATCTTCAACCCCCCCCCCCCCCCTCCCTCTCCTTTTTTTTTTTTTTGATTTGAGGTGTGTGCGTTGGTCAGAGAAGATCAAGTATATAAGGGATAGTATTCTATTAACTGTACAACTGGACTACTCAATTTAGCCAAAGCAACAACCACATAACCTGAGGCATAAGCTTGGTGAATTAACTACACATGATCACCGAGAATTCCTTCTAAGTTTGTGAACACGTATCCAATGTTCATAGTCATCTCAAATCATGTCATGTAGAAAACATGAACTGGTTGTTAAGGTAAAAGGTGCACAAACCACAAACTGCAACAAGCATCTAAAGATAATAGAAATTAACATGCACTGGACGAGGACCATTGTGCTACCTGTTTGGATAGCATTTCAGAAACTATTTTCATTTTTCAAAAAGTTGAATATGCGATTGGTTATGGTTTTTTATATCAATTTTCAAACCTAGGTTCTAAAATCACATCCATTTGTTGAGTAGTCTTCTGAAAACATATCCAAACGATACATTGATTCTTTTTATTATCTATTTGATCTGTTTTCATATCTAAAGGAGTTCTGCAAAAAGTCAATTAAAATCTGTGAAAAGTAGTTCTGAAGATTGATGTTGCCTACCTTTCAAGCAAATAAAACTTCTCAGGGAATAGTTCTTTTGGGCAAGTTCTCAAGGAATAGTTACAACAATTGATTATATTTATTATCTATATGATTTGTTTTACATCATAATGCATTTTTAAATGGCTCTAGTAAGTTTCAACTGTCATTTTTAGAGTTGCTCAAGATCCGTGCTTTATTAGATTTTTTATCTTTTTATGAATTTTTTAAAGTATTATGATATCACTTGCTGTCAATATTTACTACAGTCATAAATAAGAAATTATTTGAACACAAATGGAAATTTTATTCTAATGTCTGCTTATGGCCAACTTTAGAATGTAGTTCTCCATCATGCCCTCAAATACTGAGATCAGAAAATGACTGCCAAAATCCAGCCATCCTACTTTTCCCTGACCCATATTAAGGAGGTTAATATCTTACAACTTGATACAATATAGGTCCAACAATAAAGACCTCTGAAGGGACCTTCGAAGGTTAACAAACAATGAACAAGCACCCCTCCCATTCAGGATCAGAAAAATCTAGTATTACAAATTAATACATTAGATTAGATGATTTGAACATTGAGCACTATAATGTGCTTTGTGGATGATTTAGGCACCAAAAGAAAGGCAAAGGAATCACCAAGAAACCTCATTTATAAGCACATAGGTTTACACAAAATTAAATCATACATATAAATTAATGATTTTAAAGTTTACCTGAATCTCAGGTTCTGCCACAACAAATTGCTTCAACATGCGGTTACCAAAGGCACGGGACATTGCTAAGACACCTCCTACCCTCCAAGTGCCTAAGAGAGAATAAAAAAACAGAACTTACTGAGAAATGAAAGATCCAAACTATTGGGATATTCTATAACCACATCTACTTAGACATTTAAGATATTTTGCATACACAAGTATACAATCCAGTTTGGGATGGTTTTGAATGAGATTTTCAAACCTGGATGCCTAATCCAGAATCCAGTTTGAAGCAAGTTTGTTTGGCTCATGCTTTGGAAGTCCCAAATCATGGGGAGTTAAAGAAGAAAAAATATCAACTCATCTATGCCACTAGGGACACAAAAATAATTTAAAAACAAATAGGAGAGTATGGATAGAAGAGAAAACTCAGCCACTTGGGCTCCACTGATGTGCATTATGTCAAGACTCAACAATCGACCCCATTGGATTATCTCTAACAACAGTATACAAAAGCTTCTATTGTCAGAAGTTCAAACAATTTTGACCACCCAAAAGAAGTCATGTGCATACAAGTATGTATTAGAAAAAGAAAAGTTAAAATAAATTAAAAATAGATTAAAAAAAACACTTAGTAACTGCTCCAAGTACCTTCACACTTTAGACAGCCCCTCCCAACAGTTGTACTTATACCTCGTGGAATAAGAATCGAACTCTATCACTAAATTTGCAGATTATCTGCTCAGTAAGACTGGTTATGTGCAAAATGAAAGCTTACCTGCCCACATTACAACACCTCCAGCATTTTCAATTCTCTTCCGCTCATCACTTCTATTTGGTTTATGATCGTCAGAAAGAGGAATTGCTGTCCAAAAGGCCAAAAAATTGCTTTAAGGAATTCCAGCTACAAATCTACAACTCTAAATGTATATCTTTTTTCTATCGTGCATCACTCAAAGAAAACAATTAGGAATAATTTGATTATAAAAGTGTTATAGGTTTACAAATAGATACCAGATCCAAATCAACCACTGCCAAAAGAAAAAAAGGTTGTTTCAAGCATTACCTTAGTGGTATTTGATCAACATTAAGATTTTTCTGGATGGACAAACTCCTAGAACAAATGCAAGCAAGTTTGTCTTGATTTCCAATTTCTACTTATAATCAACATCTGTGTCCCAAAGATGTTATGACAGATACATATCCCTGATTGATTTTCTAATGCAAAAATTATTGTCCAAAGATTAGCGCGCCAATGCTTAATGTTGAATGTTGCATTTGATTGAAATTGCATACATCAGAATGAGAATTATAATACAACTTCCATAGATGAAATATGCAAGTATATCAATTAACTATTTATTTATACATAACATCAATAACATAATATATATATATATATATATATATATATAATATCATGCAGATAGCACGCAAATATCATGCTGAATGAGAATCCCATGCCAATAAAATATTTAAAACAATGATGATTGTCTCAAAAAATAAAACATATAGTCATGCAGAAAGCATGCTGCATGAAAATCCCATGCCAATAACAACAACAATATTAGAACAATGATGATTGTCTTAGATATCATTTACAAAAACTAAATTTGCAAGGAAAATCCAGAAAATATATACTAATAATAACATGATACAGTTCATTAGAAGTTCAAGGAAGATTACATTTGAAGTATATGGAAATTTCAAAGATTTTGGTTGGATTTCATAGTAGGACCCACTTGGGACCACTCATGCTCAAGTTTTAGTCTTAGTTGTCTTATTTTATATTTATTTTAGGTTACAATATTGAAGATCAGTCTGTAGTATGCTTTCTTGTGTTTTAGGAGTCAAGATTGTTTTCATAATTTCTACGTTTGTTGGACATGGGCTACAGTAAGGGTCCATGGGTATATTTTGGTTCATGTTTTGTTGCTAGGTTTTTATTTGTGGGTTTTTTTAAGTCAAAAGTTTTAGTTTATAACTAAGAATTTCAAGTCCTACTACAGTTAGTATTACTTATCTATATATAGCTATGCAATGCTTCCACTTCAATAGCAAACATGTAATGGAGAATTTTTAAACTAATGGCCATGTTGAGTCTGATGCTAGTGTTCATGACCATAGATTATGGAGTAACATAATCATAAAAAAGAGGGAAAATAAATTGGTTTATAAAGATGTGAATACTTCAAGGTGATGTGTGTTAAGAGATCTCCAACAGCCATAGGGTGCTAGTAACTCCACAAGCTGTCTGCTCAAGTGACATCTCCTACTATCCATTTCCAAAGGTGCTGAGTTCAAGTCCCAGTAACAGGACATGGGTTTTGGAGCTGTTGAGGGAATGGTAGGTTATGAGTAGGAAGAAGGCTAGCCCCCATTGTGTAACCCAAGCTGCTGGACCGAAAAGGAAAAAAGTATGGGATGCTAGTTAAATTTGCTTCTATGATGTTCATCTAATTAATCAATGGAATTATACAAACAATGGATCAACATTTTCTAGTCCCTTTGTTTAGTTAAAATAGAGATAACCTCTTTTATAGCTGTGACACTTCCTAGGACAAAAAATGTTGGCATTCCTCCATATATTAACTCAACCTATAAAAAAATAATTAATTAATTATAAAAATTAAGAAACATGCAACATGGCTTGATATTACCACTTATAATATAAAAAATATGGCCTGATATTATCCACCAAAACTCCCTCATCTCTTTGTCAATAAGGTGCTCACACTAACAAGAAAATGCCAGATATCAAAGAAAAACCTCAAAAATAAAATGTGTATTTACACTTGTGAGATCCATATTATTGCCGTAACTGAACTTTATAATCCATAGGGGAAACAATGAATCCCACATGATAGTCTCTCAAGTTCTCGTGCCAAGATTGGCTAACTATGTCGTATATTCCTTGGGTCAGCATACGAGTAATTCTAACTTGCAGGTCATTTCCTTGTGATAAGGTTTTTGTTGACGTGATTGACATTGTTTAAGTCATAAATTTGAGTTCAGTATAACTTCTGCATATAAGCTAAATATGAGGTACTGAAACGGGATCGATTAGTGAATAACGATGGCACAGATGGATGAGAAGTGAATGAATTGGCGTTTTACTGACTCCTAACTAATTTGGGTCCACTCAGAAATATCTCCAACATTAATTCTTCACTGCTAGATAATCACCGAGTCATTAATAGCTATCGAACTATAAGACAATTCATAATGTTAGTATTAAATAATATATTACCTTTGCCAGCCTTTGATGTTATAGTCCGTGAATCTCCAACATTGGCAACATATAGATGGTTACCAACCAAAACAGCTGTAGAAGCAGTGGAACCATCATCCCGATAAGTATTTTTTTCAGATTCCAAAAAATCCATGTCAGTCTTTTGATATGTTTCACCTGCAAATTTACTCAGTTACCAGGCGATTTGTATGTTAATGAATAAAAAAATTAACTGATCAGGACTCCACATATGAATAGGAAATGACATGGATATGGTTTCCATTTTATCTTCTACAGCCTGTCCTACATGGTATTTAAGCATTTGACATTTCCACCAGCATGGAACCCTGCATCAGAGCAGTGGCACTACAGCATATGCTACCACCACATAATCTGCTGCAGCAAAAAGCAATGAGGCATCAACAACTTGGACTCACTTATAGCCAATTTGGTGTTGGTCATAAATTGCGGGTGCTGCATGAGATTCTCAAAAAGATGTTCCTTCAAAAAATCAGCCGCACGAGACCCACCATGACCTGTCATTACAGTTTATAATTGTTAAAGAAAAAATATATATTTTATTCAAAAACAACAGAAGTTACAATTTGGATCCATAGAGGATAGTTCAATAACAGAACTGACAGGACAAGTAGAACAAGAAAAGGTTTAGCTACGTGATCTACAACCAAACGTTGGCCTTGCCAGCTAATTGCAATGCCTAAACTAAGAATATTCATCTCTGAAAGATCATAATTAAATGGAAATAAATGCAGTCAGCATTCGCAAAAACCATAATTGTTGAGCCACTGCCTAGGCAATCCACTTGGGGAGAGCCATTAAATAGCAATAATTGTGTCCGAAAACCCTAAGTTTGCTCCCCATGCCCAGATATATCCTAAGCATTGATAATAATTACCATATATATATTAGTCAAGAACTACTGAACTATGTAACAAGATTTCTCCATTTCAGCAAATCTCTATTCTAGAAAACTGAATCCTGGGCAATTCACATTTTTTTCCCATGTTTCTGGAGTTGGATTCCTACCATTCATGCCATCATTCACATGGGTCTTCTTCTCATATAGCTTATGACAAGAAGTCCGTAACTCTATGTCGTTATTCAAGCTTCAACGTAAAAGACGATGAGAGAAATCCTCCTTTTTTTTTTAATTAGTAGAAAGGAGAGTTTGGAATGAGAAAGAGAAATCTAACCATCGAATATCCCAAACAAGCACACTGTTTGCCCATCAATCTTGGAAGTTTTAACATCAAAGAAATCCTCCATGCTAGCTCTCTTTCCCCTAAAACTCGAATACCCGCAGCTCAGTTTTCCATCTTCACTGTCAATTAGAAAAGAGAGCGTTCCTTGCAATTACTCACTAACTTCAAAAGTAATATTGTGAATTAAAAGCATCAAATGTATTCATTCTCAACATATATTGAACATACAATATCACAGCTTCTGAACAGAATTGCTAAATTTACCACACAACCTAGGCAAAACTCATGCACACTTGGTTCAAAAAACAAGGCAGATGATGGAAGAAACATTGGAGAGAGGAAATACAACGGGCAAAAAGTAGAAACAACTATATTTTCTTCCCTTTTTTGGAGAGAACTGCCAAAAAAACAATAATTTTAAAAGTTTGAGATGAGTAGTAGTTTTCCCAAGTCTTTTTTTTTTTGGAGAGAATGTGTGATTGCTAAGGCAATCCAAAAAAGAGAATGTGAAAACCAGATCATTCTCAAACTTCTCTGTCTTTCCCTGGTAATCTCCGACCAAATGGTATGTTATCATGAGAAATACCCATGTGGCTGATAGAGGCTAATGATAACAAATAATATTTGAACTTTTTCTGAGCTGCCGATCTTACTTTCATTAGGTTTACAATGCATTATAGAACTAAAGCACAAACATCAGACTAAAAAGACTTTATTTTCATTACGATATATGATTATTTAAAGCTTGGACACCTTGGAATTCAAACAGCTCCACTGTGTTTTACATAGCTTCTAAAGGAAGTCCAAAATCTATTATAAAAAAAATCAAGATTCACCATCACAACTAATGTTTTGCATTAGTTTTTAAAATCTAACAATTTGCATGCTTGCTTCCAACTAGCCATAAAAAATGCATTCTGCAAGTTCCAAAAAAGAGCAAAGGGAAATACAGATATAACATTGTAGCAGGATCATATGCTCTAATGGTAGAATTTTTACAATCTACTCAAGAAATTACAAGATTGGAAATGTTAGAAAAGCCAACCACCTTTTCCATCCTCCAACAGCGTAGCCACCATTGTCGTCTTTCTCTGGCAACATATCAATAATGGGTCCCCGTTTAGCAGTTGCATCTGTATCCACCATCATTTTTCCTGTTGTAGTAAATTTACAATTCAAATGATAAGTTGCACCACGTGTTGCATTCAAACTTCTCCTAATATCGCTCAGTTGCACCCTTCCCTTGGTGAATCTCCCAATATTGCCCGCTTGAACAATCACAGTCCGTAAACAACTGTTGCATACCATCTAAACAATGGCTGTGGCCTTGGATGCAAGATTTTCACCCTATTAAACCAAAATAATGTTCCCTATATCAATGTGATATCGGTCATGAAAAATATCGTCACATGATCATTAATGATCCATTTCATTGCTGAAAAGCAAAAGAAAAGGAAATGAAAGAGAAGTTTTGAATTTTATGTTGTATTGGTGGTCTTTCCACTAAACTAGGCCGGTTAAGACCCAGATTTTCAATCTCATATTTTCAAGTTCCTTGCCTTTTAAAAATATTATTTAAAAAGAAAAGGAAAAGAAAAAGACTCGACGACTAAACAAAATAGTAAAATACTAGAATTAACTATCACATTCAGCTGGGAGGTCCTTCGCTGTCTTGGATAAAAAATAGTGAATGACCTTAAATTAGAACTTCAAGCCTTTCGCTTTTCCTGTATTTTCTCGGCAACCAGACTATTAAAATAAAAAAAAAAAACAAAAACAAAAACAAACCTCGCATTAATGTGACATCTAGAATTCAGAACTTTAAATCTTTTTTCTTTCCATTCGTTTTCAAAGCAACCAAACAAAGGCTAAAACCAAACCAGAACGTGACCATTTATTAACACGGACAAAACAAATAGAGAAACAAGAGATAAAGTAAAAATCAATTTAACAAAGATAGTCCAAACAAATGTGTTCGGATCTTACTTTCAAACTACTTGACTCCGCGGATTGCCAAAACACGTCTTGAAAGACAGATCCATAGACATGCTTACGAAAATTAATCTTAATTGGTGAATTAACAACAGAATTAATTAAACATAATCTTTGAACAATTACAGATCGGTCCTTGAAATCTCCCAGGTTTAGCTCCGGGCGAAATCGGATCGAACAGAGGAAACAAGCTGAGGATCGCAGAGGATCCGAATCTGATATGTGAGTTGTGAGAATCAGCTCGAATTGGTGAACAAAAGCAACGTTCTTTGAAACCCTAGAGAAACACAACAGGAGGTGATGGTATCGAATTATATATGAATACGAATATGAATGGACGAATGTTTGATGAAGTTAAGGAGAGAGAGATTCTGAGATACGAGAGAGACGCATGGCTATTGTCGCTTGGCACCGAAAACTGGCGGCAACGTGGCACTCCTCGTGTGTCCACTAAAGCCGTGTCTGTTTGGTGGACAGAAAAGTTTGGACATTGGATGGGTTATTTTCTGGTGAAAAATATAAATAAAAAGTTAATAAACTTGTTGGTCTAGAATTAGGTGTGTACGTCCGGCGGGTAATCTGACTTCGATTCAAATTGTTAGAAGTACTAATCAATTAAATATTTTAGCTATTTGTCTTAGTTAATTAAGACTATTGATACTAATCAATTAAATATGTTAGACCCATCTAGCATAACCGACACTAAAAAATTGAATTTATTAACATTCGAAGAGTCATGTTAATAAGTACATTTTTTTGATAAGATATTATGATAGAATAACATTATTTTTATTTTTTATATTTTAGAATGTACTTGGATAAAAAAAAAAAACTTTAAGTTCAATTAAAATTAAAATTGAGCTTGAGTTGAAACTTTAAAAATCGAATCTGAATTCAATATTTTTTATTTTTTATTTTTTATAATGTAGTTATTTATTATTAAATTAGTAGGAGTTTTTTTTACAAATATTACTATTTATATTTTTATAATTTCAGAAAATGTTGACTTTTAATATTTTTTAAAATTAAATTTTTAATAATTTTTAATTTTTTAATGAGAAATTATTAAAGTTTTTAGTATATGATTAAAATAAAAAAAAATACAATAATTTATTGAAGAGATTGTGAATAAAATGTAGAAATTAAAATTAATAATTTGGGCTCGGGTTAGGTTGTATGGGTTCAAGGTTGACTGTTTTAAAACCTAGGATTGAGTTTAGACATAACTTTGTCTCAACTTGCACCATCTTAGTCGCACTCCTATCTCGAATCTTTGCTAACTAAATTGTCAAACAAGTTGTTAAAATTTTTAATAAGTCGAGTGACATTTCATGTTTTTTCTTATAAGATAAGTCACGATTTAAATTTCTCTAAAATAAAAATGAGTGGTATTATGTTAATTTTTTAATCATCTCCAAAGTAAGAATGTATTATATTATGTTAACTTTTTAGTCGTAGGTTAGATTTGTTAATGGTATAATTATTTTCTGAACAATGAACTGAACTTATTTGTAAGTCATATTTGTAAATAGATATTTCTTTCATCGGTGAAAGAAAATATTAGATAAGCCTAATATCACTGATTATAATTCTGTGATTTTATATACAGTCCTAACATTGCAAACATAAAATTGATAATATAATTTTGACAAAATTTGGAATAATTTTGCATAACATTAGAAACATGAAATTGATAATATTATTTAGGACTATAGTCCTAACACTACAAACATAAATTTAATAATATCATTTGGACAAAATTTGATATTACATCTTGTCCTAGCATTACAAACATGAAATTGATGATATTATTTAGACAAATTTTGAAAAATAAAAGTGGGCTTGGGGTTTTTTTATTGTGTACACGTATGATTTTCCAAAATAGATGAATGGCCAAAAAAAAAAAAAAAGACTATCTTGTTATAAGAATCTAAATAGAGATTATTGACAAGTGTATTCTATTAGTAAAAGTTAAAATACAAAAGATATATAAAGAAAAAGTGTTGCTCATAAAAATAAATGGTGCTTATAAAAATAAGTACTCCCTCTAATTTTAACATGATTATATATATCAAACGCGTCAAAATAAGTTTCATATGTCAAGTGTGTTGATAACGAATTATATGTATTATAAAACAAGTTACAAATAATTTATTTATTAAATGGATTATACAAATCATGTTATGTTATTTGTGTTAATACAACTTATTTATTAAACAAAACATGTTATAGTAGGGTTTAAAATTTTGACATGATTGTTTAACAGGTATCGTGTTTGGACTGATCTATATATTTATACTTAACATGACACGAATACGTTATAAATGATAGTATTTGGTAATTTTTCTTGTTTTTAAATTTCAAATTTTATGCAGAAATTAGTTTTTTTTTTTGTTTTTTTTATAAAAACAAAAATAGAAAAATACAATAATAGTATT
This sequence comes from Nyssa sinensis, assembly GCA_008638375.1. Lineage (NCBI taxonomy): Eukaryota > Viridiplantae > Streptophyta > Magnoliopsida > Cornales > Nyssaceae > Nyssa > Nyssa sinensis. Next base: position 2,706,080 of record CM018041.1, on the reverse strand, counting down.
TTCAAAAAAATAAATACAAAGATAACCAAACTAACCCTCAAACCAAAATTCTAAGTATATATTCCCAAAATTTTGTCACAATTACGATTAATATTTTAAATATTATTTATTAATACGTCCAATAAAATTTTAAAAACAAAATAACACGTATATAAACCTCAAAGCACTCGCATTCATTAACATGTTATATTAATTTTTATAAGTCATTTGCGTTACTTCTTACATCATTATCGTAGATGACCATTTGATTTTGACCTTCTTGCATCATTATCATAGATCACCATTTGATTATAGTAATCGAAAGTGCTTTTCTTTTCCCTTTCGTTTTAACTATAATCTATTGATGTAGCTGCCCTGACTCCCACACGTCATAATCCATGTCCAACCTTCCTTGATATGAACTGAAACATATATATGAAACTACCCGTCAATCGTGTTTGTGAAGACAACATTATGTCAGAGTCTTAGATATAATGAATGCTTGATTGTTAAAATTTAATTTGAGAAGTCAACGTATTTACTTAGATTTAGTGCAGTAAATTGGAGTCAACAAGTTAATTGATATAGCATCAGACGGTTGATAGACTTCGTCATCGTACTTTAATCTCCCTGGATAACACCTAAGGTGTCCTGTACCTTGACTATGGAGGTGTTAGCGGAGGCCGGGGGGTGACCTTCAGGCGAAAGTGCATTAAACACATCGTCACGTTTGACTTAGGTAAACTTCCTACGATGGAGCGCCTTCCCCCAAAAACGTCCAAAAGATTGGTCTGCTGCGCAATAGGCGCTGGATACCTCACCCGATCGGATTTGAACATGAAAGGTTTTGGTATAATGACGTGACATGACAAAGTGTCTTTCTTAATTATATTTGCTCTTGTGTGATATAATTTATGTACGTGACAAAGTGTTATTCACATAATATATTATCACATAATATATTAAATTTATTGAATAATATTTTTTTTTTTTTTATAAATTGGTTAAAATATTTTTGGTTAGTTTACGCACTAAGTACTATTTTTCGTGAAAAATTAACCTATCTTTTAAATTCTAACTGTCAACAATCGATAACAGTTTATTGGATTAAGAAGTTTAGTGGTGTAAGTGCTCACCTTTAAATAATTGATAACAGTTTAATTTTTTTTTCTATTATTATATTAAAACAAAGTGTTAAGAAATAAAGATTATAAGATATGATTTAATAGAAAAAAAAAGTAATTGCCTAGAAATGTTAATGAATAAAGAATATAAAAAAAATCATAATAGGAAATAAAATGAGTAAAAGTGTTAATGAATAAAACTTGCTAATAGAAAGAAAAGAATTGGGTATCTGATAAAAGTCATTTAAAAGTAATTATGAGATATAAATTTTTATTCTTTATTTAGTAAATAATTTGTACATATATAAAAATGTATTATGTATTATATATATTCTAAAACATGATTTAATTATAAAATAAATTTATTTGTCATTTTTAAAAAAAGAAATCAGTATACAAAGCATTGATTTAAATTTAATTCATGCTTGATGTTAAATTGCAAACTTTGCAACATTTGTTTTGCATTGAATCTGTTTTATTTTCTAATTAATATACAATAATCTTTCTTAAAATTTTTAAGAAAAATGAAATAAGTAATAAAAAATTCTTGCCATAGAACCCCAAAAAAATAAAAATTAACTAAAAAATAGTATAATTGTACATCATCATAAAGCCGCCAGGCAATTGAGAAACGGAAACATCAAAGATCAAACACCCTTTAATACGTTCAGGAGCGGTTAGTTGAAACTGGAAAAACCGGACGGCAAAGAACCGGAGATAAGTCGTAGCCCTCTGAAAAGCTGCCACTTGCCAGGGGGCCCAGAAAACCGAGAAAACGTCTTGGTTGTACTCCCGTGGACTCGTGCATGTCTCTCTCTAAAGCCTCTCTTTCTTCTCTCTGTAAAGTAAAACTTCCATTAATTTTTTTATTCAGCATTGAATCAAAGACTGGTCACAGCCCCAGAAGTCTCCGCGAACCTTCCCTCCACATCGCCCCTTCTCCTTCAAAGTTCCTCCTCTTCCTTCAAAACTCTTGTTGTGTTCTCTCTATCATCACGCCCCATAGACAGAGACACTCGAGCCTGCAATACAGTTGTTGAATTGTCTCTGTGGCTCTTTGCTTTGGTATGATCAATCTTCACTATCGGACCTTTGTGTTCTTTCTAGGTTTTTTGTTAATTGCATTTCTCATCTCTTCCCCAAATTGTACAACCGTTTTTAGGTTTGTTTTGATTTTAATTCGTTTAGATTACAGTCCATGTTCGTTCTCTTATATCTAATTCATTTTTTAAGACTTAATTCTGTTTATTTGGCCTAATTACATCGAAAACGTGTTAAATTTTTGGTCTTTTTAATACTTAAGGAGATATATTGAATTTTGAATCTATCTGTATGATTAATATATATCTTGCTAGGATTCGGAATTGAAGAAGGTGCTATTGATCCTGTACTACTGTTTATTGTTATGCAACTTGAAATTTTTAAATATAAAGGTTTCTCTATGCTTATGGTGTCATTGGTTGTATTTTCAAGACCTCTTTTTTTTTTTTTGTTTCGAGAAGGAAGAAAATGAAAATGACATGAAAAATACAATTGGAATTTTTCTGAAAAGGCCTGTCTTCTTAAAGTGTCTTGAAGAAGTTTAATGTGTTTTTATCAGTTTTTTCTTTTGTTTGGTGAAGCAAAACAATAGGAAATGGTATATTGTTAAGAATGTTTTGCTGAATTTGTCTTTAAAATTTTAGCGGAGTACAAAAATGTGCTTTAGGGAAAAAAATAATTCCAAACATGGCTTAAGATGTTTTATTTTCTTCACGGTGGGGTATTTCTGTATGAAATGTTTTGGTAATGGCTAAGGATCAAAATTTCGTTTCGCAGTGTTGTTTCGTCACCTAGGAAAGAGAAACGTTTCGAAAATATAGTGGAAACAATGAAAAAAAGTAAAATATCTAGAAACACTTGGAAACATAAAGTAAAATATATGAATGTGTGAAGATAAATATTATAATTAATTAAAAATATTTTAGGATACATGTCCATCCACACAAGAAGATATTAGGGTGAAATTAAAAAAAAAACATAAAGTAAATTAGTCATTAATACCAAATGACTCTTTACATATTAAAAACTAGTATTAAAGATTTAGAGCTAATTTGTTTATGTAATATGAACTTGTTATATATTTGCTATAAAATATGTAAAATTATTATAAACCATAAAATAATAAATATATATTATGTAATATCCACAGATTAGACAATTTAATACAAGTTACATATAATATAATAAATAAAAATATAGTAATTTAAATCTATTATAATTAGTAACTAAGTATTAAAATAAATTATTTATCTACATTTTATTTTCATTACTTTTACTTTTCATTTTCTATTATTTTTTAAGAAAAATAGAAATATCTTCTTATAATTTTAGGTTTTAATGTTTTAATCTCCTCCATTTAAAAAATAAATTGATATTATCTTTTACCAACTTTTAGAAGTATTGTTGATAACAAAGAAATGTTTTCACTGTTTCAGTATGTTTTAACTAGTTTCGGTATGTTTCTACGGAAACAAATTTGTTTCCATGAAAACATGTGAATTTCGATATTCCACTAGTGTTTCATTTCGGTTCGCTAAGAAACAGAAACATTTCGGCCGTTTTGATAGAAACGAAACGGAATTTTGATCCCTGGTAATGGCACACATGTAACTTTAGAACCTTTTGGATTTATGGAAGTTGTGTTAGGACCACATGATGTTCATGGTTTAATCTGTTTGTCATGCTTCATCCATTTTGTTACACATGTCAGTAGTTTAGCTATCTAGCAAATTTTCTGTCTCTTTCTATTAGGTGTTCTTAATCAACTAATCCCTTATATTTTCTTATTTCTTTTACCATAAAATTTTCGCAAAGAGATGGTTGAAGTTGTCATTCACTTTTCTTGAAGTAACCCAGTTTCTGTAAGACTGTTTCATTGTTTTTCCATTCATTTGAGCATAGGTACTGTTTGGGCCTATCATATTCTTGAAGTGGCCATGACATATCGTGCTTTTATACTGCATGACCTGCAGGTATACACCTGCAATTGTGACTAATGTGGATGATCTAATGCCATTTTTTTTTAAATCATATCTTCACGGGTGGATATTCAGCACTCTGTGACAGTAACAGAAGTAATTTTAGTACATGAAGAACCTCCCTTTTTTATTAAGAGTTCAGAGGTTGATCATCCATTTCTGGACATTGTGTCATACATAAGACAAAAGTTATGAATCCCCGACAAGAGAAGTTTGTGAGGTTAGCTCGCTTAACTCTTCATACTTCTTCCTCACCATGTTTAATTGCTTTTGTATTAATATTATTTGTTAGTAACCAAAATATATCTTACTGGAAAATTTGTGTTACTTCTCTGCACTGTTAAATAGCATCTTAAAAGTATTTTACTTCCTTTGCAAGCAAACTGACTAGAATAGGTTGTGTTTGTATTGCATATTGAAGTTGTTTTTCAAATGCCAAAGAGAAAATTATTGGCAATTTAGCAGAAGGAATGTCATGTCATTACCTCCATGCTATGAATCTTGAAAACGAAAAGAACAGAAATTGATGCTTGTTTGAAGATTTGAGGGACTTCAATGATCTTTAGGTGTTGAGGCGGCAGAGAAGAAGAGAATAAGGAAAGCTGCCTCCTTTTTACTCTCAAACATTTAGCCTTAAGTTAAGGACTTGAAATAGGGGGTTTATATGGAATAATAGAAGCGACTCTTATGTAATAGGTAATTATCCTTTTTTTTATATTACTGTTTGGGCATCGTCGGTGGGCTGATTGGGTGTACTTGGGAGCGACTGGTATAGCAGGGGGACTTCATGTGCTGTGGGATTCTTGGGTTTTGTAGAAGCAGGATGTTAGTCTAGTGGCTTATTCAGTTTTGTGTTTGTTTCGTTTCATTGAGGATGGGATGGTAGGTGTGCTCAGCTTTGGCAGGAGTTGGGTGAGGCAAGGGGTCTCATACTCTCCTTTGTTTGTTGGGGTGAGAACTTAATGTTGTTCATTTTCCTCATGAGAGTTGGGGTTGTCAGAGGATTACTTCAGCAATGCAGGATTTTTCTGCTTTTATTGATGGTTATGATATGACAGATTTGACACTTAAGGTGGGTAGGTTTACTTGGAACAGTGGAGGAAATTTATGCTTGATCTAGACTCTAGATTGGATCAGTTTTTGATATTAGCTGATTGTGAAGAGAGGTTTTCTAATGTTGCTAAGTCATGTCTTCTGCATCCAATTTCAGATCAGGTTCCTCTTATGCTTGATAGGCTGGGGGGCATGGATTTAAATTGCGGTTGCGGTATCAGGATTATTAATGGCCTGTTAACTGCGACCATTAATTTTTTCAAACATTAGCAACCTTCCTAAAACTTACCGATACACAAGTTTTTAATTCAGTTTGTCACTTTCAAGTGTTTTTTTTTCCTCATTTTTATGACATTTGAAAAAGATGTTTTATTATTTTATATTAATTTTCAATGTTAAAATACTAATATGATTCTTATGAAAAACATTAGATTTGTAAATAATTACTTGAAATGCAGTTATAAGTGCATAATCAATAACAATTCACAAAAGAAGGCAAATCTAAATATCTAATGAACTGTACAAGTGTATACACACACACACACGCATACATATTATAGTTGTTAGCAAACTTAGCATATAAAACCTGAAAAAAAGAAACAAAAAAAAATCCAATAAAACCCAAAAAAGAGCCTTGAAATTGAAAAAAAAAAATTACATAAATTGAAATATAATTTACTATATAAGTATTTATATATCACATAACTATATATATAATTATTTTTAAGTATGAATATATATTTATATATAAATATGAAATAATTAGTTAATCACATAACTAGTAAGCTAATATTCAATAAATATACACACATTAGTACATTGGATATGAATTAAAATTATGGAATCATATATTCATATATATTATGAAAGGAAAAATAAATAAATAAAAAACAAAAAAAATTGACACACAATCAAGTAATCGATCATCATGAGATCTTGCTCATAATATGATTTTCATATTAGAAATATAATAAATGAACAAAATAAATTTTAAGAAAATGACAAATTACCTCAAAAAATTGAAAACCCCTTCCAAGTATCCAAACCAAAAGATTATACTCCAAATGTGTAGATTTGCACTCAAAAGTAGTAGTTCTAGACTCAAACTACGAAGATTCAGATCCAAACTAAGTAGATCTTGAAAATATGACAAATAGGTTTTGAGAAAGGAAAAAATGAGATAAATGATTTGATTTTTTAGCTTTAAATCTAACTAAAGAAGGTAAAGGAGGTCTCTACAAGCATTTTTTTTTATCGGTGGTCTCTACATGCATTTTTGGAGGTCTAAGAGGATAAAACTGCAGAAAATAGCGGCTAGTAACTGAGAAAATACATTTTAAATGACCCGACGGCCAAACAACTCATATCGGTCTGTGTATTGACCGATACGGCTGTGAAATGGACGTAGATACCCATACTTATCGGCTGATACGCACGCTTATTTGTCACTTACCAATATAACGGGGGGAATTGGGATCGTGACCCTACCGATATGTATCGGATCGTATTGGCCGTTATTTGATTGCATTGGGAGGGGGTTGTAATGTGGCATGTGGGAAGAGTCCGTTTTAGGTTTGAGAATATGTGGCTTAAGGTGGAGGGTTTTGTTGATTTAGTTAGGGGGTTGTGGCAAGGTTCTGTTGTTGATACCTGGTTTTTTGTTAGCTACAAAATTGTAGATGCTCAAGAGGGATTTGAAAGAGGTGGAATAAGGAGGTTTTTAGGAATGTGGAGGTGAGGAAAGCGAGGGTATTGTAGGATATTCATGTTCTTGATGTTCAGGAGAGTCAGAATGCTCTTTCAGAGGAGGATCGATATATGGCATGACACAAGGGCTCAACTACTTGCCACAGTTTGTATCATCTAGGCAATCACTATGATGTTATTGGATTCTTAATAAATGATTTCTCTGAATTGTTACATTAATTCAAAGGCATCAAGGTAATGCCATAGATCATAAGTTGGTACCCTTATTATTTTTTAAGAATTTTTTTGAAGCTGTTTTATAGCATTCTAAACTCCAATGTTTTACTTCTAGGTATTGATTTTTTTATTTGGATTTGATGTTTGAAGTGACCTGTGATCTTCGAATCTATTTATACCTTTTACATGTCCCTTACTGTTCTATGACTCTATTTATACCTTTTACATGTCAGTTACATTTGACGTAGAGCTGTGGACTGATTTTAAAATTGACTTTGTTATGTCTAGGTTTAAGGATTGGAACTCAGACAAAAGCTCTGAGGGGCAATTTTCCACAAAAGACTGGCGTGAATTTGGGGAAATTCAGAACAACAGTAAACTCAGTTTCAGATAGGTTCCAAAGGGGCGTGGAATGTGGTTCTGAACGGATTAAAAACTTAAGAAAATCATTGAAATCCTTTTCTTTAAGTAGCAGTCTGGCCAAAGGCTTGGGTTCTAAGAAGAAAATTCTTGACCCACAAGGGCCATTCCTTCAAAAGTGGAACAAGATTTTTGTGTTGTCGTGTGTGATTGCTGTCTCTTTGGATCCTTTATTCTTTTACATTCCAGTTATCGATGATGATAAGAAGTGCCTTGATTTGGACCGGAAGTTGGAGATCACAGCTAGTGTTTTGCGTTCCTTCACTGATATTTTTTACATAATTCATATTATATTTCAGTTCCGTACTGGCTTTATTGCTCCCTCTTCTCGAGTATTTGGGAGAGGTGTTTTAGTTGAAGATGCTTGGGCAATAGCAAGGAGATATTTGTCCTCGTACTTCTTAATTGACATTCTTGCAGTTCTTCCATTGCCACAGGTAAAGGGAACTTCTCTGCAGTCTCTTTTTTTTTAATATCCCCAGAGGTTGATTGCAAGGAGCAAAATGCACTGTTAGGCCTTATTTTCTTATTTGCTTATTACATCTCACATGTGCACAAGGAGCTTGGGTGATGGATATTCATTAACTGCGATTTCCCCACAGAGATATGATTGCAAATTTGACTTTATCTCTGGACAATTCCAAAAAATTTCTGCTTGTCTGCCAGTGTGGATTTTATGGTATATGAGATCATTGAAGCTGGACTGCTGGAGTAGCCACGTAGAGATGTGCAGTGTTGGCCTCGTGTGGCAGAAACTGGGGGATTGACCTCCACCCTAATGCACTATAATCTTGTATCCAGATGTAAATTTGGTTTTGGTTCATAAAATTATTTGAAGAATACTTATGTTTCTGATACTTTCCGGTCAGAATCACATGTTAATATCTTGTTATTAAGATACATTGATTTGCATAATTTGATACTAAATTTGGGCTCTAATCTTGTAATCTTTTTCAGGTGGTAATTTTAATTATCATACCAAATCTAGGAGGCTCAAGATCTTTAAATACAAAGAACTTGTTGAAATTTGTCGTTTTCCTCCAGTATATACCAAGGGTTCTTCGAATCTATCCGTTGTATAAAGAAGTTACAAGAACTTCTGGTATACTTACTGAAACTGCGTGGGCTGGAGCTGCATTCAATCTCTTTCTTTACATGCTTGCTAGTCATGTAAGTTCGGTAACAAGCTCGATCGTACAATTCTTTTCAAAATTATACACCCTTTTTTTACCAATCAAAAAAAAAAAATTATATCCCCTTTTAAATTTTCTTTGGTAAATGTCAGTTTTAAAACTTTCATTCTATCAGTTTAACTTTGGTATACTTATAGCTATCCTTCATTTCCGTTCATCTTGAAGTCTTCTATGATATAGACAGTAGCACAATTTTTTAATAGTTTCCAATTCTACCAGACACTTTGAACATTTCTTTTCTTACAGATTTCTTTGATCATTTAATGATTTTCTGTTATTTTAGGTACTTGGAGCCTTTTGGTATTTGTTTTCCATAGAAAGAGAAACGGCTTGCTGGCAGAAAGCCTGTGCCAATGTGTCTGCATGTGTCAATGCTTCATTGTATTGTGATGACAGTTTCGGATTTCGAAACTTTCTGGATAATAATTGCCCTATACAGACAGAAAATGCGACTGCTTTTGATTTTGGAATATTCCTTGGTGCCCTTCAGTCTGGTGTTGTGGATAAATCAATGGATTTTCCACAGAAGTTCTTTTACTGTTTTTGGTGGGGCCTGCAAAATCTAAGGTGTGCACATATAAGATCCTCTATTCTCTAATATTTGTCAATACTAGAATAGTTCTTTATTAGTGTTTCATCAGCAGATATATTGTGCTATTCTTAATTCACTGGTTTGCATAGAAATCTAAGTTTCATTTAACATCTATTGAAGCATCCAAGAATATCAAATAATGGGCTGTAGTTCACAGCTAGTATATGTGCCTTGTCCACTTGTTCAGTCCCTTCAAATTCATGCTTTAAGATATATGGACTTTACATGTATAATGTTGCATCATACATAACACATTCAAAAGTTTGCAGTGCCTTTTCTTTGGTTCATGTAGGATCTTTGATGCTGAAAGAGAAATCCGACTGATCATCTAACCACTTCGGCCATCACATTCTTTTGGGTTTCATAAATAAAGAGAGCTAAATGGATGCAAAAATGAGGCTTTTATCTGGAATGATGGGGCCTTTATGGTTGCTGGGAGCTGATATATTTTACTCATTTTATTTCTCATCTTTTTATTGTTTTTTGTCCCTATCATCCTTCTCATCCCATGATTTTTGGGTAAATTATACTGACATCTCCTGAAGTTTTTGATAATTACTACTAATTTCTTATGAAGTTTTTGAAATTATACTGACCACACCTACTTTACCTGACAAATTAAAAAAACCCCCTCCTGTCCAAATTGTTTTTCAAAATGACATAGCTGCCATTTTCATTTTTTTAAGATTTCTTTCCATCTTGACCATTTTTTTCAATTTCTTTTTCATTTTCAAATAATTATTGATTAAAACTTTAAATTTATTTTAAATAAAATGAAAATAAGTTATTTATTTTAAAAAAGTTAAAAAAATTTGGTCAAAATTGAAAAAATGAAAGAAAAAAAAATCATAAAAGGGACAATTTTGTCATTTAAAAAAAATTGACTGTAGAGGGTATTTGTAGTTTGTCAGTAAAGATAGGGGATGTCAGTGTAATTGTTAGATATGTCAAGGGAGATCAGTGTAATTTATTCTAGTTTTTTTTTTTTTTAAAAAAAAGTTATAAGCTTATTGATTTTAGCAATGTTATACTGAAAAATTAGTGAGGATCAAACAAAGTAATGATTAACCACAACCCATAGGTGTTATCTTGTAGCAACTATTGGTGTTATCTATGGGTATCCTTTATAATTTTTTGTTCTTATTATTAGGATTTATGTTCCTATGAGTCTGAATCAAAGATTCTCTGTTGGCTATGCGCTACCTAATGCAACCTCCCTCCCGAATTTTGTGCTTGAGACTAGTGTAAAGAGATAACCACAACCCATGCAGAGTCTCTCTCTCTCTCTCTCCTATGTATGTGTTATTGCTTGAAACTTCTTGCCTTGCTGACTTAGGCAGGTTGAATATTCGTTCTGTTCTCTTATTTTCAGCTTCATCATTTGTATAGTTGGTCTTACCAATAACAGATCTTTGTGATCTACAAAATAGAAAATGCAGGATCTTTCAATTTTGGAATGCTTTTGTGCACGCATAAAAATCCTATTACTTTGAGCAGTGCATCATAGTTATAACTTCTGAATTAATATGTGATTTTTTTTCCTTGTCTCATTTTTGCAGTTCTCTTGGTCAAAACCTCCAAACAAGTACTTTTTTCTGGGAAATTTGCTTTGCAGTTTTCATTTCCATCTCTGGCTTGGTGTTATTTTCATTTCTCATTGGGAATATGCAGGTTGGTTTTAAAAATTTATACTATAGTTGCTTGAACCTGTATGGGCCATGTAATTGGGGTGAGCTGAGTTGGGTTTAAGTATTCTATCCCAAATCCAAGTCAGGTTAACTCTTTTCTAAGCTCCCCTTCCCCCCCCCCCCCCAAAAAAAAAAAAAAAAAAAAATCCAACTTCCCATCCTCATCCCAATAGGTGTGGGTCAGGTGGGTTTTCTGAACCATGACATGAGCTGCCAAAGCTAATTAAATTCTCTGTGACGGGGTTTAGAACTTGAGATCAAGCTGACTGCTAGGATTAGAAAGGTGTGGGAGGCTCAATGAGATGATCTAAACGATTGTGGGCTTTATTTGGTCCACGTATAGAATTTAATAAACTGAATGTACTTTGTAACAGACATATCTTCAGTCCACAACGATAAGATTGGAGGAGATGAGAGTGAAAAGGCGAGATGCAGAACAGTGGATGTCCCACCGCTTGCTACCTGAGAATCTGAGGGAGCGTATCAGGCGGTATGAGCAATACAGATGGCAGGAAACTCGAGGTGTTGATGAAGAGAATCTGATCTGTAACCTTCCCAAGGACCTGAGGAGGGACATTAAGCGCCATCTCTGTTTGGCTCTTCTCATGAGAGTGAGTTCTTTTGCCTCTTCTAATTGTTTTTATGTATTTTACTGTGCACTTACAGGGAGTATGAATGGTGTTGTTGATTATTATAAGATATATCTTCCTTCTGAGAACGAAATCCAGGCTGCAACTGATTGGTGATTTCAAAATTCCCTCCAGTTATTTGTAAATATCTTATTGCCTTGGGCTATCCCTAGAAGGGTAAAACCCAACTTACAAAAAAGGGGATTGGCATCAAATTAAAGCCTTAAATTCTCCGAAACACCTATAAATGTATCTAAATACATTGGATATTCCTCTTTGTACCAAAAGAAAAACAACAAGGACCTATATATCTTTTTTTATCCTCCATAAAGCCACACAGCCATGGATCGCCTATTGAATAGTTATGACATAGTCAGTACATTTCTTTTTTGAAGTTGTAAATGTTATGAAGGGAGTAGGGGATTTAATAAAATAAGTTACATAAATATTGTATTTTGTGAGTTTATTGTGAGGAACCAAGTTTGTAAAAATGCAACCAATTGTTTTTAATGTAGGGAAAAAAAGCTTGAGGAGTACTGCTGATATACATATTGTACATTTAGTAAGTTTAATACTTCATGTTGTTTGGGACCATGTGAAACACCTTTCTTTCTCTTCTTGCAAGCAAAAGCTCATCATCAGGTTGGGTTGTAAATGAGTTGAACTAGTTATTGGTTCTTGAGCCAAGCTTGGATTTTTACCCAAACTCATCTAGATTGGTCTAGTGACTCCAGTCATTGATTTAGATATAACTGAACCCGAGCTCAATTCAAGGTGCCCTTTTTTTTTCCTCCCTTTTTAATATGTGGATCTTGAACTTCATACCTTCAATATTGCAAAATTGATGATAACACGGTATGAATGCCAACTCAATTATTTATCATACTTCACTAATTTTATATTATTTGTTCACCTTTGGTTTAGATGTTTTCTATGGTGAATGTGTTTAGGCTGCGCTGTTGCAGAGTGCTTACATCAATTTTTCATGAGCCTAGATGAGCCATGTTTGGTATTGCTAAAGCCTGGACTGTCGAGCTCAAGCTTGAAACTAAGCGTGGGCGTTATTGTTAAAAGTATCCAACTGAATTTAGAGAACTGGGCCCAACTTTCTTATGAGCTGCTTGGGTATTTAACAGCCATAGCTGCAGCAATAGATATGAATCATAAGGATCTTTTCCACCAAAAACAAAGTTTTCTTCTATACACCTCTATTTTTGAAATTGCATTCAATCTTAGAAAATCCACTTTAAGTTTTTAGTGGGGCTGGATTGTTTATGGTTTTGTGCTTCTGAGTCCTAGTTTTGGTAACTTTGTTGTGTGTTTAATGGAGAATTAATGATTCTAAAGGCCTTAAGATCATGTGAGTGGTTTAAGTTGCAATTTAATTGGGAGATGACTGCACAACTGTTATATTGCATGCCTATATAGTCACTTCACCTTTTCTGAGTGAAAACAAGTATGCTTGAACTCGAACACCATCTCTTTGGATAATCAGTGGAAGTAATTCTCTCTTCAAGTTGAATTGATGCACCCTTCATGATCACTGCATCATTGATTGATTCTTTATGCATCTTTCTTGAATGTTTAAGGTGCCAATGTTTGAGAAAATGGATGAACAACTGTTGGACGCAATGTGTGACCGTCTCAAACCAGTTCTTTACACCAAGGACAGCTGCATTGTGCGGGAGGGGGACCCAGTTGATGAGATGCTGTTTGTAATGCGGGGTAAGCTATGGACCGTGACAACAAACGGTGGAAGGACTGGATTTTTCAACTCAGATTATCTCAAAGCTGGTGACTTTTGTGGAGAAGAGCTTCTTACTTGGGCTCTGGATCCCCATTCCTCATCTAACCTCCCTATCTCGACCAGAACTGTCCAAGCCCTCTCAGAAGTCGAAGCATTTGCCCTAATGGCTGATGATTTAAAATTTGTTGCCTCCCAATTCCGGCGACTCCACAGCAAGCAGCTCCGCCACACTTTTAGGTTTTACTCACAGCAATGGAGGACTTGGGCAGCTTGTTTCATACAAGCAGCATGGCGTCGCTATTGTAGGAAGAAGCTAGAAGAGTCTCTCCGGGAAGAGGAAGATAGGTTGAAAGATGCGTTATCTAAAGGAGGTGGAAGCTCACCAAGTTTGGGTGCCACCATCTATGCCTCACGATTTGCAGCTAATGCACTCCGTGCTTTGCGGCGCAATGGTGTACGGAAAGCAAAGATGCCAGAGAGAATATCACCGATACTGCTTCAGAAGCCAGCAGAGCCTGATTTTTCTGCTGAAGATAAATTGTAGGTTAAACTAAATTAGTAATTTGGTTTTGTTGTGTATTTCATGGTTATGTTGTGTAAAATGTGAGCTTGGAAGCACAGTGGTTGAGTAGTTATAATTACTCGAATGTATCAGGTCCTTGTGTATATTATATTTGTATATGTAGATTTCTTGTTTTTCTAGTGGTTACTGAGTCGCTTATTGTTTAGGACTCTAAGAAGGTTGCCGGAAGGGTTTGTGCTCTATAAATTATGATATGACCTTTATATATTATTACTTTTTTTATATTTCCCATTTTAAAAAAATATATATATTTTTTTATTTCCGTTCTTCTTCAATAACCATATCGATATCTATCATGTATTTACTATTTTATTGATATTTTCTACTTTGGGATATAAAATGGTTGCATGCATCATTATATATACCACAGGGTTATTAAATCCTAAGGCATAATATTTTGTAATCAGTGTAAGCCTAATGTAGACTGTCAGGAGATGAAACCGTCACTGCATCTAGAAACCAAAAATTAACACAATTACAATGATCCTAACACACACCTGGACAATCATTTTTCTTATTCACAAACAAAACCAAAAGAGATAAATTATGATACTACGAATATGAAATTTAAACAAGGAATATTTACAGAAACCAAGGATACCCCATGTCCCTGTTTTTGAAAGATGCCCTAGATTACACTTCGTAAGAAGGTATCTCGAGAAATCTATGAAGAGGGCCCCAACAGGAAGTTCGATGTTTTACTACCCATAAAAACGATCATGTTGGACGCAGTACTCATACTGGAAATTACGATCAAGGATGACTCTATCAATCGCCATCTACTTCAAAGATACCTTCTGAAGCATTTTTACAAGAAAAAAACCCGATACTGCACTATTGAAGATTGAATTGAGCTGCGGTAGAAAAGCAACTAAAATAGGTGGCTGGACAATACAAGAGGCTTCAGTTCTGCTTTCACCTTTGCAGAGCTGCTGTGCAAAATGGTATCCAGAGTAGAAACAGCTTCCAGGATATGTTTCCCTTTGTTCAACATGACGCAACTTGCCCTGCCAAAGCATAATGTGAGTATTCCTCAATTTTTTCCAATTATTCAAGTGGAATTTCTTTCCAAAGCAAACAAGGGAAAAGGTGGGGAAAATAAAGGGAAAAAAAATTTGGCTATGGGAATGTGGGAAGTTTCTCAGCACCAAATTGAAACAATTTTCACAAGCAGTTAAATATTAAGTAGGTGACCATGGGATCATTGCAGGGAAATTACTGGCTGAAATGTGATTCTAATGGGTTAGAAAAGTTTTGGAACTAAGAAGACTAGCTACAATATCTACATAGAAGGACTGAAATAAGAAAAGCGGTGCTAGCTGGAGAAAAACAGTAGGAAAATATGAAGTGGATGGGGAGGGAAGCAACAAGTTCTCAGTAAGATCGTTTTACAAGGAGTTGGCTCGAGTTGAGGATTTCCCTTGGAAGTCCATATGGCATGCTAGAGCCCCTACATGTGTGGCTTTCTTCGTCTGTACTGTGGCTTGAGAGGCAATCTTGACAATGGACAATCTTCAAAGGGAGCTTCAGATTGGCTAATCCTTGCTGTATGTGTAAAGAGGAGGAAAGTTCCGTAAGCCACTTATTTTTGCAGTTGTGCTGTGGCGAGGAATATGTGTAGCCTCCTCTTTTCTCCCTTTGAGTATGAGTGGGATCCAGCCGGTTTTGGTTTGGGAGTTCTTGAGGAGTTAGATTGGAGGTCATGTAAAGAAAGAATAGGAGTGGTTGGGATTTAGGGTAACTTTGTCTTTTTTGGCATCTGTGCTGTGAAAAAAATATGAGAATTTTTAAAGGGGAAGAAATGTCTCCCGGTAAATTTAAATATTTTTTTCCTTCTATTGATACATGTTATACTTATGGGTTGTAGAGTGCAACCCTCTTGATGTAGATTCTTTTGTAAAGTTTTCGGAAGGATTAAGGCTCTAAATAGAACTTTCTTCTTTTTGAATATGGGTTCACCCTCCTTGGGTGGTTATTCTCAGCACTCCACCTCATCATTTGACGTGTTGTGACTGTCCCTCACAAATTTTTTAACTTTTCGTGATTTTCAATTAACAACTTTTTTCAATTTTTCGTAAAATTAGAAAAGTGTTAAAGTTTATGAGAAACAGTCTCACTGCATCAAATGATAGGAGTGACAGTCCTACCAAATCATTTTAGTTTACTTGTCAAAAAAATTTTCAGACACTTCATCAAAATAACTTCTTTAGCCACTAAATTGCTGGTCACTGAAAAAAAACAAAGAAAAAGAGAAGAATATAACTATTTGAATCTTATGTTTTGATTATTTTGGTTTTGATGAATGTAGGTTTTGGTTACAATCAGTTATCATAAAGCTTAATCTGATAGAGGGGCATATTATTTAGAGGTCTTTCAATAGTCGAGACTCTGGAATCTAGATTGTCTATGCATTTCACGCAAAACGCACTCTGTGAAATGCATGGATGGTTAAGATTAGATAGTCACGACTATCCCCAACATTTCTCTATTACTTATATCATTGACACAACCCCTCATTTGTGGCCAGAATCTCCCACCATGAGTGGCCAAACTAGTGCATGTATTACAATAATAAGAGAGGTGTCACTTTTATACACTCTCACCTTTTTCTTTTCTAATTTTTGCTTCTTCAATTTGCAATAATTTCTTTTAAGTGGAGCTGTGGAGGTATGGTTTTCTGTAAAACTTGAAGTCAAAATTAGATATGTCATTGGTGATGTTATGATGTTCCAAAAATATCAACTTTTTCCCCCTTTATTTTCCAACCCTATCTGACAACCAAATGGGTCATGAAATAATCAGAATAAGAAGGTATTAATTCAACCACTTACCTCCTTCCATTAGCTACATCAGTGATCTCAGCTCTAGTAGGCACGCCAGATTTAACAAGTGACTCCAGCACTTGAGTTGCCCAAATGACTGGTATATGGGCAGCACTGCAAATAGATAGAATTTCTTCCTGTATGTCTGCTAGCCTTTCCCATCCACACTCCACTGCAAGATCTCCTCTGGCAATCATAACCCCCAAAGGATTTGGGGATTTCATCGCCTCCAGTAGCATAAGGGGCAATTTCTCAAACCCACCTTTTGTCTCAATCTTCAAAACAATCCCCAAGTTCCGAAGCTTCCGCTTTTCAAGCTCTTGTCGAAGCATAACAATATCACTGAATATCTCGGATAAAGGAGACACCCACCATGTCAGCGTGAGTAGCAACAAAATCAAGATCCATAAGATCCTTTGAAGTGAGGCCTTCAAACCGAATATCGCTTCTCTGGGATGTTAATGGATTTCTCTGAACCCAGTTTAGTACCTCTTGTACCTGCATGAGTGATTGAAACAATAATCTCTGAAATACTGGTTCCTTGGATTATTCCCCAAATCTTCCCATCATCAAAAGCAATCGGCTCTCCAGGTTTGACCGAATCAAAAAGATATCCAGATGAACAAGTTACCCTATGAGCACTTGCAGGGGCCAGTTGATTTGTGCTGTTCATCTGCCCTTTCTCGTGATATGATTAGCAAGTCTCCAACTCTCAGTCTGGAAAACTGCTCTACAGCAGGGACATCAACCACGAGTCCAACTGAGAATTTTCCGTTTATTTCCCTTTATATACAACTCTGTTCCTGATTGGACATAAGCAGTCCTTGCTACACTCAGCCATGTATCCAACACCAGCAAAAACAGGAAACTTCTTAGAAATCTTCAGCATCCGTCTCTTTCCTCTAGCATCATAGAATCTCAAAGCATTGCCTAACTCGAGCTTACTGAGAAATTCTTGGCCATCTATGTACAGAACAACATCAGGAGATAAATGAGCCGGTGGAGGGACCAGCTCCTTTAGGAGACAACCAAATCTGGGCAGGTAAGATCACATTTCCACAGGCATCCTTTTTAGGAGATATTTTGATCACACATGGACCAGCCTTCAGCTTACCTGTTCGGAGCTTGGGTCCAGCTAAATCCATGAGAACTCGACATGGTTTCTCCAACATCTGGGAGCTTCTTTTTACCCTTTTGATAATCTCACTCCAAACACTTGGGTTTCCATGTGCACAGTTTATACGAATAATTGAGGCCCCTGAGTTGAGAAGATCAGTTATAAGGGTTTCACTTTCTGTGGCTTCTTGTCCAACTGTTACCATGATATTAGTCGTTCTCTCATCTTGAAGTGGGCCAAACAATGTCTCCTTATTGAAGGAAGCCTTTTTTCTCATGGTCTTTATTGTGAATTCTCCCTTCATTTGTTTGTCCAAACTTATCCAAGAGGAAATTCCATCAACATTCTCTCTGCAGTTTAGAGAGTTAGATTTCAAGTTTTCCAACATCTGGATGCCAGCAGAAAGACTTGCAAGGACATATGGATTTATGGTCTCCAAATTCAGAAGACCAATAGAAGAAAGATCATCTTTAAGCTGCTCAACATCGAGACTTTTCAATGCCAAATAATGTATTAAGTTCGCAGCACTCACCAAATAATTTCTGCTAATACAAAGAAAATCGATTAGGTACTCTGGAAACACCAAAAAATAAAATAAAAACTTACAAAGGTACTTTAGGAAAGTTATTCTGTGAAATTATTCTAGCCTGTTTGCAATCTAATAATCTGAAACATTTACCAGAGTCTTTTTCGATAAGTAACATTTACCCAGAGAATTGACTTTCAGTAAAGTAGTTCTTACAATTTTATAATGTAGATGCTAAGAAATCTAAGACTACCAAAGAAATATTTGCTGGCAGCTCCTAATACTCGCACTTTCTGTGCAGAGCATCAAAACAATGAACTATATGGAGTGCAGTGAAGTTGTCATTCAAAGTATTATTAAATCAAGTGAGAATTTTGGAAATGAAATCAATATCACCAATAAGGATCAACAAATTGGTGAATTTTTTAAGCTACAACCCATCCATGATGGCCAACTAATCAAACAATTCAGATCATAGACGTACAAATCATGTAACGAGATGAATGGATGGATAAGTAGAATTTCAATTACTAAATGGAACAATATTTTTTTTCAAAATATTCCTTGAAGAGCAAGATTGATGTTAACAACACGATTATCATCGCATGGTGGTAAATAGTTAAATAGATAACTTGCACATCCCAATAAAAGAACTACCAGAGAATAGGCAAACAATGAAAGATTTACATCATCATCAACAATTTACATCACTTAACATAATATATATACCTGTGACACAATTTAAGTCGGGAAGCATTCCACTGTTCCATTGCTAATACATGTAAGTGAACAGCCTTTAGCTTGTCAAGAAGGTTTCCTTGGTTTCCCAGTATCTCAGCACTTTGAGGCAGGTTTGCTGCTGAGCATGATAAGGAAGCAACATCTTCCTTCTCGAGATCCTTAGAACTCTCATCCTTTCCCAAAGCACTAGGCATTAAATCGTAAGTGCAATCATGTGAACATTGTCTTTCAGGTTCATCATTTTCATTTAGAATAGCAGAGACAGTAGCCCTTGGGACTAGATACCTTTTTTTTCTTGCTAAGTTTTGAATAATTTGATCCTTGAAAACAGGCCTTCTCACATAAATTCTACATGGCAGATGTGTGAACTTCCCACATAAGTTGGAGAATGTAGAATCCGAGGGATTAGATGTTTGAATAGACTGCAAAACAGAAGACGAGACATTGCTCCTGGAGTCAGCAAATATATAAAACAGTTAAATTTCAACTAACGAGAAGCTGAGGACACTCAGGAAAGTAGAAAGAGAGAGAGAGAGAGAGAGAGAGAGAGAGAGAGAGAGAGAGAGAGAAAAAAAATCAATGACAAAAGGGCTAGGGCTCCTGAACTATATTGGCCGACTCAACCTACCAATATGATTCCACACAAGTGAGAGGTTGTCGACACTCTCTCTCTCCCAATTTTATAGTCCCTCTTTCATTTTTGGGATGTCCCAAAATAGAAGTCCACTTTGAAAAGTCAATTTACTTTATTTTAACATTCCAAATCTACCGTAAAATTTAATTTCCCACCAAAACTTAAATGCGAATTTTAAAATAAGTAGAGGGAAAATCTGGAAACACAAAATTTTCCATCACAACTGAAATACATAAAATATGTTTCCTCAAAAAGGTGGAATTCCAAAAAGGGTCTCTAAATTTGGGATGAATGAAGTACATAACAAGAGGACCACCTAAGAGGAACACTTTAACATAAAGACAGAAGGATTCGAAAATCAATACCACTACATTATGCTGGAAGCCTGGAACACATCCAATACCTAATTCTTTACCAAATAATTTTGTAGTCCTCCTATAGTAAGAAATTAGATTTTTTTTTTCTTTCTGCTTAGATTTTAGGCCTGGGTTAATGTCACCCAGGAAGAACCAACAAACCGTGTCAGATTTGTTTTTGATGCCTTCATACTAGACAAATTCACCCAAAGTTTTGTCATCTATAGAAATAAGTTGGCACACAATAATTTTCTAAGTACTAATGTAAAAAATTACCAAGACCATAACAAAAACAAGAGTGATCAACATCTGGTAAGGTAAAGAAAATCCAGTTAGGAGAAAGTAAGTGAGAAAAAGCAGCATCCTAGAAAACACATCAAGTCCTTTAACAAAAGGACAAGCACAAGTCCTCTTTATCATGGACATCCTTGTCCATTGGTAAAATTTTAGCAAATGGTTCCATTGTAAGCATGTCCATGAATTTCCCTATCTTGACACAATGACACCATGGGGAATGAAGTGTGAAAATACCAGTATAGGGTCTTACTCTTCCATCCCCCTCAATAATTACTTCAGGAAAACTTAGTTTCATGGAAAAAGAAGTTGATTTATTAGGCAGGAATTCAAAATATATACAGACAAAGCATTTAATTATGCATGCAACATGTGTCGAGGGTGAATGAGGCTACTTACATAATTCGAAAGCAATGCTTGATCAGCTGATCACACAGATTGAAACCGCACGAAGCATCATCTATAGCCGATATTCAGCAACAAATCAAGTACAACCTGCAAAACTCACAATTTATTTGTTTTTTTTTTTTGGTAAGTACATATGTACAATAAAAAGTTTAAACTGGCCAAAAGCTTGGAACAGAAGTGTCAGTGAGATTAAACAAGTATTTTTTTTGCGATTTAACCTGTTACTTAACTCCCCCTCCCCTCCACACACATGCACGCACAAAAGTTCTTTCTTTTCAATTTGACTGTTTAGTACTTGATGTTAATTTTTGGTATCACCTCCGTGGCACTTTGCAGAGTTATTTTTAGCTGAAAAAGTTGGAGCATCTCTAATATACTCATCAAATATCAATATTATTTAACATTATCACCATTGGAATCATTTTTGTTTTGTTCCTGTTGAAATCCTTTGTACTTAGTTTGGAGTAAAATAATATAAAAAATTTACATTGTCAAGCGGTTTTGGCTTGATATAAAAGATGAGTCCATCTCTTTTTGCCGGTCAGCATTTTGCCAACTGTCAGAAAATGTGGCTGTTAGAGCACAAAATCATCACGTAGCTATTCAAACAAAGCATCTCCTGACAGATAATGCATCTGTAGGAGATGCTCTTACATGAATTACTCACATTAGCTTGCATAACATCCAAACTACACAAGCAGTGTCTCATTTATTTATTTGGATCCAAGTACAAGCAGTGATACGAAATCCAAAATTATTCCAAAGTATCAACACTTGTCCAAAGCATTAGGCACAAGTTAACTGAAAACTTTTGGGACAAAGAATCCTCCTAAAACCGAGGAATGAGGTTAGGCCAATTGTACAACAGCAAGAAATCAGGGGTTTTATAATGTTGGGAATTTTTTTTTTCCATTTGGCTAAAAAAAGTTATGTTCTTTTTAGTGAATGTCATGTTTTAATAGTTAAACTCACAAAAAAAAGAAACAAAAATTCAAGAAGAGGAAAAAGAAAGCCACAGTTGGTATGAGGCTCAAAGCAGTGCAGGTCTACGTCTTTTGAAGTCCAAAAGAATGAATAAATAGAAATCTTATAAATAATCAGAGACTGAAATGGTGGAAAAATCTACAAGCTTCCGAAATTTTAATTTCTTTTTTTTCTCTCTCTTCTCCTAAATCTTCCTCAGGAACCAAGCAGGGAATCATTTTCCCCAATATCTCAGTAGACAAACATCTGGCAATTCTTAGAAATCAATCTCTCACAACTAGTAAAGCAAATTCATTATAAAATTCATGTCCAGAAAGATTCAATTATCGATCAGCGCAATAAAATAAATCAATTTCACGAAAGCATAAACAATGTCAAATCAAATTTACAACAATCCATACATCATAAAGAAACCAAAAAAAAAAAGAACAGGAAGGGAGCGAGATGAAATCAGAAGCCTAGAACGAAGATCGAAAGTAGAAAAGGCGATACCTTTTGGAGGGTTTTGAGGAAAAGGAAAAGGAAAAGGAAAAGGAGAAGTTGAAGAAACACTAGATACACAGGACAAAGCCCGGGGAGAAAAGGAGGGTTCGGGGAGTGTGGACGGCGTGTGCCTGTTACATCATCCAGTCTTAGATTCAACACGTGGCAGAATTTCGTTTTGGAGATTGATTCTTTTCTTTATTTTTTTTTAAATGTTGGAATCCTAATTATACACGGCATTGGATTCAATATTTAATTTTGTACATAATTATTAATTAGTAATACTATAATTTTTAAATTTATATTATAAATTTCTATTTCAAACTGTATAAAAGTAGTAATATATTATTGTGATACATTAATTATAAAATTTAATATATTATTAATATTATAATATCACATTATTTGAGATTAAAAAAAATTAAAATACATATTTGAGAAACATAATATTTTTTATTATTAATAAGCATTAAACATTTTAAATTTTAATTTTAAAATATGAATCTCTTAGCATTTTTTTTATATTAATCATATCATTTTGAGTAAAATTTCAAAATTTCAAATTTAGGACAATTTATATTAAAGTAATGCTATATTTTTCTAATTTTTTTTCCAAATTCTTCATGAGTTTTGAGTCGAGGAGTTAAAAAAGAGAGATGAAAAATATAACAATAATTCAAGACTTTTAAACAAATTATTCCAACACTTTTATAGGTAGAATTTATTTAGTTGGGCCAAGGTCCACTTGTGCAAGTGTTAGAATAATTTGTTGACTAGCATTATTCTTGTTTATGACATCTTTCATAATAATAATATTATTATTTTGGGTAAAAATCAAAGATTTGAGACAATTTATACTGTTATGCTGTATTTAACATTATGAATTTGAAAAGTCCTTTAATAACTATTATTCAATAATCACTTGCATGTGACCTTGATTTGCTACAAGTAGGAAATTAAAAATAAAAATAAAAAATAAAATAAAAATAAAAATAATTTCTGAAAATCTAACATAAGTTGAATGGGTTTATTTAACTTATAATTGCAATTCCTAAATTACTTTAAACTATTGTAATTTGCAAAAACTATTCTCTCTTTATTTTTAATAATGATAAAAAAAAAAAAAAAAAAACAGAAAAGAAATGATTCAACAATTCTCAAGTACAATGATCAAATAGGACAATTGTTAAATTTCTATTGTAGAGAATATAGGTCAACTCCATTATGATTATTACATGCCGACATCAAGAGAACAAATGAGACCCGTTTGATAAGAGCATGTTTGCCCATCTCTGGCCCAAACTTGCAGGCCAGCCCACCAATCTCGCCCCAAAGCTGCTCTCGGGAGCGTTTGAAAAATAGCAGGCTGGCCTGCGATTTTCATGGCACTAAACAGCCTCTAATACTACAAAAACTTCGTATTGGCCCAGTGTAAACAGGTAAACTTGTAAGACATCCTGGAATGGAAAATCCAGTCCAGTATCACCAAAAGTGATCACAAGACCAAAATTTGGTCATATAATTCAAGCCAAATAAAAATAGATATCATTTTCACTTCAACAAAATTTGGCATTCATCAGTGCAGTTATTTAATCGAATGAACACAACCATATCAATGCAGCTACAATCATAAAAGATCGCTTGCTTCAACCAAATCACCAATAATATCCTCAAATCTCCTAAACATAATGTCACAAACTAGTAGATGATAATGATAGGTCAACAACAATATAATTGTTCGAAGTTCCCATATTAAATATATTCAAGTTCAAATCCTCACTACACCTCAAATACTGGGCTCATGGCCGATTCTACAATTGCTACACAAATTATGCATTAATCGCCTCCAGCCTCCAGTCTATTCCCACAGGTGGGAATATTTCCATTTATAAGGAGAAAAAAAAAATTAGAGGCAGCTAATAATGAACTATGACATGTGGACTAGGAGATGCAGAATCCTCATGCTGCGGTTGGAGAATCACGTACAAAACTCACTTCCTTCTTCACAAAAGATGGCAAAGCAAAGGCAGCTGTGTGAATCTGTCCAGCAAACAGCAAAAACATCAAATTATTGTGTGGGACGTGTGCGCATGCATCCGTGCGTGCATGAGAGAGAGAGAGAGAGAGATGGATGTCACAAATTTTTCCCCCGTGTTCAATAGCATGTAATATGTTATACAGATAGTGCAAAACCATTGACAGGCCCAGGGTTTGGGATCACAGGCTTCACAGCTACATGAACAAGAGAGTAGTGCAAACAATCAAAGTTGATGAATTACGGACAGAGGTAAATTAACTCACCCAATATCAAGGCCTTCTGTGGATTATCCGGGTATGGGGTAAATTCCAAATCAATGTCAAGGCCAACTTCCAATGAATATGTGAGGACACGATAAACACTTTTTTTCTTCGGGTTTGTGAGTGGGCCGACAAAAGAAACTCGGTATTTATAAGACAAATACAACAGCTCAAACTCATCCAACACTATCAGAACATTAAGATGGTTTAAAATTGAAAAGTTAATGGTTCAAACTCTAGAGTCAAAAGGCAGTATACTTTGTGTGTAAACTGGGTGACCCAACCCAAGTGTAATGGTAATTTATTAGATTAGTAAGTCAATTATGTATGAAGTAGACAATTTTACTCATCCAGACCGGCCCAATAACAGGAACAAAATATCATACCATAGTTTCAACTTGAGTTCCTATCCGGTTAATTCAATTTAACAGCTTCCCAAGTGGACAAAAATGTTAAGAAACTTTTGTATTTGAAAGATTAACATCACATACACTTCATAGCTAATTAGATAGAGAGACCCAAGAAGCTAAAGGGCTCCATACAGAACCTTTGATTCACCAAACTGACTCAGGTAAATCATAAAGCAATCAAGATCAAGCCTTTGCTTTTGGTGCAACCATCACCAAAGGTTATCCCAGCAAGAGTTACTCGATCACTCCACCCAAAAATGAAAACAAAAAGAACAACGAAAAAAAAACTCATTTCATTCAACAGGGAAAAACAAGAGGGATAAAAAGAAAACACAACAAAATTAGTGGAAATAAAATTGAACAAAGTTATTCTTGACAACATGTGGTGGTGTGGCAATATAATTGATTGAGAACAAGATGAGTGGAGAAAATATCACTCGTAAACATGCATGAAAGCCATACTGACATGCCAAAATAACATTCATCAATTGTTTTTAGAATCCAAGTACAATATAATAATCAATACAAGAAGATGCTGAGGGAGGGATGATATCTATACATAAAATACAAATTTGCCAAGAGAGGTCTCAAACAAAGAACTGAAATTATATAGCGATATTTTAAATATTATAATACACAAGTCAAAACTTAGTATTATTATTTTAATTTATCCAATAATCAATAATTTTTTCTTCAACTCAAAATAATTCTTCAACTAAAGATTTTTTTTTTTGACAAGTCAATAATGAAATTTCTTATCCTGATAGTTCAATATCTAAGGCCATGTTTGGTAGGGCGGAATGAAGGTAGGAATGAAATGCGCATTCCTGATGCTATTCCATTCCTGTGTTTGTTTAGACTTTTTAGACTGGAATGGTCATTTCAAATGGAATGACTATTCCCAAAGAAGCCAGAATCGCCATTCCTTACCAAAAGTCACGGAAATGCTCATTCCATTCCTTACCAAAATTTTTAATTTTTTTGCCAATAAAAAAAATATAGGTTGAATTTTTTTTTTATTAAACATGCATGAAAGCTTTGAAATTTATACAAGTACGTTGAATATCTAACTTAATATTAACTTCATTCCAATAATTTGATGGTTCAAACCAAATCCAGGAATGTAATTGTCATTCCATTATTGGATATTTAGCCAAACAAAATAATGGAATAATTATTCCCATTTCCATTCTTGCTCCTAAACTATTCATAATGCTATTCCATTCCTGTCTTATTCCATTTCAGCATACCAAACATGCCCTAAGTGATTACTTCTTTTTTAAAGAGAGATAATACTGGAAGTGTTACCTCATTTTTGTCCCCTTTTAATAAGCACTATTGATCTTAAAGATTCAAATCTAGAAAGCTATCAGTATAACCCAACAATAACAAATGACTCGGTAGTATAATTAAGCCAAAGAATGGGATAACACAAATCAAATTCTCAAAAAGAAGGGTCAATTACCTCAGAGTTGTAAAACCTAAGTTCTCTCCGATGCTCGACTGCTCCCTCTAACTTCTCAATAGGATTGATAGGATTTATAAAATCCACAGATGGCCCCTCAGTTGCACATATCAGAAATCCAATCACCCCACTGTATAAAGCCTCAAATAAGAATGAACTCGTAGCATGTAATTGTATTGAGAACTTGTAAAAACAACTTATAATGGTAAACCAAACATGATGGTAAATAATAAAAAAGGAGAACAATTTTGTAATAGTGAGTTTTATCATCTAGAATCACTACACAGAAAGAAAAAAACTGTTTATAGACACTGATAGACGAACATTTTCAAGATGGGGAAGTTGAAGGGTGAGGTGAATGCATTTCTACCTTGGATATGTAGGAACACTTGTCCATGCATAATGAACAGAACCCTTGAATGTTTCATGGCAAATAGAGATCATATCTTGAATGAGATGCGTGTGGAGCCACATACTTTCTGCCATGCTACAAAGAACACCACCAGGCCTTAATGCTCTAGCAATTGACTCGAAAAAAGGCCTTTCCACAAGTTCTTGCGCAGGACCTAAATCAAGAAAAGAAAACCAAGATCAATCAAAAGAAAGAAAGAAAGAAAAGAAGACCAATAAATGAAAATCTCAACTCCATCACGTATTTTAGGACCAAAACCCCGTCTAAGGTGGGCACAGAAGCTCACTCAAATAACATGGATTCATGGCCTTCATTTCTTCAATCATCAAAATATGAAAATAACTATAGTCCATTTAAGAGTCTCAACATCATGTGTTAACCACCTATTTTTATGTAAAGATGTATATGCAAGGATACCTGCCTAGCCACGAAAAAAAGGAGGAAACAGAGATGAAAACAATGATTAAACATACCTACAGGGTCTGACGAATCGACAATAATTGCATCATACTTCCCTTCAGGTGCATGCCGTAGAAATTCAGCAGCTATCAAAGTCATAAACACAATATCAACAAGTATAGTCATGTAATCAAAGGAAACTGTTGAAATACCGGCTCCATTTTCCATAGCATTGTCAATGACCTAGATCAATAGATTCATATGAAGCGGTGTAACAGGACTTCAGATGCACAAGTTTTAACCAACATCATCCCACATATAAATATATATGTATAAATTGTCCTTTTCTGACATACCATCACCAATATGAAGTCGGACACGAGGATCCTCAAACCCAACAGATAACTCTGGAAAAAACTTCTTGCTGACCTACAATACAAGAAATTACAGCAACTGAACTAGCTTAAATAAGCAAGAACAAAGTGACAGAAAATCAGATCAAGGGATATGTCACTTCACCACCTACATCTATAACCATTTCATCTATCTCACAAATCTCAATGAGCTCCACGGAACTATGGCGAGAAATTTCTCTAAGAACGCCACCATCACCACCACCTACAACCAGAACCTGCATTAAGTAATTCAATTACATTAAGCATGAAAGTTCATAAAAAAGTCAATAATAAGCTTGCAAAATCATGGAGATAATAGATAGCCAGCTCTATCAATAATGTATTCGTCAACCATTAGCAAAATAATGTAAATTTTTTTGTTTCTACAAATTTATATGCGACTAGGCTACAGCTAGAATTCAACACAAATGAATTCACTTTCTAATTCAGAAATAGCAATCAACTTTGAGATGAAAAAGAAATCACCATCACACTGCTAATGATAGACTAGTTATTTTGACACTTAATGAGGTCTGTTATTTTTTTTTTGATAAGTAATGAGGTCTGTTATTGATGTTCTGAGTACATCAGATCTGCAAAAAATTTATGCAATATTATTAAATTATTTTTATGTCCAAAATTTCTCTTGGGAACTCTCTATCAAACACATTTTACAAGGAACAAAAAGGTGAGAAGATTACTGTAGTTGAATCTTCACATAGATTTTAGCAAAATAGAGCGCTCAGAAATACTCAAGAATCACCAAGGAATTCCCAGAACTCTTGCTGTATGCCCATTCCACTCCTTAAACCTCTTTGTAGATTATGAAAGCATTCTTAGTTGGACACTCAACTTCATATGCACGCATATACAGGTTTTTCATAAAAAGTTAAACTAAAAGAACAAAACAATACATTTCACATTCAAAAATTAAAAAGCTTACCCTTTATCACCTAGAACTACTCTAATTATTCAACTATAGCTATATGTTATTTGGATTGATTTCTGATCAAAAGAACATAAAATAATAAAGTGGCTGTAAAATAGATGGGACCGTGACAATTCATGCTTTTTTTGGCTACTAGTTTAATGAACATGAACTTCAGTAAAAAAGATTACAGCAAATACAATGTGCTTGGATGTGCATATAAATAGGATCATTATATGAATTAAAACAAAAACTACCATTTTTTACAAAATCATGGCTCAATTTATTATGTATGAAAGCTTGACCACTAGGTCATGCAGGAAACAAAGTAATCAGCCAAACTAGCAACTGCCTATAACACTTCATAAAGAAAGGAATCATCAAGGTGGTCAAAAATTCCCCAATATAGGCTCAAGTGTAATTTCATCAGCCTAATCTAAGAACGTTTTGAGATTTATAGAAATTGGGTTTACAAGGTGAGCTTCTTGCATTTTCTTGATCTCAAAGAGAGAGAACTTGCGGCAGAAAAATATACAATAATCTGAAAATGAGGCATGACATATAAATAGCATTGGAATAGAAGTGCAGGGTATAGACAAGGTATCAATGCAAATGTTCAAAATGACACAATCATTTAGTAACAAGAATGATTAAAAAACACATATATCTAAGAGATTTTTTTTTCCTATCAAAGAAAAAAAAGAAGAGTTAATACTTCAAAAGTTAAATATAACATATGCCTGCTTGTTTTTCTTACAAAAATGATTTGCTATAAGCAGGATTTTTTTGGTGAAAGTGTTATAGCTTGCTCCGATTCTTTTTCCTTTCATAAAGAAAAGGAAAGAAAATCTACAAAGAATCAAATTAACACTATAACCCTGCCACCTGGCTAATAGATGGCTTTAAAAGTTGTACAGGTTCAGCTATAATTTTAAAGAAATTTCATTTATTTATTTTTTCCCATACTCATTTCAAACTGCAGAAAACAGATAAACATCTATTCCTCTCAACATAATTCGCTCATAAGCAGTTTTACAAGATCAACCATTGTACTCTCTTTTCTTTATTTTCTTAATTCTTTTTCTAACATAAAAAGGTGGGCACAGTTCAGCGGAATTTTGTTTAAAGGAGCACTAGTTTTAGAAAATCTTGAATAAAATGCTCTTTCATCTTGAAAAGTAATATAAATTATAAAATTGGCATACCTAAATAATATATTAATGGTGCACCCGAATAATGTAAAAATAAGATAGACATTAGAATTCGAAACAATTGTATCATCCACTCCAGATGGAAAAGAACAATAGCGAGGAACCAAAACACATGATTGTTAGAAATTTACTTTTTTGGGGGACTGAATCGAACAAAGGGGGAGATGAGCTATCATCTCCTGATAGGCACATTCATCTTTCTCAGTCAACTGAACTATGCCATCAAGAACAAGAACTTTTCCATATGTTGAGGACTGCAGATAGAAGACCAGTGTCAGTGAATAGCTGTAATCAGACAAGAAGAGACTGAAGACAGGAAAAAAAAAATCCATTCAAAGACATTTTAACACTCGAGAGTTGAGAATGCTGAACCTCAAAAACGAGGATCTCTTGGTACTCTGACTTTTCTTTGTATAAAATCTTTTCTACCTCCAGTGAATGTGCTTCTCCTACAAGGCAACACTCGAACTGAATTAACCACAACTATAGTATGCCAAAGTCAAGAGGGAAACAAAAATTATAATTATCAAGTAAAACAAGGATAGATCACAGATAACCAGCAACACCTTCCAAACTATTTTATCGTTTAATTTTTTTTTTTGAGAAGCATCCTTTGTTGTTTAGACTTACATCCTGAACATCCTTTTCATGAATAAATTAGACTATATATTGAAAAAAGGCATGGGGGTTAATAAATTAGTTTCCCTCAAATATGATGTGTTGATAAATTTATTTAATCAAGAAAATGTTACAAAAATGAAATGAGAAATTGGTTATTTGCATTGATTTTTTTCCAAAAGGTAGCCCAAATATTATAAGCAGAAATTTTGTTTAGTGGACATGGAAAGGGTTAATAAGGGACTCTGCCATGTGTCTTCATGGGATAAAGTCAATTACAAAACAGATTTAAACCTCTAAAATAATATTTTAAATGTAAAGAAAGTAATGCATACCTGGCCACATTGGGTTGTTGAAATAGATCCGCTTGCCAACTTTTTCTGTAACAAACAAAAAGTAATAAAAGAAGTCAACAACCACCATCCTTTGATCAATAATCATGCCAAAAGAACACACCTGCACTACGGAAAAATTGGCTCAACAAAATGCATAACAAGAAGATAAGAAGCAAAGAATTGGGAAAATAATGACCAGAGCATGACCGAGATTCTGAGAACCATCCAGAAACAACGGTTGAATGGCATTTTGCTTCAAGCTCAGGGTCTGAAACCCTGGCCTTCAAGCAACAAGAAGGGATAGCTTTATCCAAACTGTTGCTGTTGTTATTCACCTTCCCATCCATAATCTTCTGGCATCCCAAACCTCTTCCTGCGTCGCCCTCCATATATTATCCTTTTCTTCGCTGGCTCCAGTCTCTAACCACCAAAATACATACTTATAAGATTACATCATCACCACCTTCAACAACACCACCACCAATACCAACACATGTGCAAAGAGTTAAAAAAGGCTTACAAAAGATATTGATTTCAGTTTATTTTGGTCTGTTAAAACCAACACAAATTTCCCATAAAAAATAAGCACTAAACTCATACTTTTTCCTTATGCTTTGTGTTCAAAATATAATATAAAAAAATAAACACAAATCAAACATAAAACAATCAAAACATTATTAAAGTATAACATAAAACTTCAACTCAATAACAATAAAGGAATAAGGGGAAAAACAATGGGAGTCGGCTAAATAAGAAGAATACCAGACGAATTTACACAAGTCTAATTCCAAGAAGAGCTCTTAATTTATAACTAAACAAACATCAAAAATGGAAAGAGAGTAAAACACAATACAAAAGGAAATTTAGAAACACGTCCCAAGGAAATTTAGAAACATATCTCACTGGAAACAGGAACAATTTTTTTTTTTTTGAGAAGGGTGGTTTAGAACATAGAGTAGTGACAAAGGTAAGCGTATCATTACCCAAAATAGAAACAGTAATATCTAATACACTATCTTTTCGAAATAGAAAGAAAACCAAATCAGAAACTCAAAACTTGTAAAGAGCACATTAACAGAAATATCCTATAACTATAAAAAATAAAAAAAAAATTGTAAAGTCCCCAAAATTGTCATATATATGCCACATTAAGTACAAGAATCACAATTTAAATCAATCACGGAAGCACTTAGCAATCCAAAAACACTAAAGCTTCGGGGGTTAAAAAATCCAAGATTTGTTTTTCTTTTTTCGAAAGCTGCAAAGCATGGGTACCAAAACTAGAGCTTCGCAATGGCTTAAAAATTTTGAAAGAAAGAAAAATGAACAATTTCAGAACCCACGTTCTTCATTCGGCGTCAAAAAAAATTCTGCTCCAATTGATCGATAAGAAACAGAAGGAAAAAGAGAAGAAAGTAATGAAAGAAACAATCATCCTTACATTTTTCGTCCTTTCGTTTCAAAAAATAAAAAATTTGTAACAATCAACTTAAATGAATATTGAACAATCATTTCTCATTCCCTTGCGAACAAAACGACAAACAGACAGCAACTTTAATTTTTCTTTTCCTCAGCTTTATCGGGACCAAACAGAGCACTAGGGTTTAACAAAAAGAGGTAAAAGAGTAAAAATAAATAAACTCCGAAATTCCTTTAAATCGACAAATTAAACAGGGAACAGTAACCAAACATCACAAATATGCTCAAAATTTAAGAGTGACATATAGAGAAAAAGAGACAGTAGAGAGAGAAAGAGGGAAGAAAGAGAGAGAGAGAGAGAGAGAGAGAGAGAGATCATGCCCGGCGTTAATGGCGAAGTGGCTGATAATACACAACTCCGTATGACTGTGTATCAGTGGGCGGGAAAGAGGAATCGAAGAGATATCTTTCACTCTTCGGCTTCTCTCTCCTTCGCGGGCTTAAGCAATTGTTTGGATGGAAATGGCGTCTTGAGATGTATTTTATATATATAGATATATATAGTGTGTGCGTCTGCAATATCTATATAGTCATACCGCTGTGAGAATGTTAATTGTTAGGTAAATGTTTCCCAAAATGACTGGAATGTCCCCAGCTGGCTTCAGCACGGCACGTGGGTCAGAGTCTGACATTTACAAAATACAATAATTTAAAATTAATTATTGAAAAAAGAATTGCAAGAGGACTATGAGAATTGAATGATTTTAATTTCTCACAAATATCCGAGTTTTTACGAATTCAATTATCAATACAATAAACCTTCCTTATGCACTTGGTTGGATTTATACAAATTCAGTAGCATTATTTTATTAAAAATTAAAAAAAATAATGTCACGAGATAGATGCATGCTAATTTCAACAATGACAATTATTATTATTATTATTATTATTTAAAATTGTATTTGATAAATAAGTTTGAATATGTTATTCTAACTAATCGGTATTTAAGTTTTTTATTATTTACATAAGTGGGTTAAAAAATAAAAAATGATTTTTGGGTTTTAACTAAAAATTATTTTATTTTAAAAATGAAATTATTTGAATTGTTCTTATATGCTTAAAAAAAAGTGATTACATGTTTACATTTTCAACCAAGAAAACTAGTGTAACTTTATTTAAAATTGAATGGGAATAGTCAAGCCCCTTAACAAAAGAATAAGGGTTTTCATTAAAAAAGAAATGATAATAGCTATTTTTTTTATATATAATTGATGAAATGATAACTAATGAGATATGAAACCAAAGTTGAATAGAAAATAAAAGACATGAAGGTTAATCTCACATACATATTATAACTTTTGAAACAACTGACTTATTATTCTTAGTTAAATATTGTGATTTTTTTTACAAGTACATCATATTTATTAGGAATGTCAATTTTTGACACGATACGATGAACATGATTTAATACGACACGAAATTAACGGATTTGGGTTTAGCATAAATGGTTTTGAGTCATAAACAGGTTGACACGTATAACACTGATTAATAAACATGTCGGGTTTGAAGTTTTAGTAGTGTTAACCTGTTTAATACGATTTAACACATTTGATTATAAAAAAATATCATGAGTTAAGGTAATTCGTCTTATATTGAAAGTTTATCAAGGTTTTGAGATTTTTTATTTATAAAAGAGGTTTCTACTTTGATTTAGTGTATGTTCAAAGTTTACTAAACATGAAAATTATCTATACATATTGAAAGATAGGTAAATTTTTAATTTAAAAAAAAAAACTAAAATAAACAGGTTAAGCATGTCGACATATGTAACTTGTTTAATAAATGGGTTGAATTTGGCTTTTGAAACTTGACACGATTAGTTAATAGTGTCGGGTTATGATTAATACATATTTTTAAATATGTATACTTTGACATGACCCGAACACGACACGATAACACGAATTGACACCCCTAATATTTATCAAACATTTAGTTAATCACATAATCCCAAAAATTAAATTTTCAAACTTCAATCCAATTTTATATGTGGTGAAAAAACATTTACAAAGGATATAATAGCTTATATGTAAGTCAAATAGATATATTTAATCTTCAGAAATTAGTCAATAGTAAAGTGTTTATTTAAAACGAACTGTAAACTTGAATGTCTTAATTTTAATTTTTATAAATAGAAAAATGCTTCGGCTTAATCAATAATCGCCTCAAATAACTTATTTTATTGTCTATTATATCTTTGTATGCAATTTTTTTTCCTCTTATGCTACGGTATTTAGTATTAGACAATTGTTGCTAATTCATTTATATTATTATATTGAGGACTTTTAGTATCGCGCAGCTGTTTGTAATTCGAAAGCTATATTTAACTTTTATTTACAAAATTGTTTATTTTATCTGAAATATTTTAATTTTTTTTATCTGCTTGGGAGTGTAATAGAATATTCACATTTTTTTGAAACAAATAAAATTTTATGACCTATTTGGATATATTTTCGTTTTTCTTTTCCAATTTTTTGTATTTTTTAGAATGAAAAAATGAAAATGTTGAAAATACATGTGTTTTTGAGTGATTTTTATTCTCTAATAAATTTAATTTTTTTTAAAACCAAAAAATATACTTTTACTAGATTCCTAAAGAGGTACCCAATT
The DNA here is from genome assembly GCA_008638375.1 of Nyssa sinensis. Taxonomy (NCBI): domain Eukaryota; kingdom Viridiplantae; phylum Streptophyta; class Magnoliopsida; order Cornales; family Nyssaceae; genus Nyssa; species Nyssa sinensis. Next base: position 2,671,207 of record CM018041.1, on the reverse strand, counting down.
ATTTTTTCTTAAAAATAGTTTTCAAAAATACTCTCCCAAATGTCTTTATTTTATTTTATTTCCAAGATACAATTTTTTAAAAAAATGTAACCAAAGGAACACTTGGATCTCATCACTTTACTAGAAGCTTGGAGAAGGGAATAAATTGTTAGATGAAGAGAAAAATAAAATAATATGGATAAGGGGGGACAGAGAGAACACATTTAGAAAGCACAAAAGCATCATTAATGGGGGCTTTGGGAGAAAAAGAAGAAAATAAAAGAATAGATAATTATATAATTAATGTAAATATAAATAAAATTATGATTGGATGAGAGAAGCATCACATCCAATAGAGGCGCATGATTTAAAACGTTGGACAGGTAAGATTAGAAGATTAATTAAAAAGATTCTTTTTTTTTAATTATGAAGAATCTCATTTTATTTTTATTTTTTTAAAAAAAGTGTATTGGCATTATTCTTTTTCCTTTTTCCTCCCCCCTTTTCTAGCAATACTTTATTGAGCAGTATTGGTCTTTCCATTTTGGCAAGGTTCCAAAGTGTTATTATAAAGGAAACAAATGTTCTAAAGAATATGTCAATATTCAAAACTCATGGATAATCTACTTGTTAAAAATGCTTTTCCAATACATTTCATGAGTTCAAATATAATACTGATAATTGCACTTTATAGAACACTAAAAGCATTTGTAATGAGGAGATCATTAATGTTGGCAGATTCAAAAATTATTATTAGATGGAATGAAAATGTAGACACAAGAATTTAGAAGAAAGTTTCATGAATATATAAATAAAAAATTAAAAGGGCGAACTTCTAATTAATTTTTTTAACACGGGGTGAATTAGTTCGTTTTAAAATTTTTTTGCAAAGCGCTTTCTTAGTGAGAGATTTCAAGTTTGATCATTCTTTTTCTTAAGAGGACAGTCATCACTCATTTCGGTGACGTTATTTATACTCAGAGAGTGATGACTTCTATTTGATCGAGGGAGAGTAACTGTCTAAAAAATTGAATACCCTGACGACAAAACACAAAAAAAAAATTCCTACTTTTTTTTAAAAATATCTAACAAAATTAATAGTAAAAAGTATATTTTTAAATTTTTTTTGAAGGCTGTGACTGTTTTAACCGTTTGTTCACAATTGGTCATTAAGATTCTCGTTACATTCATGTCATATTCGTGTAACGATTATTGTAATTTAAATATTCATAAGTATTATGTCATGAAGAATAAATGCTAAAATTTACATAACAACATTAGAAGTGTGAATGTTACCGGAAATAATTTCATGGAATAAAATTAAACGAATAATAAATCCACGTTTTATCCAAGTAAAATTAAACTTTTGACATGTGTCCTACACCAACCCACCCTCCAAAGAGCAGGTGACATTTGGGTAGTACTACAAGCATTGTTGTCAGTTGTACTCTTTCCCACGTGTCACAAATTCACAATCTGCGTGTTATGAAGCCCACAGGATGTAGTCTTTTAGCCATTAAAGGACTGTTCCAACTACCAAGCATGAGGAGGAAATTATAGGTAAGCTTTTTCTTTCTTTGTCATCTTCAATCCACCAAAAAAGAAGAGAAATGATAGAATTTAGCACATCCAAACTGGGGAAGGTTTAACTTTCTTTTTCAAATGCTGTGGCCCCAAATTAAAGGTAGAAGAACAAGCTGCTGATTGACAGGCACAAAATTTAAAACCCTACTATAAATCATATGTAAGTTAAAAATTTTTAAAAATATTAAACATTTTTTAACTCCTAAACACAAAATTATAAAATTTATTATAATAAATACATATGAGTCCTATCATCTTATATTCTAAAAATATTTGTCCTAACCTGTATGTAAGGTTAGATGATTTTATCAAAATAACTTGAATATAAACAGTTTTATTTATGTAATTAAAAGACTGTTTTTGTAATTTCAACATTAACTTTTATATTACAAAGTCACATCCTCATGATTTTACTTAATATACAAAACCACTATCATGGACTGCATGAAAGAGATAGAAGGGTCTTTGAAGTTTGAACACTATGAAGTCATGGGAAATTAAGTTCATTGGCATTGCAAGTTAAAGTCAATCTGTTGAAACCTACCCATTTGATGTTTCTTTAAATTTCAAGCTTAAAAAAAAAAGAAAAAGAAAACCAATTGACATTTCAACTAACCAAAATAAAGGTGGTGGTCTAATATAATATGGTGCATGTACACTTTTTCAACCTCATTATATATCTCAATCAAAGCAAAAACTGTTGAATTTCACTGCTCCAATGTTGAACAAGAAGCCATTTATTCAAACATTTTCCCATTAAAAGAGTTTTCACTAGATTTCTACACCTTAAAGTTGCAGTAATCCAATTGACTTCTGTTGAAAGGATAGAAAAGTTTACATCTTTTATTTTTCAAAATAGTCTATACACACACAAACACACACACACACACACACACATATATATATAACAGAAATAAGCTCACAAATCACATGAATCACCAAACTCCTGCTGTAATTAAGGGTTTTAATAACAGAATTAATCTCACAGATCTCGTGAATGGCCCCACTTCTTTTATTCATCAAAGTTTTAATTAATAACAACACTAATATCATGACAACGTGAATCATATTCTCATCTAAAGGAATATTACAGACAGTCCTTTCAAAATTTGGAGCCAGCTTAGTTGTTGATGACAATTTGTTTTTTTTTTCCTTTTAATTATTATTTTTTTTTGACTTTTAGCAGATTTACCAAAAAAAAATATAGAAAAAGTCACAGATTGAGTGGTACCTTCAAATATCAATAACAAGATTAGGTGATAGACAAGTTATTCCATGGTAGAAAATGATTTCGACAGGCAACTAGGGGAGGTACACATGATCTTTTTCCCATATATATATATATATTATAGATTGGCAGTGGCGATGCAGAAATTTTAATTAGGGGTCAAATTAGAAAAATAGAATTTTAAAGAATTTATATGAATATATAAAAAATATATTGGGAGGGCAAGTTTAAACAATTCTAACAAAAAAATAATAAAAAATATAATATCTAAATTTTTAAGAGAATCATATAATAGGTATTAAAATTTAGAATGATTCATATAAATACATTTGTACTTCTTATAATTAATATTTAATAAGTTAATAATCTCTAATAATTAATAAAATTTTAAAAAACTAATTTGGTTATATGATAAATAATTAATAATTATATTACATAATAATTAATACTTTTTTAAGAAAAAGCCTTTGATAATATTAGTTATTAGAGAGATAAAATCGTAATATTTTTACTTAACATGAACATTAAGAGTTTTTTTTATACCATTAGTCTAATATTATATGTTATCTTTTTATGAAAAAACTAAAATATCATTAAAAATTACATATAATGACTTTTTTTTTCCCAAAACCATTTGCATGTAAGAAATACTTATTGATTCATGAAAATATCAAAAAAATTAATAATTAATAATTAATAATTTGGAGGCCCAACTCCCAATTAGTTCATCCTTAAAATCCAAGTGTTAAGGAGAGGTAGAGAGGGTCCTTATACATTGTACAGGTGAGCTGTGCATGGGCGATGTGAGATCGTAACTGAGGACAATCCAACAATTTTTAATTTTTCATATTTATTAATTATAAAATAATTAACTCTACATAAAAAAAACAAAAAAAAATAAACCGTAGAAATAACAAATATAATATTCAAATTTTGGGGCACACCCCGTCTCTTCCACCTTAGATCCGCCACTGATTGCATAGCACGGATCAACAAAAATGACAAGGAAATAAAAATGAAAGAAGATAAACAAATCCTTTACGCTAAAGTTATCCAATTGAAAATCTACACGTGAATTGCGTTGCCTCGAATTGGTGAATTAAATAAGCTTTCTTAAGTAACAATCCAAAAATAGCCACAATGGGCATGGCCTGATGTCACCTCATATTCAAATTTGAGCCACTGTCACATAATGTGAAAATTATAGTATTAAATTATTCCTGAGTTATGGTGTAGACTTTGAAGTTTTAAAAACTTAAAAAGGGCAACAAAAAAAAGCAATATTATATATAAAAAAAAGAAAGTAATGAGCCTTAAGCTTAATTGCAGTGAAAATCACGTACCTTATAATTGTAATGTTTGATTGTATTGTTATTTAATTATTTCGAATACAATATATTCAAGTCAATCAACATCTAACATATATGTTGACGAGTTAATTATTCAAATCAATCAACATCTAACATATATGTTGACAGTCAATTGTTCAGAGTCCCTTTTTTAACTTTTCTTGCAATTGGTTTTAGTCAATGCTAAGGGAGGACTGAGTTCTGTGTCAAATGAGTTACTTTATTGATTGTGGGAATCCTTTATTGATAAATGTGATAAAATGTTCATGATCTTGGAGGGCATTGATCAATTGTTTAACTTCACAATTTGATTAAAAATGTCTTGACAATGGCTATGTGAGCAGGTGTCCATAAAAAAAGTGTACTGTGAAGTCGATCAAACAAAGGTTTACACTGTGATCACATATTTGGATAAAAAAAATAATATTATATATATAAAAAAAAAGAGAAAGTAATGAGCCTTAAGCTTAATTGCAACTAAAATCTTGTGCGTTATAATTATAATATTTGATTGAACTGTTATTCAATGATTTCGGATGGAATATATTCAAATCAATCAACATCTAACATATCTGATGACGAGTCAATTGTACAGTGATTCAGTTGCAATGGACCGAACTAATGAATGATTTTTTTCATTTGATGAGGACGAGCATAATGAGCATTTTAAACCACGGACGTTACCCAAAAAAAGCTAAGGAGCATATATTAAGAAAAGTTATGGACAATGATCATCACCTTATTTCAAAGTAGATGCTATTTTATCTGGACCTCACAATGTGACGATACCTAACAATGTGTAGTGTTTTTTATGTGCACACTGGTTTTGTACCATGAAAAATGAAATAAATAAGATTTCATAATAGCAAGCCTTTGAACCATGATTTAAAATTATTATTATTTTTTAAATAAAAAATTTACTTTTGTACATTTAAAAAAATAAATTAACATAAAATAAAATTTTAAAAGTCTGATCAATTTCTCAAAATAACTTCTATAAATATATGTGTAAAGCTTTCTAAAGAAACCATAACATATTGGTGATTCTAAAGCTAGAATACTCTATATTGAAATTGGGTGTTGTTTGAATAGGTTAAATATATATAAAGAACCATGATTATACTGTGCTTCTGTGTTGACCCAAGCCATGTGGCAATGCAAGAGGCCCCCCAGTAAAAGCTTCCTTGTTGCATGAGCCATAGAATGTTATAAATATTAAAAAATTAAAAGGGGATTAAAATAAAAAGATATTGGAAGATCAATATTCCCAATTCTCAAGACTTGTTTAATTTGAAAAAACTAAAGAAATTCTAAAACCCCACGTTGTGGTGGTTAGTGATGAGCTCAAGATGCCAGAATAACTCTTTTTTCTATTCTCAAATGGAATTAGAACTCTTTTTCCAATTTAAAACAACGAGAGGAAGAATTTGGAATCCAGATATCATTATTAGCATATAAAACACATGATTTGTGTATTGCATTTTTTTAAATTCCACTCCAGCTAATTTAATATAAAAACTATTCAACTGCCCCTTCATCAAATTCAACATATATGTGTTGTCATGGCCAACGTCATTGTCCCCAAAAATTATTGAATGGTTTTGAATTATTTGTCTCAATAGTTAGCAAATGTCATGTACATAATATATTAAACTTTTATATATATATATATATTTTATTCATGAGATAGTTTAGAAATTCTATAGATGATAAGTGTGATAGATTAAATTGAAATTTTTAAATTTAATATATACTTAGCTGTTTTTTATTAGTCGAGACTCTTGAAATGGGTCTAAACTATTCAATAATTATTCAATTGGCGAGAGGGTAGACGCCAAAGACTGATAGACACTGCTGTCGTTTCATTTCAATCGTTACAACAGCTGGCTGGCTATAACCCACTTATTTCTCATCAAAGGCCAGAGAAAATGCAGAAGTAATGGGAGGAATGGGACCGAACCAATAATGATGCCGGTTGCAGACAATGCAAAGTGTCCTGTGATTTAAGGAAGTGTTTTTGGCGTGCTACCAAAGCAGGTTTCCAGCAAGAAATGTCAGCCTAAAAGAATGACTTACTCTCTTCATATGCCATATTTGTATAATGAAATGTACCATCAAATGAATACTCAGTAAAAGCTTTGTCTGCAACAATCTCTAAGAGGCCAATGGAAAACCAATTTATTTGGCATGAAGAGGCCTATGTGCTAATCTAAAATTGGTAGAGAGTAATTCAACCTCCTTTCTTTGTTTGATTGAGTGGTAAAAAAATATTATTTGAATTAAATAATCATAAAAATGTATTATTTAAGTTAAATAATTAAATATTTAAATGAACTGATAAAAAATACATTATAACTATGAAATAGAGATATTTATAATAGACTAATCCAATTTAATAAAAAAAGTTAAGACTTATCAATTTAACCTAAATCACACTTAATAAAAAAGCTTTGATCGATAAGTACAATTTGAAATTCTATCCCAAATAAAAAATCAATTAAGCATTTATTGAACCTCTCAAAATGCATGAAATATATTAGACAAGTTAAACCAAAGAGAACCTTACTCCAAAAACTCAAGCAATTAAAGATAAGACCCTAATGTTTATAAAATTTTCAACATTCTCCCTCACATTCAACCCCAAACTCACACAAATTAACAATGTATATTAAGATCACAACACTCTTCCTCACATTCAACCTTAGACCTGCATACACACAGACAAAGAAACTATAGAAAAATGCAACATAAAATACAATACAAACAAACTAAACTAGAATAAATACAAATAAAGAAAATTTAATCCAAGACTTCTCATAATCAATACCATGTAAAATAACCAATTATTCTCAACAATTGTGATGAATAATGTCAAATTATCACATCATTTTCTTTTTTTCTTCTGTTTTTTCTTCAAAACCCAAAATTTAAAGAATTTCACGTTTACTTCTTAAAATATGAGATGCTAGGACTGCTGAGAAAAAAAATGTAAGAACTTACTGGAATAATAGTTATAAGATTCCAAATAAATCACAAGGTTTTCGTGCAATTAATCAAATGGAGCACTCTGAGGGGGACAAGATTCGACAAAGATAACAAAGGAATCATCAATCCACCGACACTACTTCTAATTAAAGTTCATGTGAAACACGTTTTAACAAAGCTTTTCTTATCAGCATTCTCTAATTGAAAATTGGCGCGCAAAAAGCCTCAAAAAATGGGCAAATTTGCTAAAACCATTTGAGTTACAAGAATAGGCCAAACATAAGGTTCTCTTCTCTCTAATACATACTAAAATTTCCGGGGCTTCTTTAGCTCCACTACTATAACACTAATATTATCCTTGCTACCTCGAGCCATGGCCAAATCGGCTAGTGCTGCTGCGGCCTCTGTGGCACGGCTTTCATTCGCTATCTCGCTAGATTTTCTTCCGTGTACACTCTTTTGGCATTTCCTCCGCATTCTGCGGTCAAGACATCTCCTTACAACTTCGCATGCAACCTCATTTGAGATGACGTCCCATAGGCCATCGCTAGCTAGTATCAGGAATTCGTCTGCATCGGTTCTTTCATTCACTGTGACTTCTGGTTCTGAAATTACAAATGGTTTCAGATAGTGATCCCCTGCACCCAAAGTTCAAAAATTTGTAAGAGAAGTAACCATTAGGATTGTAATTGTCATTGCCTCACTCAAATGCTAAATTGTGACATGTCTCGAGGTTATCAAATGCACTATGTAATTAAAATCAAGGCTGTTGAGTTCAAGATGAACCTGGAGTATGCTTGGTGTCCAATAATTCCCCAAGCTTACCCATCTTTAGGGCATCAGGGTTGACAATTTTGATTTATAAGTGGGTTGTTCAATATGAGGTCATGCTCTCATACTTGGTCACAAACTTCATAATATCCACTAATACTGAACTCTTGGCAATTCGGTATCATCTACAGAAACAATGCAGGTACTGTAATATGTTTCTTAGCAAGGGAATCTATATTGTGCTCTATATGAATACATAATGCTTGAATTGGTGGCCTACAAAAGATTGAAAACTAAGGAAACAACTTAAATGATGGTGTTCATCATAACAGGAAAGGCAGCATAATATTCTCTCTAACAAGTAAGAACTTTGGAACAATAGTTAAAAATGTGATTGCGTTAAGTGTTGAACCCAAAGACACGGCCATCAGCAAGGCATAAAACAATAAGAAAGTTTCCAACTTCCACTCAATTCTACTCATTCTCCATCTTGTCAACAACCACATGGAGAAGCAGAACTCTAGAAATCAATTCTAAGATGGTTATTAGCATTGTGCTTAAAAAATAATACCTGTGCCAGAACAAACACATGATACAAGTTTTTTTTCCAGGAATATAGATTTCCAGGCAAATTAAAGAGTGCACGGATCCACAAATCCGCTAATTACATGCTCGGGGTTACCACAATAACCACTTAGTGTGCTATAACTAGTGCTATAATGAGGACTTCAATTTGCAGCACAATCATTTTAAACTCCATAATTCTTTGGGAAAACTAGCATGATCCATGTAATAAATCCATAACTAATTCAAGTGTATCTTTCTACATACCTATAGATCTTGAAGTTGCAAGAACCCCTAAGACACGATGCCCATCCCAGTTAATGACCCTTCCGCCAGCAAATTCAATTCTCTCCAACTCATCAGGTCTGTCAGGCTGGGAACAGAAAAGATATCAGCAAAACAATGTAGAACTGGGAAGTCGGAAGAGATTAACCCATTGATAAAATACAGAAGCTGAATCTCGGATAACAGCGTGATAATCTCCCAATAAAAGGTGATTTGAGTGTAAAGTTATCCAGGCAATCAGTCAGTCATGGTCAAGCAGCATGACTGCGCAAATCAGAGATTCGAGGCAACCAACTCAGCAAGAGCTAAGATTTTAGTTAATTTTAAATTTTTTTAATTCCATCCAATCACAACTAAACAAGCAGATTATTCTAACTAGCTACACCTCAAATGTTTAGAAGTTCCGAGTTGTCTTCCTTGCAAGCATGGAAATCTCATATTTCTCATGTAATGGAAAAAAACAAATGACAAAGGGTATAAATTATGTAGAAGCCTATGATATCAAATGGTTTAATAGGAACCCCTCCCCCATCCCCTCAAAAGAAAAATACAGTTTAAACACTTTGTCCCTGGCACTCCTATAAGTTAGATGCACTGGCGGACCCAGAACAATAATTAAGAAAAAAGGGGGGGAGGGGGTAGTGTATACAGTAGAAATTTTGGAGGAATTTTTATGAAAATGCAACAATATCCAATTCCTAATGTTAAAATTTCTTTAGAAAAATTACAATACAAAGTTAAAAATTTCACATATAGCCCCTTTGCCACCCTTGGATCCGCCTTTGGGGAGATCCTACTACCGGAACAGTATGTATAGTTCACTCAAGATGTGTTTGCACTGAATGGTAGGCTGCTAGGTGAAGCTCACCAGTCAAGGAGCTATTACAATATACAATGTGATTTATAAATATATATAATCACAGAAATTCAACGACAGCATGGAAAACATCTCTTTTATAACTCTACGAAACATTGCAGGACCATAATCTAGCCAACTGCCACAACCAAATCTACCAGCCAGCACTTCACCTCACAGTAAACCACAAACCCCAGTGATTATACCTAAGTGAAACTTGTCAAACCAGACTTGCTGTCACTGCCATCCTTGCAAATACAGACTGACCTCTGAAAGCAATAGCAAGCTTTAATTTCATAGATTTCACTGAAAACTGTAATTAAGAGATTAAAAGAGTTGGGAACAATCACTCATCACCATTTATCCTGATAACTGTGCTTCCCCCTGCTTCCTCATCGACATAATTTTACCTCATAAAAAATTATGAAAAAAGTACTAGTATATTATATAGAAATTCACTTCTGTAAAAATTAATCGCTCTAATTAGCATAACAAAAAATTGAAATGCATTAACTAGTTTATCCCCAAGTCTGAAAAAATTGTCATAGTTATTTGAAAATTAATGTTTCATCAACTTCACATTTTGGTTTTCTAAATCCAATCCTGGAATGCACAAACTAAGTTCTCAAGACAAATGAAGATGACAGAGCAAAAACAATACAACAGAACAATAATTGGTTGCTCAAGCAATCCTTAAAATAACCTCAAGGCTCAAGCCTTAACATTACTTCATTAAAAATTTTATCATCTATTTGCATCATTTAACATTTAATAGATTGTAGGAAGTTGCAATGTCAGAATCCATTAATAACACCTCTAATACCATAATCGACATAATTCATAATTAATAAATATCCCCCAAGATGAAATAAAATTATTAAAGATTACTTGGGAAATCTTTAAATTATCCAAAAGTTCATTTTTTACTGCATTGAGTAATACATATCTATAACTCCAACAATCATGTGAAATGTTCAAATTCTAATGAGCAATAAGTAGATTGTACAATCTCTCAGTCAGAGTCCAATCTGATACGCAAAAGTAACTTTGCATTTCTTAATTCCAAGAATTCATTATTACCGATCAAAATAATAATAATTATAAGAATAAGTCAGGCCATGATACCATCAAACTGAATTCTAAGACACAGATAATGAATTAACTTCTCCCTAGTTGAAGCTATTAGAGGCCCAGAGATCCTGTACAAACTTTGTAGAAATTACACAAGATGGTGCGTTGGGCTGTCGATGGATTGGCTCTTGATCCAAATCTGCTTCATTTATCCAATTATGATACAAAAAAATTTTCGTTAACCATTCTATTAAATATAACATATCCATTAACTTTTTTATATTATATTAAAATATACATTTTAAAATTTTATAATATATTAAATATTAAATTATATAAACTTTCTTAAATTAAATTTATATATTAAAATTTTTTCCTATTACATATATAAGAACATAAGATTTTATATACACAATATATATTAATATTATTATTAAATCGAATCCAATTCCATAGTTAATTTATATCAAGAATTTATAGATTAGTCAGATAATCCGATATGATCAGATAATTTTCTTTTAACTTGGATCACACCTACAGCCCTAGACTGGTTATCAATGTGATTAAACTGATCAAGCTTACTTCAATTTGCACTTTCTCTTGTGATCTCTCTGTGTAAGAGTTTCAGGAAAAATCTGAAGTGAAATCTCATTAAATATATCAACCCAAGTTACCAAACAAAACCCTAGAATAAAAAAAGGAAGTATATATAATAATAATAGTGACATTGCTAGCAAGATGACTAAAAATTACCTTATGATCATTAGACAAAGGTATTGCTACACCTCCTCGAGAAAGTACAGCCCTAGAGTCGCCGCAATTCGCAACCACCAGCTCCTCCTCTCCCACCACCGCCACCACTGCGGTAGAGCCTATTGTCACCGACGAAGCTCCGTAGTGCGCTCCAACCCACGCACTATCATTCACTTCCTCGTCCATCTTCCCAAAAGTCACCAGCATCACCTTCTCCCAATCCACCTCTCCGGCCACCATCGCCGACGTTGTCGACGCTCCCTTTTCTTCTATCTCCCGTAACAGTAGCCAGTGTAACTGGTCACGGCAAGCATGCGCCACACCTGACCCTCCGTGACCGTCGTACACACCAAAAAAATCGTACTTTCTCGAATCTCTGGTTACAAACCCTAGTTCTGTGGTTACCGCATCCTCCATTTCTCTTCTAAGCCCAATTACTGATATTGCACCATGCGAGAAGCACGTGACATTCCGTAAATCCCCTCTCTCTCTACGCGTTTCGTCTCTGAAACTTGAAATCCGGGCTAGAATAGGGTCATTTCCCGATGAGTGATCCGACGAGGACGATATCGACGAAGAGAACGATAATGATACCACCATGGCTAGTTTTTCGTGAAAATCTCTGCTTTCTTTGTTGTCCAATCGTCTCTTCTTGGAATACCGATCATCCAAGCAGGAAGTTTCTCAATCACCGCCGGCGAAAAAGGATTTTGTCTGACTGGGACACAAAGATTTCAGTCGCCGGATTTCCAGCCTTCTAAGCCGAGATTAATTTTCGCTCTTTTCACACGGAGATGGGTCATCGTACGGCAATCTGAACGTGACCATGTCTCTGGTAGTTCATCTTCGTTGAGTGAAGAGAAAGCTCAGAAAGGTGAAGGGACACTTCATGCATTCCGTGGATTCATATACATTACGTGACTACCTTTAAATCTCAGCCGTTCAAATATTAAAACCCGTTGGATGGTTGCCACCCGGATCGAATAGGGCTGTCGCAACGTGACTTGAGATTTCACACCTTGAAAAGTGTGCGGTTACGATTGAATAAACTGAACGCGTGGCAGTTAGATAGTGGAGTAATTGATTTGGGTTCGGCGGTAGATATTGTTTGGAGGTAAAAACCACGCGTTGTCTGCAGAGGCAATTACGTGGCGTCTCGTGGTCTGGAAACTGGAAAGTATCTTCTTGTGTCAGCCTTTCTGGTGTGGTGGCCGAAAAATGTTGACTCGTGGGATTCTGGGTGGGGACTCGGGGTACACGTGTCTGAGGTAGCGGGATCGCGTATCGCCCTTGGACCCGTACGACGTTTGGCAAATGATATTTCATTATTTTTGGAGATATTTTGGGATTTGATATTAATTTGAAATAAGAATAAATTTGTATCTGGTGAGGCCGGGTGGGAACTTGCATTTATCTTATTGTATCTGATTTCATAAGCTTCGGCACATGAACACATCTTTTTTATTTTTTTAAGGAAAATAATATTATATGGTTGTTTGTATTGACCTACGTGAATTGTCATATATATATATATTATATATATATAATATGTTCAATTTTTTATAAATAAAAAATATTTTTTGTATATTTAATAATTAATCAACTCCATACGATTAGTTGAGATGATATTGAACTGTTAATTTAGGAGCTTATCACTTTAAGTTTTTGGGTTTCTCATTCTCAGTTTTCGGGTTTCTCATTCTCACGTGCAAACGTATGAAACGATTGTGGGAAAGACAGTAAAGATTTAGTTTGGTGTATGCAAATTGATTCAAAATACTTTGTATTATCAAAATAAATAAAAAAATAAAAATAATAATTAGTGTTGATCGTTGATTTAATCTACATTTCGAGATCATGTAATAATTAAGTTTTTACTTTACATTGCTAATGTAGACTGTATTTAATATGAAACTATTTGATGGTAATTGGATCATTAGTCTGGACACCCTCTCTTATTAATTTTTTGTATCTCCTGTTCTTCGGATACAATTCGATCTTTCTACGGCCATTTGTGAAAAGCCTTCGACTGTAAAGTTACCAACTCATCTAAAAGCTTAAGCTGTTAGAGAGGGTGTAATTTTATTATTATATTATCTAACACGCCCCCTCACGTGTGACCACTTTGAGTCTACACGTGTCAATTCATATTTTTTGGGTGACGGTGAGATTTGAACTCAGGACCTTTGGCCTGCTCTGATACCATGTAAAGTTACCAACTCATCTAAAAGCTTAAGCTGTTAGAGAGGGTGTAACTTTATTATTATATTATCTAACATCGA